>JAGXJF010001175.1:0-62828 GCA_019208055.1 Stipa capillata
GATGTAAACACAACCATCTCACAAAAGCCACATAAAACCCACATAAGTACCAACAAGAAAACTGAGCAAACTACACATCATTTTAACATTTTTCGGATCATAGTATTCACCTTCACTAGGACCACCTGCAAAATTATTAAGGAATGGAGCTCTAGTGAGTACTTTTATACTCACAAGACTTAATCGTGCTCATTCCAATTAACATGAACATGACATTGGAAAAGAAATAAATACACACGTACTTTATTCTCAAAGTAGCATTGCATTGCATAAGCATAATGAAAGTACATGTGCCAACACATATTCAATTTAACAATAATTTCTCAGATTTAAACATCATATTTAAAATTTGGAACAACACATAAGATCCACCAAGATTTTATCATTTTCATTGATTAAGTCCACCAAGACTTAACACAATTAATCCAATAAGTCCAGCAAGACTTAATCAATTTTTCTCAAATGGAAAGTGTCTCGAGGTTTTCATCCCTCATAGCTGGCTAGCTATGGCTTCACATCACACCCGCCTAACACTTCCACCGTGTTGAAGAGTAGATTCTAACGACACCGGTATCAACTGGACGAGTGGGATGCTTATGTTCACCTCGCCTATCGATCCATCTGTTGGTATAAAACCCCGGCTCTCACATCTCACTTATTAGGTTTCATATTTCCTTAGTCCTATTAAACATCACAACCCACTGGTCATGATCCACAATCAAGCTCTGGCATGCTAGTGATTCCATCCATCGCAAGAAATCATAATTAACATTGCCACCAATCGTAATCATCACATAGGCAATCCAATTGCATAACAAATTATAAAAAAATAGCAGTCTACTGCTTTCCTTGAGTGTCACACTCCTCAACCTAAGAAGGATCGGTGTCGTAGTATGCCTTGTTGCCAACCTCCATCGATAAAAAGTGAAAACTGATCGGAAGACTAAAAAGAGGAAACAAATCAATCATAGAAATTTAAAATGCAATATGATGAATTGAATACATTTGAGAACATATAAATGAAATTATTAAACTAATTCAATTCGTGTCACTCAATTTGGAGTCCTAGAATTAGAGTTATGAAATTTCTAAGTTGTATATGACATTTTTGGGATAACTAGCATAGCAACAATTTTGGAATTTTCTACAGTAGTAACATGCATAAAGATGATAGCATTAAATTTCATCTCATTTGAGGTTCATATGAATTACAATTTTTAAGCATTTTAGCATTTTTGTCTTTTCCTCAATCAAATAAATAGAGGAAGCATTTTCTACCTAGAGTAGGCTAGCCGCTAAGATTGACATGTGGGGCCAAGAGTCAAGGTTCACTAGTCAAGTTTGACTAGTCAGAATGGCTCTTGGGCCCACTTGTCATACATAGTAGTAATTTTATTTTTATTAGTGAGTCAATGACAGGTGGGGATCACATGTCAGGGTTTTAAGTATTTTCATTATGTGAGTTAAATGACAATTATGTGGTGGGTCCCAGGTTTCATACTCATAGATTTTCATACCAATTTTTAACATAAAACTAATCGCAAAGGCATGCATGTCTTATATACATTAGTTTAGCGGTTAATGGTTAATACCCTAGGCCCATGTGTTGGACCACCGGCGTTTAGATGTCGGCGAGGCTACGCGTGTACTCACGACAGTGCAATGCCAAAATAGGGCTATAGAAGGTCCCTGATCATGCGAGTTGGTGCGTTAGACTCCTGACAACGCCGCAAAAACTTTCCCGTGGTCATGAGGGTTGGCGGCTCGCTAGAGACATCGATCCGATGATCGTCAGCGGTGGCTGAAATAGGGCAGTGCCTAAGCACACATTACAGTTGAGTAGAGGGAGAAGGAAAGGGCGTGTGGGGCTCAGGGGCTCACCTCGAGATGGTGCGCATGCTCGCTAGGAGAGGAGATGGCCAGAGGGGTTGTTGTGGGGGTCACCAGCATTGAGGGGAAGATGATGATGTCATATGGGAATGAGAAAGGACAGTGTGGTCCGAGTCTTCATGGCAATTGCTTCACGACCACTCGTTAAGCAATGCTTGGTCTCTCACTGATCTAGGGAAGGGTGGCGATGATGAGCTTCATGGTGCTGGCAGCGTCGCCACTTGGTCTAATGGTGAGGTGGCTTCCCGTGCAAGTAGAGGAGAAAAGGAGGCGTTAGAGGGGGAGGGAAGAAAAAGTACATAAAGCCATTCGAATGGTTAGTCGGGGATGAAGCTCACCAAAGAAGAAGAACGAGCTCCTGATGACTATTCACCGGAGGTAGAGATGACGATGGTGGTCTGACAATTCCCTTCGATGAAAGGAGGCAATGTGGCAGGCGTAAGCTCAGGAGGGAAAGACGCAACTAATGGACATGGCCGGTAATGCTAACTAACCTTCGGTGCAATGAGGCACGACGTGTCGATGATGGTGCACTCGTGGGAGCCGCTATGGACGATAGGCTCCGAGAACTACACTAGAGGATGCAGTAGGGGGGAAAGAAGCGTGTCAGAGTGATTTTAGGGAAGGAATCGACGGAGGTGGCGACGTAATTGAGAAGGGGGCAAACGGCGCGGTGACGGCCAGAGTTGGCAAGTTCGGTGCCATCAGCTCGAGCAGGGAACAGACGATGCTGTGAGCTAGGTGGCAGCTCGGGATATGCGTGCGCATGAGTCGGGATCATTGGTAAAGTCGACTGCGACAACGACGTGGCTGGTGACTGTTCATCGCACTATACTCGTCGCGGCCGTTGGGTGGCGCATGGCGGTTCGCGTGGAGGAGGAGATCCGACTGATAGGCTCAGAGGGAAAAAAGATAATATGTGGGAGGTGGGTGCGGATGGAGAGACTGATGGGCTCGGCCCATGGGGAAGAGAAACACTGGGCCTAAAGTCGGCTTGATTAGCCAGGGCTTCTTCAGTTTGTTTTATTTCTATCTCTTTCCGATACATGTTTTGAATTATTTGTAAATTCAATTCTAAGTTATAAATCTGTAAAAATTCACAGAGTCCATATATAGCATTATGGGTGAAACTGGATCGGATTCGGTTCGGATAACACTCGTACCATATCCTATTTCATATTTTTTCCCGGATTCGGAAGCGGATCGGATAGTGTTTCGGATATGGATATGAATGCGGATAATTTCATAATCGGATATGGTACGGAAACGGACCGGATGCGGACCAAAAAGGATAAAAAAAGTCGGATAGTACGCACATACGAAGAGAAATAGATTACATACAGACAATATCACAACAGCTGAGGGGAACCAGGTCAACAAAATCATACGAGTAAATTAAGTACTAAATAACATACATATTAGTGAACTATGAGAATCTTCTCATAATTATCTAGGTCATTTTCTAGGTTATATTTGACTGTTACTTAAAATCAAGTTGAATTATGTCCTAAGTTCAGATTTGAGCTGTAAATAGGTGAAATATTGTTCTATATTTCATGAAAAATTTATATTAATACTCAGGAGGATAAGTGAGCCACAAATATAAAATTTCATGTATTTGAACTAAAGGAAATATCACCAATTAATTATAATTAAGTTCTGTCAATATGAAACTCGATTAAATAACTCTTTATTCAAATATGTAAATCATCTCCAAAATACTTGAGAATTTTCAGAGTTCTTCTTGAAGATGTATGAGATCTACTAAAATTATTAGAGATGATTTTGGAGAGCTCTTATTTCACAAGTTTTATTTAAATTGATTTTATATCAACTTTAGCACAACTTAGTTATGGTTGTTTTAGTTATATTTGAATACATAAATGATATGATACAAAAATTTATTTGATTAATGATGACTTTCAAGATACTCGTTACATTTATGTTACAAGATTGTGTCATCACAGTCATCATGCCACCAATAACTTTGCAAGTCTCTTTATATGCCAAAATTAACACTAATCATCAAACTAGCTAGTGGCACTTATCCTCGCAAAAAGAAGTAGTGCCACTTACGCTTGAACGTGGGACGTTTCTTTACAGATTTATTTGCAGTGTGTAACGACGGAAAAGAGCGACAATGAGTTCCACTCGCGGCTCTCTCTACTTTCAGATTTGTTCTTAGTGGCTGCCAGGTTATATTTGACGTGTCATGTGTGTACGTGAGATGTGCGACATTTAATTTTTGTCGATAAAAAAGGGGTAGGGGGAGGCTGCAACTGTAAATTTGTAACTCGCCGTTCTGAGAAGGAAAAATGGAACAAAGATAACCGTGCGCGCGCCCACACATTAATCCCAGCCCCACTATGTATATGCCCCATGACCTCACAGAATCCAGTACTTTAGAGAGAAGAGTAGAGAGAGACAGAGAGAGAGAGAGAGAGAGAGGCAGATAGAAGCACGGCACATGCCATGGACAGGGGTCCAAGGTCGTCAATGTCGGCAGCGGGCGGCAGCGCGCTGTGGCGCGCCCTCGTGCTAGGGGTGGCACTGACGCTCTCGTCTGCACCGGCGTCGGCGGCGGCGGCCGGGTTCAGATGCCGGCCCGGCGACCGGCCGGTGGTGTTCAACTTCGGGGACTCCAACTCCGACACGGGCGGCATGGCGGCGGCCAAGGGGTGGCACATCACGCCGCCGGAGGGCCGCGCCTTCTTCCACCACCCCACCGGCCGGTTCTGCGATGGCCGGCTCATCATCGACTTCCTCTGTGAGTCCCGTTCCGATCCTCCAAGATTTTGTTTTCCTTGAATAAATCTGTGTTTGTTACTGTACATGGATAGATTACTAGTGTGCGTGCAGTAAGAAAAGAAGAACTCTGTATCAACTTCTCGTGAAAACACAGCACTCACTGACACTGACACTGACAGATGGGTCTGCTGAATCCCATATCGGGTGGTACTGATACATGGACTCTCATGAGCGTGAAGCCAGTACTTGTCCTTTAGAGCATGATAATGCATACATTTAACACAAATTCCGTATGAAATGGTGCAATTTCTCGCGTTTTTCAATGAGATACACTTCATTCCAAAGGGGCTTAAAATTGTAGCAAAAAGTTCCTTTTACACACATGGTCCATGGCAGTATGGCATTGCTCAACCTGAACTAATTATATACCGGAGTACTTAGCTATGGAAAAATTAATGTCATCTAAACATATCACGTGCAGTGCCCCTAGCTTAGTTGGCCCGTCCCTCCATTTGTTCATTCAATCCCCTGTCCTTCTGGACATAAGGATATCCGTGATCGCAGCTCAGCTCTTCTCTTCATTCTTTGACACGGGAAAATCTCTGACCTCTCTCCACCACTTCCGATTAATGCCCTTCGTTGCTTGTGCTTGTGTGTGTGACAGCGTCCAAACGGGCTAAACTGATGATGGCTCAACTTTTGATGCGAGCATTCAATTCATGTGCTTTCCTCTTGAATGGGGCAGCTTGGGCATCAACAGGTGGCATTCATGCCTTCAGTATAGTTGCAAGCACTGTGCATGACGTCTACTGCATTGATAGGAGTAAGGCTTTCTTTCAGATATGTATAGAACCTTTATACCCCGTAGCAAAGGTAACGTGCCGACAGTCACTGTGGTGATGGATCTGTACTGTTTATCTGAAATCCAACTTTTCAGGATATGAACCCGTTTGGAGAGAAACTGGTTGCCTTGAGAAACTAGAGGACAGACTGTT
Organism: Stipa capillata; assembly: GCA_019208055.1. NCBI lineage: Eukaryota > Viridiplantae > Streptophyta > Magnoliopsida > Poales > Poaceae > Stipa > Stipa capillata. The sequence goes on from JAGXJF010001175.1 coordinate 5,634, forward strand.
CGGCTTCTTAATTAAAATGGTCATTTTCTTAAGAACAATTCGTCCGAAGGACCCTGATGCATATGGAATAACTTTAGCAATATATTCCATCTGTTTCATTGTATCTGTCCTCCATCCACCATACGCATAGACCAAAGAAATACTAAATCTAAGATAAAATAAATGAGAAATGACCAAGCATACTCTATTAAATAACATAATATGACCATTTAACCATTCTCATAGCACTTTAATAAGGGTATCGAGAGAAAATAACACAATAATTGCACTCTTAATTTTCTCAACAAATAATTATTTTGAAACGGAATATCGTGAGGTTGGGGACATATATAATGAAATAGAGGGAGTAATCCATATGAATATGGTCCTTAAAAAAAATAAACGGCTTAGCTCTATATAGAAGCTGCTGCTTTGAGAAACTAAGCTTCTCGATTAAAAGCAACAGTGTAGATAGATCTAGATTACATTGCAAAATTTAATCCAGATGCTTCAGGTTCCTTCTGGACTCATTTGCCTTCGAAGAAACAAACTACTACTAGTTAAGAGTGTTTTGAGAAAATAGTTAAGAGTCTATTCACTATTCAGCTTCTCAATGCAGAGATGACTTAAACTTTCCTTACAAGCTGGGCAAACTGTATTCCGTTTGAAGAAACTTACAATTATGGTGGCTTTAACTTGAAGCTACCACTCTTCAAAGTCAGGGTCTCAAACTCTCTCAAATGGGTTGGAAGTTGCAGGCTTGCTACAGGGGTTAAACCCTTTATTAGGAAGTTGAAGGTTGGTGACGAGTACGCTTCCAAGTAAACATACCTTTTCTATTATGACCTAAATTTGAGAGGATGATAAGCGTAAATGGAGCACGATTTAATATTATTAAAAGGAAGGCATGTCTTTCAGTTGTCTAATTTAATGTGAGGTGGTTGAGATCTTGAGATTGAGGCGGACCAAATTGAGGCTTCCGCAAATAAACCATCCTATTTTGGTTTCACCTTGTCAGCTTTATAAGTTTTTTCACACCTATCAACAGTTTCTAATGGAGGAGAACCCTAAGTTTATAGGATGACATAAATAAGCTTCATATTGTACCTGCACAGGCAGATCACTAATATAACATAATTCTGCTATTGTCGTAAGATGTTCCTCAAAACATATATGGTATGTACACAGGCAGATGTGGAGGTTGCACAATATATGGGGTGGGCAGTTGTGCAGAGGGTGCACCAAACTTTTACAACTGACAGTAAATCGAAACTTATACCAAGTTCTGCACATCATTTATGAATTGCCTGAAATCCTATATTAGGTTCTTAACTCCATGTCCATGGTACAATGTGCCACCACAGAAAATGACTTTGCAACAGCTAACAGTGCTCAAATCCAGAAATTGAGTTTGAAGCAACTAACAGATGGTTACATAAGCACTGCTTGATCTGAAAGAACAATATCAACATGGAATTTTCACAAGTTAGTGAGGCTTGTTTGGGCCACAGGAATTTTGGAGGAAAGGTGCTCCTCCAAAATTCCTATATGAGTCTATCTTTTGTTTATGATTCAATGCGTTTCTACTTCCCTCTAGTTCAATTCTTTGCAACTTTGGAATTTCATGAATCTATTCGACGTCACGTGTTCATGGGAAGTACTAATTATTGTTGGATATGGTTGATGCCTAACTAATAGTGGGTTTGGTCCATGAATGACCAAAATGCATCCAGGTGAAAGCTTGAACATAAGCTATTTGAGCCCGTACCTGAAGGCGTTGGGTTCCAATTACAGTAACGGTGCAAATTTTGCCATTGCGGGTTCAACGACATTACCGCGGGATGTTCTTTTTGCGTTGCACATACAGGTGCAGGAATTCTTGTTCTTCAAAGACAGATCCTTGGAACTCATCAATCAAGGTTTGTTTGTTGTTTCTCTTTCTCTCAAATCCAAATGAATTGCGCTAGACTTTATTGTACCCCAGAGCTAAAAATATAGTGTTTGCACAAGGGCTTGGTAACTATGCGGTTAACTGCAAATGAGCAAACTTCTTGCTCTACACAGGTCAGGAAGGTCCAATTGATGCAGAAGGCTTCCGGAATGCTCTATATACCATAGATATAGGACAGAATGATGTGAACGCTCTTCTGTCCAACTTGCCTTACGATCAAGTACTCGCAAAATTCCCTCCGATACTTGCCGAGATTAAGGACGCTGTTCAGGTAAAGTTTTGCCTTCTGTGAATGAGTTCCTGTACCCTAGGAACTTGCAAGCTAAGACAGACCATCACATATTCACCTTTGTACCTTCTGTCGAAAATGCAGACTCTGTATAGCAACGGAAGCCGGAACTTTTGGATACATGGAACGGGGGCTCTTGGCTGCCTGCCTCAGAAGCTTGCCATTCCGCGTAAAAACGACAGTGATCTTGATCAGAATGGCTGCCTCAAGACTTACAACAGAGCTGCAGTCGCATTCAACGCAGCACTGGGCAGCCTCTGCGATCAGCTGAATGCGCAGATGAAAGATGCAACTGTCGTATACACCGATCTTTTCCCTATCAAGTATGACCTTGTGGCCAACCACACCAAATACGGTGAGCTAATCTAACACACCAAGTCTCTGATTCACATGCCATCTGGTGAGATCATTAAGACCATTGCTTTTCTTCAGGTTTCGACATGCCATTGATGACGTGCTGCGGGTACGGAGGGCCACCGTACAACTATGATCTGAGCAGGGGCTGCCAGTCTCAGAATGCGACAGTCTGCGCTGACGGCTCAAAGTTCGTCAGCTGGGACGGCGTGCACCTCACCGAGGCTGCCAACGCCGTTGTGGCTGCTGGCATACTGAGCTCTGCATACTCCAGACCCAAGCTCAAGTTTGATCAGTTCTGCAAAGTCTGATACTCTGATACTTCATACTTATTTGATAGTGTACCTTCTAGTTCAGGAAAATAGGATGGAGAGAGATGACATTTCAGGTCCAAAAACTGGCCTGCATTTGAGAGTTAAGTTCCTAATTTATTTGTTCAGGGAATGTGATTAGGCAACGTCTCAGGTGAACAAGAAACATTTTCAAAAAACGTCAACAGGTAGTTATTGATTCATCAAATATCTCTTCGGAATTTCAGGTTTAAATTCAATTTGTGCCGGGAGAAACGGACTTGACTGTTTTGCTATCGTTCCATTCCTTCTCTCCCGTTACTTTTCTCGTCATCAGCTACGACGATATTCCAGCTGCCGCTCCGGCCGTACTCTTGGCAAGGTTTCGGCTACACCTGAAGAGACTTATTTGCACCTCCGAGCCTCGTCTTCTTCATCCGCTGCGAGCCTGTGGCTCCTCCAAGGCACCAAGCTCCTCGCTCGCCGCTTCTTTTTTCTCCTCACTGGTGCCGCAATGACGTCTTCTTCATCATCCCGGTGAGGCCACTGTTCTTCTTCCTCGACACCTGAGGCAGCCGCCTTTTACTTTTTCCCCATCGCTGGACGTCTTCGCATTACGCGGTCCGTACTTGGCGTCGATGGCCTCACACGAAGCAGCGGTGTCGTTCTCATGACTGTCACCGGTGGCACAAAGCACCTGGGCTTCACCTTCGTTAACCACTAAATTGAGTATTTGCATTGCAACATTAAGATACTAAGATAGTGCATCATTTCCTTTTGATTTTGCCTATTTGTTACGGAGTATGTAACTGGGACCTTTTTCCCGACCTGTCTCTCTCTCTCTCTCTCTCTCTCTCTCTCTCTCTCTCTCTCATTTGCAATCGCTCAGCACACGAGCAACCCAACGACCCAGCACACACGTGTCTCTTTCCCCGTCTTTTTCCCTGCGTCCGCTCGTTCCATGGGTTGAAAAGCTCATTTTTGTTGTTGAAAGCTGGATTTTGGGAGGTTGGAGGTTCGTCTTCGTGAGGTTAAAACCGGACGGGAGTTGTGGATTTTCCCGTTGAAAGCTCTGATTGATTTGGTTGTAAACTTGATGTACGAAGTTGAAAGCTTGATTCGGTTCAAAGCTGCTAGGGTTTAGGTTAGAAGTTTTTTTGATTTCAGTTCAAACATGCGGGAGAAGGACAAAGGGGAAAGGTGGGAAGGAGGGTTACCCCCAGAAATCATTCTGATAGCGCTCTCTAGTTGTCGCAAATCGACCGCGGCAACGAATGACCGCAAAATTTTCTGCCCCAGCCCTAAGCTAATCCAGTTTCCACACAATTGGAATTGTGAGCTCAATGCCATGTAAACCAAATTCAGTGCTGCATTCTAAACGGACCTCTATATAACTAGCATAGTCTCATGCGATGCAACGGAAACCCAATCTTTTGATTAGAAAATATTAGCATATACAACAAACAAACAGATAAATCGAGAGTTGCAATTACGAAGTCACGATTACAAGGGGAGACAAACAACGCGGAGAAGGCTAGCATGAGGGCACCATCTAGGGAGGCGAGGGCAAGCACGACATGCTACTTGCAGCCAACGGCAACAGGGAGGAACAAGTTTTGGGAGGACATGAGGGGAGCAACGCGCGGAGGCCATATTAAAGAGAGGGGGAGAGAGAGAATAAAAACTGAAACACGTGAAGTATGCAATGGGCAATTAACCAATTAATATGAATTGATTAGGGGAGTTAATGTGTAATTAAGACTAAATTTATAAGGTCTAATTAAAATCGTGAACCATCTGATCATAATTAAATGGATGATATAAATTGTAAAGATTTCATAAATTTATATTTTAATATTGGTATAGATTTAATTGTAGACATTGATAAGCAGTTGAGGCGGTCTGCTCAGTCTGTCTGGGTGCGGATCTGATCAGGTCAGACTTAAAAGATAAGCTGAAAGGGTAACTGGAACAATTATGTTTCCTATTGGTCAGCTAACATATACATAACAAAAAGAGAGCACCTCATAATTTATGGCCGCGACTAGTGGTTGAACGTCTACCGAATTTTTTTTACGGTGATACAAAAACATTTTAATAACAAATGTGCAACAAATTAAAAAGCAATGTAATTCTGGGTTTGATTTTAAAGGAAACTAATTTTAGATTTTCATGAAATTTTTTCCACAAATTACAATTTGTTTTCAACAAATGAATATAACAATCTATTAGCGCACCATGCGAATATTTTTGCAATAGAAACACCTTCTTTTCATCTAATGGAAATATTTTTTTGACTGATGGAAACACGTGCTACGTGCTATGGAAACATTTGTAAATGCAATGTAAACAAATTTTTTTGTGTAACTGAGACACTTATGCACCGTTGTGGATTGAGGTATGCAACAAGATCAAAATATGTTACAACAAATTGTACTATTGACAAATTTATCTTGTGCCATGGAAACATCGTTTTTTCATGCGATGCAAATATTTGTTTCGTACAATGGAAACATCAATTTTCAGTTTATGTCCCTATCCCGGTCCCTAACGAGGCACCTGCTGACAAAGAACGGTGGTAGCGATGGCCGTGCCCGTGCTAGCTCCTTGACGATGGTGCAGCATAGTCTCCCGCTTGCGAACGCTCGGCTGCCGGATCTGGAGCGAGGTGAGGCTGACGAGGAGGCTGAACGCCTTGCTGCTGCTGGCTGTGCTTGCCCCTGCTTTAACCGCAGCTGCGTGCTGCCACCCTCTTTGTTGCCACTTGCCCCTTCTTCGCCCGATGTCGCTTCCTGTCTTGCTGCAAATGGTTCTGAGCGGTGGTGACTTTAGAGAGACAAAGACAGTGACTTTCATCAATCGGTAGGGATACATGGTGTGCTCTAGAGATGTCCTACGCGAGTCCACGATCGGTATTACTGAAAGGGAGAGTTTCTTTTACAATTGGCCTAGTTGGAGTTTACAATTTGCATTAACTGTGTTTCTTGCGTTAGTTAGAATTCTAATTGTAGTTGTCAAAAGGTAGACTAAAATTTGCATATTTTATTTTCTACAAGAGTTTATAAAGTAGGCATATGTAGCACAACACATTTCAGTAATCACAAATTAACCGTTCAATAAAGAACAACAAACTTATATGTATATTTGATCCCCATTTACACATCATAACAATTTAAGAAAAATGTAGATATATTCACTCCAAGAACATACATATACACAAACAAATAATTAATCTGTCGTAAATTCTAACACACAACCAATGTATTAATCTTCCTTGAGGATCCTGATGCCCTTCCAGCGAGACTCCATGCAGCTGGAGTCGTGGTTCTGCGCGTACACTCCGAACTTGAAGTAGTGCGTGTCACCACCGCGACCGGGGACGTGCAGCCTCTCCTTGCCGTCGACGAACACGGTAAGGGTCGATGCCTCGACGTTGTGGATCACGTTCAGCCGGAACCACCGGTCGTAGATACCGTCCTCGACGACCTGCCGGTCGTAGTACCGCAGCGCGCCGTCATAGACGTGCAGCATCAGCGTCGTGGCCGTCTCGCCGGCGCCAAACACCTGCATGATGGACACTCCCGTCGTGCCGGACGGCACGTACCCGTAGCCCTCGAATTGCCACACGCCGGAGGAGTAGTCGTATCCCTTAATTAATCGTAGAGAATACCCAAAAATTTATCAATGATCACTTAATCTTGTACCAGAGCAGAAAAAAGATAAATTATGTTGTTACTTACCGTCATCCTGATCTCTGTTCTTGGGCTGGTGTGGCTCTGGCGAGCGTGGGGCTTGTCGGAGGACAGCACCCACAGCTGCCGCACCGTGCCGTTGAAACTGTACCGCGCGCCGCTCGCCTCGTTGTACGGACGCTGCAGCACGAAGTTGCTCTCGCCGAGGCTCACCGCCGTGAACCCGTCCGTTGGGTCGGCGGACTTGAGTACCCTCGCCCTCGCCGCAGCGACACACGTCGACGGCGGGGACGACACCAGGAAGACAAGCAGACAAACACCGAGCCAGGAGAGAGTGTGACGATGAGGAGCCATGTGTAGGTGTGTGGCTTTTGCTTTGCGTTTCAGCTCTGATCTGTACGTGCAAGCTTGCGATGAGTTGCAACTAAGGTTCTATATAGTTTATATAGAGTTCTCGGGATCTTACTATATTGAGACAAATTGACAGTTCATGTACTTTAGATGTTTACACTGCGAGGATTTTATTAATTAGTGCATACCACGTACGGCAAGCACGTAGGCAGGATTGACTGTGTAGCTTGGCTAAGCTAGCTTTGCTCTGCTTTGTTTTAAGCCCGGCTTTTCTGACGGTTCTACACTTTGTTGCATTCTTCGCAGCGTGCCTTGAAATTACCTTCCCGTCTGAATCTGCTCGCCGTTGTCCTGTAAAAACATAAAATTAACAGCTCGCTTTCGTTTCTTGACACATCGAGAAAGAAAATAGCTTTCACATCCGGGATCCCTATCGATGGCGCGTGTGATCCGGAGAAGCTGGATCGCGCGCGCGCGCTTTGCGGCCCAACAGGATGTCACGTCTGATGCAGCTTTTTAATTCTAAGTCGGAATTTGTGAATTACATTATCTCTCAAGCGGTGTATTCGATCCGCGATCTATTTTCACTGTTGTGTTCTTCATGATGAGATATTCAAAACGAGACCCCACGATACCTCTTTCTGATATCTTTTTAAAAAAATGTTCCACTAATAATGTTTTCCTTGTTCAGCCAATAGATAACAAATATTTTATTTTTTCAACATGAAAATATGAGATGGACACAAGCAAGACAGTCATGTTCATTCTTATAATCTGGAACAATTAGGGACTTGCTCCTGACCCTTGTGTCGCTTCGCTCGAGCGGCCCTAGAGGTAAAACCTAGCAGCCGCCAGGCACACCCACTCGCATAATACTCTTTGTGGATAATGAAAGAGTTAGCTCCTCCAGTCTCTATGTTCTAAGATATACATAGCCTTAAATTATTACAAATCTCAAATAGTTTTTTTTAGAACAAGTCTCAAATAGTTTGAGAGGCTAACATGCAAAAGATGCGACAGGCCACGAAAATACAAATCAAATATTGCATAGCCTGCCTATATTGAGGGTCCATCCAAACTGGGACATAAATTCCCTAATAATCCACTCTAGCTTTGTAGCTCCAGCCACTATCGGTTCCCTATCTTGCAAGGGCTATAAACTATAGTGAAGATCAAGATCGCAGCCAAGTGATATATAAGTACATAATCTACAGATGATTAGAATGTTCCTTTTTATCAAAGACAATTTCATTTTGGCATAACCATATTGACCAATGTAAAGCCACCGTGCCAACCAAAATAAGAGAACGCAACGATCTACTTAAACCTTGTAGCCAACTCCCAAAAATATGAATAATACTCCAGGAGATTGAATATTAAAAGTAATGTAAATGGAATGCCATGCAAAACAAGCAAAAAGACAGTAAAAAAAGAGATGTTGAATTGTGTCATCTGCTATACAAAAACAATATTGTTTGCTCTCTTGCTAGTTTTGTTTAGTCAAGTTATCATCGGTCAATACTACCTTGTGACTTAAGTACCAAGGAAAATCTTTGTTTTTAAGGGTATCTTAACCCCCCACAATTACCTGCATTGAAAGAGAAATTGTGAACTAATTGTGAACTGATTAATGCTGCATACATGGAGTGTACGGAAAAGAATTCCAGAAGTATGAAGATTCCATTTAAAAGAATCTCACTCTGGTGAAAGATTAATGTTAACTACCCGCTGTGCTAGCTCCGACTAGGCCACTAAATTAGGCCCAACTAAAGCTTGTCGAAAAGACACATTAAGTAGATTAGCGCTCATTATATCTGCGACAATAGCATATTTTTATCCTACTAATATTGTAAAATATGGGATATTTAATATAGAAGGGGTGTCATCAACTCACGTATCCTTCCAAAATCACACTTCAGTGGCACACATGGTTTGAAAGGACCCAAAACAGAAAAAGATTTCCTTTATTTTCATCAATCCCTTCGAGAAGTGTGAGTTGGTTGGTTTGAGTTGAATACATGACAAGGGTTTGTCTCCTGAATTAACTCCTGCCATATCCCGTCCTTAGTCAAAAGCTTAAAAAGCCACTCACGGAGCAAGCAAATATTTTTTATATCTAGATTTCGGATACTTAAACCTCCTTGGTGCTTAGGCTTATAAAGAATGTGCCATTTAGCCAGCCGGTATTTTCTCTTAAGGCTATGACTTTGCCAAAAAAAAAGAACGATAATAATCTAACCATTTGCGAGCCCCTTTTCAAAACGGTCTTCAACCCCCTTCCAGTCTTGATTACATAACTTCCTATAGTGAATCAGTATACCAAGATATTTAAAGGGAAAAGATCCCACACCGTGACCAAATAGCTAGTTATGCTGGGTTTCAAAGTCCTAGACCTCTCCAAACAGTAAATTTCGCTTGTATGAAAAGTAATTTTAGGTCGGATAATTGTTCAAAGACACATAAGAGCAATTTCAAGTTCACGGCCTTCTCAAAATTATGGTCCATAAAAAGGATTGTGTTGTCGGCATACTTAAGGATGAAAACACCCTCATCTACGAGATGCAGGACTACCCCCGCTAATTTTCCTGTCTTCTTTAGCTTGTGCAATAAAAATGGCGAGCATGTGGACCATTATATTAACAACATTGGGGACATGAGGACGCCTTGGCGTAGGCCTTTTAGGGTCTGAAAAAAGATCAATGTCATCATTGAATTTTATGGCAACACTCCCTCCTTGCACAAACTGTTGAATCGATTTACTCCACTTTGACAAAAAAAACTTTCATCCAGAGGGTTTCTAAAAAGAGTGGCTACTTTATTTTGTCATAGGCCTTTCCAAAGTCAGTTTTTAGAATGACAACGTCTAATTTTTTCTAATGCAGTTCATGGATGGTTTCATGTAAAATGAAGACCCCCTCCATAATATAATATGGCCTGGTACAAATGTTGTCTGCATCCATTGTACAACCTTATGAGTGATAGCAGTAATTCAATTTTATGCCTACTTTAGTAAAAGTTTTAAAACTCACATTTTAAAAGACAAGCCTTCTTGGGGAATAGAGTAATGATACCAAAGTTTAGCCTATGAAGAGGCCATCATTCGCTGTCGAAATCAGCAAATAGGGCCATCAAGTCTCTCTTAGTCACTTCCTAAAAGACCGAATAAAACTCGGGAGGAAAGCCATCAGGGCCCGTGGCCTTGTTAGGCTCCATATGAAAAACCGCATCCCTTCACTTCTTTTTTGGTAAACATCCCGGTAAGAAGGGTGTTTTCCATACCAGAAACCTAGGGAATGTCACCTCGTAGAGACTCAATCATGAAATAGTTATTGTGCTTAGGCCGGCCAAAAAGCCGTTTATAGTACTTTGTCATATATTGTTTTAAATCCGACTCGTCGTAAATAATCCCTTTCTCTTGTTCCAACTGAAAGATATGTTGCTTGTGGTGCTTGCCATTAGCACTAAGATAGATGCACCTAGTATTATTATGCTCTTCTAGAAGATGTTTAACTTTTGTCCGTTGATACCACTTTTGCCATTATACATGCTCTTACCTTTCACGGAATTGGTACTATCCACCACTTAAGTGCTGTTCCTGGTCTAGCACATCAAGCTGAAGGAGCGCTGTAGCAGATCAGGCAATTCGCGACGTGCGCAACCGCAGATTGGCTTCGCCAAAGTGAAAATCAGTTCAACTTAACATTTCTTTTCATCCTTCTGATTTTAAATCCACATGTCCTGAAAGTGTTGCCTGAAGGAGTCATCCCATCTGGCTGAATCCAAGGCTCGCACATCTGTTGAATTTCTAATCTGACTGAGTAATTGTCAGAAAGAAATATGTAGTACAATTGGAAGTCACTTCCAGATAGTAAAACTGGTTTGCAAGCGTTCTGAACAAGAAAAAAAAACCTTAGTCGAAACTATTAACAGACCGCTTGAAGCTGCTTCCAAGGTAAAATCTCAAACTTACTTTTCTTTGGAAGGGATGAAACTCAAACTTATTTAGTCTGCTGGGAGCCCAGGACATCATTATTTGACGTAGAAAAAATCAAAACTCAATTCTCTCTTTTTCTTGAAAACAAATAATACCACATTTACACGGTTAGTACACACATCAAATCTTATTTCTGATTGAGCCCCACATAGTATCAGAATTATTATCTCTGACATTCCAAGAGATGGTACCCAAAACTTCAGTAGCAACAATAAGATATGATAAATAAAGATTCAACCGAGGAGCAGACAAGCTAGTCCGCTTTAAGTTTTACAATCACCATGTTCCACAATAAATAGAAGAAAAAGGTTCCCAACAATCACTCACAGGTCCTCGAGAGGATCAAGGAGCTAACATTATTACGAATGAAATAAACAGAACATAGTATCTAGGCCCCCCGTCGACCTGGATGGAAAGGGGAGCCCGGAAAGAAATGAAAACAAACAAATCCGCACAATGAGTTGCCCATGTCCCATCAGTAGGACACGCCGGTTCGAGGAAGACCCCTCCAATACACTCATCTGTTATTGATTCTTGCAGCAACTCCGGGGTTTAGGTCTTCTAGCTTCATACCACAAGATTCACCAAAATCCTGCATAATGTTCAGTGGCACTTAATCAGCATAGATTGAACAAGTTTTTGTAACCAGACACGTTTGGTGTCACTGTCAACAAAGTTAGAAAGAACAAATAAACAATAGAATGCCTACACATGTACCTCGCAGCTAGATACTTAGGCAGCTTCCGTAGGTCGATCTTCCCTTGTGACTCTCGGACGATTTGGGTGATTCTTGGCCTCAACTATTACTGTGTTCACTATAGAATCAATAATGTCACCGAAGAATTCAACTTCCCTTAGTTTCGGCAGCATTTTAATGCCTGAAATGCCTCTTTCGGGCACCCTCATAAAAGCCAATGTGAGCCTCTCAAGATTAGCTGCACCCCCACAGAAGCTGAGCTCATCGAGTGTTCGCAGATTATCCACGACCAATTGCTTCAGACGGGGAAACCGGCCCTGTTCAAAACACAACCCATTCCCCACATATCCTTTGGTGTACAGCTTGAGCGAAAGAAGAGAGGGAAGATTCCCTAGCACTTCAATCAACTCAGGACCAAAGTAGGTCTCTCTAAACGACGCACTGGCTAAATTGCTGAGAGATGAAACCCAGTGAGGCAGCATACTTGATCGTCCCCGCAAGTGTAGGCTCCGAAGAAAGAGAGGGGGAGATGTTAGGTGATCGCCTACTAAAAATTCCAGCGGTTTGCCTCTGTCACCAAATTGCTGAACCATCAGATAGCGAAGGGAGTTGCTCAGCTTATTCAAGGACTTGACAAAGGGCTCCCACATCGAATGTTCCTGGTCGTCGTCGTTTAGGGCTGACAGCTTGGTTAACTGAGACAACTCTCCCAACTCATGCATTGCACGGAAGCTTGTGGAGATGTCTACATGACAGATTCTCTCAAGGGCACACATATTCCTTAGTCCAGGTGGTAGCGTCACCCCATGAGGCCCGTGATGCTTCACACTTCGTGTCCTTGTGTGGTAAATATAAGAGCCTGTGAGTAGATGTTTCAGATTTTGGTGCTGAGTAATGGTTGTGGGGAATTGTCTAATACTAGTCTCCCTTACATCCAGTGTTACCAATTCTTTAAGCTTCCCTATTGCATTTGGTAGTTGGGACATGGTTGTGCTTCTAAGGCTTAGGTACCTTAGCAGAGGCACTTTGCAGATGTCCTTCAAATCTTGATTGCTTAACCATCGACAACCTTCAAGGTGTAACACCCTTAAAAGTATCAACCCAATAAAAGTGATGGGTACTGGTTTCTCAGTGCTGCCCAGAATTGTCAAAGAACGGGCATGGGTTATGTTTTTATTGGAAAAAAGCTTTCTTCTCCTTGGCACCACCAGGACGCATGGAGAGCCGTCGAATCTTGTCATGACCTGCTGTGTTGTATTGAGAATCTTGTCATGACCTGCTGTGTTGTATTGAGAACTCCCCAGGATTGAGATGAAGTTTTCTTGGACTGATTTCGAGGTGATAACTTCCAGCATTATGTCATGAACCCTGCAACTATTGACCTCATCGCCACTGGCAATCTTTCCAGACGATGCTTCTACTGACAAACTCCTCGAAATAACTCCGAGCAATCTGTTCCCAACTTATCCCATGCATTGCAGTGATGAAGCCTTCTGCTGCCCACCTTCTGACCAGAGGCCCTCTTCTGATCTCATAATCCTCGGGTAAAGCACTCAGGTACAAGAAGCATGCTTTCAGATTGTACGGCAGATCATTGTAGCTAAGGGTAAGTATCCGACTCATCCCCTCTAAAGTGGGGTTTGTCTCTAGTTCAGTACCCAGCCTATCACATACTTCTTGCCAATCTGCCGGTGTCTTGTTTTGCCTCCGAGCAGGCATCCGTCCTATGCTCACTATGACTAGAGGCAAACCGTTGCATCTTTGTAATATGGCCATGGAGGCATCCTTCAGATCATCGTGCTTGCAGGGAAGTTTGTCAGACTCAAACACTGTCTTGAAGAATAGCTTCTCTGAATCTTCCGACGGCAAGGGCTTCATTTCGTAGATATCATTGGAAGAGGTGCAGCAATTTCTTGCTACCTGGTGACTTCGTGCAGTAATCACTATTCTGCTTTGTTTATCATTAAGAGGAAAGGCAATCTTCAGTTTCTCCCATGCTGCTGGCTGCCATACATCGTCAAGAACGATCAAATACCTAAATACAAAATGACATGAATTCTTATGAGTAAGCTAATTCTTTTTTGCAATAAGTAAGCTGAAAAAATCGAGCAGACAGGGAGCCCATGCTAGTGCATGCAAGTGGGAGTTATGCACCGGCTTGTTGGCCGGTACACATCGTCTCGTACCTTAGTAAAACTAGTCCAAAAAGCGAGGATGTAATTAGAGCATATCATCGAAAGAATAATAACCATTTAACTTTGACTAAGGATGAACCGTATGGTAAATGTGACTAATTGCTTGGACATTTAGCTGAGAGAATTTTACATATTTGTACTAGTTTGGTTCCTATAAATGAATCTGCCCTTACATTTTTGCCTCTTACGCATATGCCACTAGTTCAAATTGTGCATTACACATTTTAGGCCCTTCCTGTTAGGTGTCTTATATGTATGCCATTTTACTCCATTACCTAACAGTCAACGGCCTTTGACTAGCTCCACCAAGTAAGTTTTCTTACGAGAATGACACTGGTGCCCTTCTTCTCTCCACTCGCTGCCATACGGGCCTGCATGTCATCCCTTCTTCCTCCTCGGTTTAGAACAAGCTTGATCATGGGTTAAGATTCCACAACGGAGAGTAGGATATCAACGTGTATCTGAACTTCGACAATAGACATCGTCTGTGTCTTTTGCCTCCTTTATATTTCTGCAATGTGCAATCTAGCAATTTACTTTATTAGTACTGAATTGCTCGCTTTTCACCCTAGGATTATAAACATTGATAAAAATATAGGGTGTTAGTGCAGTTAACCTTAATAATTTTAGGTTTTTAATTGTTAAAAAACTAATTACTTAAATTTCGTGTTAGGATCGGTCTAGATCACAAAAGTTTTAAACCACCTAATCACCCCCTTATAGATGATGTCCATGATCCTACAATTTTCATTAGATACCGAGGGAGGGGCTACATAGCTCTGATAAACAGAACCAAACAGGGTTGTTCGAAGTAGCATGCAAGAAAGTATATGGAGCACGAAAGACATGGTGGTCGGTGGGTGTAATGGCAGGAGCCAACATGTTGTTCTTTTGAGAATTCTGACGCAAAGCAGTAGCCGATAATGTCAAGGACCTCAATCGTGCTCAACTGTTGATGTCTCTCTGGTGACTCTCCTAGTGATCGCTCTGGTTGTGCACTTAAGGTCGAAAGTTACCAAGCTGTAGATCTAGAATATGCACTGCCAAGCTTAATCGTGTTTGGCCAGCTTTGTCACATTTGAGGTTCGGCAACAAAGTCTCTCTCACCAGCCGTTGGCAAGCAACCCAAGCAAAGGCAAAGCTGCGACTCCAAAATCTTCCCCGCCGATGGTTATACACAACTCGTGTGTGCCATGCATAATCATTTTTAGTATCAAGCATCCTATGTTTCTTGCGGTCTTCGATAAAGCGGACCCTCAGGACCATCAGGAGTCAACCACAAACCACTGTCATCCGTAGCTGAGATGATGCAGCCAAAGAAATTGAGAGAGGCGATGCCCATCATTGGCTGCATGCAAGGTGCTAGGTGGCATGGAACAAATCAGAGTGCATGGTCTCTTCATCAAAGAAGGCCGAAACTCGCCAAAGGAGGCATTCAACAACTAGACGAAGGCTGAACTAGCGGCAGATAGGCACATGGCGAGCAAGGTGACACGCACAAATCTAGGACCAAGAAGCCCTATAGAACCATGTCCACCAGAAAAGCTCGCTGGAAGGAGCAGATCAGAGGTCTATATGAAGGTCCTTGAAGGACTAAAAATCCCAGTCCTGTAACATGTTGTACAACCGAATGTGTGACTTCCTCCTAAAGAGAGGGCACACAAATCATGATGATTGTCCCTAAGTACTTATTAAGAAATTCTATAGTAGCAATGCATTTTTCGGTCGGCGTATGCCGCTTCTCTCTCTCCCCCTCCTAGAACTCTCCGTCTCGTTGATTTCTAGACCTCCGTTGCCCTATGCTGCAGATTTCACTGGAATCTGCTCTTCCCATCTGGTGTTCGAGCATTACTCTCCCTCTTCCACTGCTGCTCCATCACCATGGCTTCACTCCCCACCTCAGATCTCCACTCTCATCCACCCCCTCAAGATCCACCTGATCAAAATCACCCGTCTTCAGAATCGCTGTACCCAGATCCACCCCAAAAAGCAGTAGTATCCTTTAATCCATTCCAGAATCAGATCCAAGATGGGATTCTCCATCAAGCTGATGAGTTGCTAGCTCAAGTTTCCATCCAAGACAATAATGAGATAGAGTTCACCAAGCAGTACAAGAACAAGGATGCAGCTATGATTGAAGAAGTGAATCAGGAGAAGCAGATGTTAGTAAAAGAAAAAGATTTTCTTAATCCGTCGTCATCCAAATGGTCCCCAGACAGAAATCAACAAGAAAGGCAGCCATATCAAACTCAGCAGATGCAGAGGACTGCGGAAGAACATGGAACAAAAGATGTTGATTTGGTTCTAATAATGAAGAATCTTCAGCTAGCTATCCCAAGAGAGATTGAGTATGCTTATTTAGAGGAAGAAGTGGTTCCAAGGCCAGAAGAAAATACACCATTCAAACTTCTAATCAAAGTTACATGTTCTGGAGGTACCCCGAGAAATATTCCTCTGCAACCTCTCAATGAAGCAATGTCCAGAGCCTGGGGAGACAAATATTGGATTATTGATCAGGTAAAGTCAGGAATGTATATTGCTTATTTTAGAGATGAAGAAGCTATGGACTTTGTGCTACAAAAGCAACCTTGGTTAGTTGATAATGACAACCTGCTGGTAGAGTGGATAAATCCTAGAAATGCAGACAAACCTTGGGATGCTTATGAGTTTAAGTATATTTATGCTCAGATAAGGGTCTATGGTGTGCCTGAAAGATACAGAGGTCCCCACCTCATGAATTATGTTATTGATAAGGTTGCTATGCCTTCTGATTTACATCCCCCTCCTGAGCAAAGAATGACTTATAGAAGATAGTATATTTCTGCTTATGCTAAATTTGAAATTACAAAGCAAGTCAAAGATAAAGTGAAGCACTATATTTCCCTAGATCAGTACATTATGTTCTATCTCAATTTCGAGAAGGTCAAGAGAATATGTACGTTTTGTGGAGTGATGTTTCACACTGTAGAGCATTGTGCAACTCGAAGGAGACTTATATTGCACCTACAGGGCATTGGAGCAAGTACAACTACTGTTCCCTTCTCTTATCTTGGTATATGGATGGCGCAGCCTTCTAAAATTCCTAATGAAGCCATTGATCAAGCAAATCTTGTTGGTGGCTTATCAGATGCTTTTAGAAAGCAGATGAGAGTTGATCGCTCATCCTCCTCAACACAACCAACTCTCTCTCACTTTACTTCTACAAGGTACAATTTAGAAAATACAAAGGTCCTTGGGAGGGAAATAAATGAAGAGTTATGTTCAAAACAAAGGTTGCCTTTATTGGACTCGAGTTCAAAGCCCAATGAGGCCCACATGTCTGAACAAGGTTTGTTGGGCTATAAACCTGCTACTGTCTCATCTATGGCTTTAGGAAAGACATATCCTACAGCTGCTCCTAAGGATTTTGATGATGCAACTCTTCGACCTCCTGTCCAAAATATTAATCTGCAACAAGTTAGAATGGCTCAACTCTCTCCAATGCAGTGCGGCAATCAGCAACATCCAAGGTCTATAGCAGGGGCCCTTCAACTGCTAGGTCAAACTGAAAGCTATGGTAGAGCAAGAGAGAATGAAACAATTGTTGAGCAAAGCAATTACGCTTATTCAAAGCTCAATCTTGCTAGCAAGAGAGCAAGTGAAGAACAAGGAGATGGAGGAAGAGTAAGCCATGATGGGGATGTGCGTAATGTCAGATTCAAATCTGCTCCACCACCATCGCCTCAATACTCTGTTCTCCAGGATAAAAGGGCAAAAGAAAGAGAAAGATATAGAAAATTTAAAACTAAACAGTCAAGGGATAATACAGGAAAAAATGGCACAAATCGATGCACCCGCTGGGATAAAGGGGGCCCTGGAGACAGGGTTAACAGTGCTACTGATATAGAGAGTCTGCCCTTACCTCGGTAGCCCAATGCTACTACAGTCAGTGTACCTTTGCAAGGAGTTCAAACTCAAGGCACTGAGCAGCACAAGCTATGGCTTCAGAATGTGGTAGCTACAACTGTAGGTCCGTATTCAGAAAGATCTCAACATTGGGCTATGTCCCCTGCTCACATGGCCAGCCAGGCCAAGTTGGGTCTGGATAGTCATGGCCATATTATTCCAAACCAGGAATTTTTTCCAAATGCTGCTAGTCTCCAAAATAAGCAAGATGTTAACCATATGTCAAGAGACATGAAAGGTGTTGAAGATAACCTGCAGCAAGGTTCTATTCTTCCTAAGGCAGCGGCGCCAGCCTTTAAGGCGCCACAGTCACAATGAGTCTTATTGCATGGAACTGTCGAGGAGTGGGCAAGAACCTCGACAGTAACAAAATGACGTATCTTGTCAACTTGATGTTCTCTACCCAGGCCAAGGTAACCTTCATTTCAGAAACAAAAACTTCTAAATTTAAAACGCTGATCTGATTAATAGATTTCCTATTGCTCATAGTCTTGTAGTGCCTTCTAATGGGAGATCTCGAGGGCTTTGACTTTTGTGGGATGACGACATCGACTTCACTCTAGCTAAAGCGACTCCTAGCTTGATTTTAGGAACCCTTGTTAATAGGACTACTAGTGTTTCCTTTTCTTTAGTTTGTATGTATGGAGATCCCGCTCATCACAATACTTGGGATATGTGGCAGGATGTCTCTTCTTTTGCTAATGATGGCTCTAATAGGCCTATGCTTTGTATGGGAGACTTAAATGATATTATGTACCCCGATGATAAAAGTACTCCTACCAATGTTAATTACAATAGACTTAGATCCTTCTGCTCCATGGTTAAGCAATGTGGTCTCCTAGATTTGGGTTTTAATGGTCCAGCGTACACCTGGACCAACAAAAGATATGCTTCCATGCCTATTTATGAGAGAATTGATAGAGTGCTAGCTAATGCTGAATGGTGTGCTTTGTTTCCCAATGCTAATGTTTATAATTTGTCTATTATGTTAAGTGATCATGCTCCGATTTTAACTGTTTTACATTCCAAGTATAAAAAGCCTTCTTACACTTTCAAGTTTGAAAATTGGTAGCTCTTAGAGGATTATTTCCAGGAAACTGCTCAGCAAGCTTGGACTACTTTTGTAAATCAGTCTTTTCCTGTTAGAACTAGACATTTAACAGGTTCTCTCAGAGTTTGGAGCAGAAAGAAAAAACCTCTACAAGATCAAGTTGCCAATATTGAGAAGCAAATAGAAGAGATCCAGATTCAACCTCTATGTCAGAGAGACCACCTTGCGGAAAGTAAACTGGTTAAAGACTACGAAGAAACTATGTCTAGACTCACTCAGTTTTATAAGCAAAGGGCTAAAAAACACTGGATCAAACTTGGTGACCGGAATACTAGATTCTTCCATATTTCAGTGCTTAAAGAAGAAGAAAGAATAGAATCGCTTCAATTAAAAAGCAGGATGGTGATATTACTTTTGATCCTGAACAGATTGCTAATAATTTTATTTCTTATTTTAAGAATCTATTCACATCTTCTGCTGAATCTCTTTCGAGCTTGCCTCAACACACAAATGCAGATCCAATTCTAGACGAGTACACCAATTCTATTCCTACCAAAGAGGAGATTTGGGAGATCTTAAAGGTTATGAGGAGTGATGCTTCACCTAGGCCAGACGGTCTTACCGTGGCTTTTTACAAAGCTGCCTGGGGTTGGATAGGAGATGACATTACTAATATGGTAAGGAATTTTTATCAATCAGGTAATATGGCTGCAATTATGAATGAAACTGCTATTGTTCTTGTTCCTAAGAAACCTGCTCCTATTAACTTGCATGACTTCAGACCTATTAGTCTTTGCAATGTGACTTACAAAATTATCACCAAGTCTTTAGCTAATAGACTTAAACCTCACCTCCCTAATAAAATTGTAGACACTCAATAGGCTTTTATTAAAGGCAGGAGGATCTCCAACAATATTATCCTTGGCCAAGAAATTACTCACTCTTTTAATCTAAAATCTTGGAATCAAAGAGCTTTCATGTTAAAAATCAACTTGGCTAAAGCTTTTGATCGTTTGGAATGGAACTTTATAGTACACGCTCTTCCTAAACAAGGTTTTAGTCAACACTTGGTTCATCTTATTAAAAACTGCATTTCTACTGCTACTTTCTCTATCATTATTAATGGCCAGGTCCATGGCAAATTCAAAGGTCAAAGGGGAGTTCGACAAGGTTGCCCTCTATCCCCTTATCTTTTCATTATTGCTATCAATGAATTAGCTGTTTCTCTTTAGGATCATCTCAATGCGAAGGTGCTTCATGGTATTACTCTTGGTCCTAACTGTCCTGCTATCCATTCGTTACTATTTGTTGATGATTTGATAGTCTATGGTCAAGCTAATATGCAGGAAGCAAATATTATTAAAAATACACTAGACGAATTTTGTAGGATTTCGGGTCAAATTCCAAACTGGCAGAAGTCGTCTATTCTCTTTAGCAAACATGTAAGTGATAACCAGAAAACTCAAATAAAAAATCTTTTTTCTGTCCAAGACATGCAACCTATCTCAGTTCATTTGGGTCATCCTCTTATCATGCCTGCTAAAAACAGAGCTCAAGCCTACTCTTTTGTTATTGAAAAATTCAAATCTAAGCTCACTGCTTACAAAGCGAATAAATTATCTCATGCTGGTAGGCTTGTGCTTATAAAATCTATTTTTGCCTCAGTGCCTGTGTATTATATGTCCAATATTTTGTTCTCTAAGAAAATGCTAGCCAATATGAAAGCTGTGATGAGAGATTTTTGGTGGACCGAGGTACAAGGAGAAAGCAAAACTAAGCCTTTCTATCTCAAAGCTTGGTCTGAAATCTGCAAGCCTAAAGCGGAAGGCAGACTAGGAATAAAAGACATTGAGGCAGTTAACAAGGCTCTACTTACATCTGCTGCCTGGAGAATTGTTACAAACCCAGATGATACCACAGTCAAGGTTCTCAAGGCCAAATATTTTCCAGGTACATCCCTTTAGAAAGCTCATAAGCATGTGCCTAAATCTGCCTTCTGGAGCTCAGTTCTTAAGATAAAACACAATCTTTTAGATTCTTGCACCTTGCAAATTTGTAAAGGCAATACTATCATCTGGAATGAACCTTGGTGCCCTTTTTGGCAAAATATTCATAGACATCTTAGAATTCAGAATCAAGGCTTTATTTACCCTCAGAATGTATGTGATCTTTGGTACCCTCAGTCCAAAGCTTGGAATGTTCCTCTTATACAAAACTTATTTGGTGCTAATAATGCTGCGTTAATTTCCCGTATTCCTGTGTATGCTTGCGACTCTAATGATAGACTCATATGGAAGCACACCTCTGCAGGAGTGTGCACTACTAAAAGTGCTTACTATAATTTCAAGCCTATTTTGTCTCCTAATATTCAAATCCAGAATACTAGTTACACAGCCACAACGAAGAAGCTTTTATAGGTCATTTGGAAGGACAGGGTTATGCCTCCTAGGGTCCAAGCTTTCGCCTGGAGATTGCTTCGTCAAGCTCTTCCTACAGCAATCAGAGCAGCATCAAGATCAACTCGCATTGAACCTTTTTGCAAAAGATGTGGACAACTCGAGGACGATACTCATTTGTTCTTCACCTGTGAATTCGTAAGAGTTGTCTGGTTTGTTTCTCCCCTTGCTATTAGAATGGACAAGTTGCTTCTCATAGTTCAAAATTTTATTCCTCAAATCATTAATACAATTGCTATGAACTATCAAGATCCAAACGCTCTGGCAATTATATTTCTTATTTTATGGAACGTTTGGAAGGCAAGAAATGATAATGTTTTCAACAACAAAGAATGGAAAGTAATGCAGGTAACCAGTGCAGCGATGGCTATGTTAAAGGAACAAGAATTGGAGTACAGGACTAAAGGAGAAGGGAAGCAAGTAAAGCAAAACCAGCAACCTGGAGTTTTTTCTATGCAGATTGACATGAACAGATTTCAAGAGGGGCCAAATATATTCACTGATGCAGCTTGGAAGAACACTTCTTCAAGTCATTCTGATTTTGTAGGATTGCAGCAACATGCAGGAATTGGAGTCTTCATCCACATATTTACAGGAGGGCAACATCAAGCTATTTTCATTGCAGCGGCGTCAACGGCTTCTTCTGTCATACAGGTTGAAGCTAAAGCTTTGGAGCTAGGTTCTGAAGTTGCCCAGGCTCTGAACCTTCACAAGCCAAATTTTTTAACAGATAACCAAGTTTTGGCAGAGGTGTGGCGTACCCGGTTTTTAAGCCGGATACTCCCTTGTGATTACTATACCGATCCCTGGATCAGTAGCTGGTACACACAAGTTAACCTGTATATCATCGACATACATACGAATTTAAGTACATAGACCGTAAAGGTCGAATGTCTGATACCTGTAGCCCAACGGCTATAAACTTGCAGCGGAAATCCAGCGGAGATGTGGCCCCTCAGTATGCCCTACCCGACAGGCAACTGACTGGGGTTACGCTCTAGCTTTCGCGATCGTAATTGCTTCTTCGGAATTGACATCTCCTTCGTCTGGCCAAATCAACAAGCCAGGTGAGTACATGGAATGTACTCGCAAGCTATTCCCACAGGAGGAAATATACGGCTATATTTCATCCAGGGAATAGATCAAGGGATAGCTCTAACCTAAGTTGCAAATTGTGCGGAAATGTAAGTCTTTATTTTAAATACACGTAAGTAGATTGTAAAAATATTTTGAAATCTAAAGTACCTCAAGTAAACATCTCATCACATCTCATCTCATGCGGTAAACACCGCTAATCAGCTCATAACCTATTACCGATAGTTCCACTCACCGTCCATGGCACCATCCATCGAATGGTAGTTTCCACATATCCGATAACTAGGTTTTCCATCACTAGACCGTATTCCATCCACCTCAGGCAATACGGCGACTTTCTTTCCTTCAGCAATTTCCTTACCACCGACGCGTGGCCTAAAATTGCCCGACTGTGGACACGTCATGTCCACGTCCTTAATCCCATTTCCCAGCTTTCACAAATAAGACTCAGTCTAACTAGTGTGTGGCCTAACCAGTTCATGTCCATGACCGAGGACGCGGCTATTCTAATAGTTTTAACACTCTGCAGAGGTTGTACGGCTTTACCCACAAGATGTAGGTCACCCTGGGAGTACTTTACAAGTATACTGACAGGGTTATTACAACGAGACCTTCGCCCGTGTTCACACTAAAGCCGGACCCGCTAAATGAGACTTACCTCAACTCCGATTGTGCCTAGGCAGCCTGACACCACAATCCAGAGAAACGCTCATCTTTGTGTCGAATCCTCACCCACGCCTAAATGGAGCTCACTAAGAATCTTGACCCATGTAGCGCCGTGGGAATTCTCTAGGGATCCATATCCTACCTAGCACTTCCTCCTTACTTCCTACGGGTCCGAACCCTAATATTAGGCGGGGTACCGAGTCAAGTCCTTCCCATAAAGGACATGTGGACGTACGGTGGGGGAACTGGTTTAGCGGCACTTGGGCTCGGTCCTTAACTGATTCGAGCAAGACTCCAGTTTATCATTATTCACCGTGTAGCCTTCCGTTACTTCATCTTCCTTCAAACCACCTTACCTTCATACCCGAATCAAAATCATCTCCAACTTTATTTGAATCTTGGCGACATTTCTTTTGAAAGTCACCGCGGATAACATGCGCTATCCGCGGGTTTAACTTCCCATACCCGAAGGTTTGAATCAATCGAACAAAATTTTAGTCTTAACTATAGCAGGGCTAAGCAATGGCTACTGCCTATAACCTTAGTATTTTGTCGGTTGGGAACCAACCGACGAATCAACTAGGGTTACAAGGAATCGGATAATCAATCCCTAGTTTAAATGCATCTATCGGGTATAGCTAAACCTACATAAAATATCGTTGATAAACATAGCGTGCATGTTTGCAAACAAAATACTTAATGTTCACAAGTATGGGGTTCAACATGGTCAAAGTGGGAATGCTTGCCTGGCGATATTGGGTCGGGTCCTGGTCTCGAACTTGATACGGCAACGCTTGAGACCTTCCTTGCGAGATATCGCAACGTCGTAACTACACGTCGGAAAACACCGAATAAGCAACGGGGTGAGGAAGAACCAGGTAGGAACCAAACATGCACTCATGAATTCTTAGAATACGTGATCTGGTCTTAAATGTTTGTTAGGGTTCTTCCTAAAGAAGCAAGGAGAGCTTTATCTCGCATGAATCAGAGGTTTCTCTTAGAACCAAAAACCCTAGCTCATTTGGTCCATTAGCTTAATGGCACTTAGATGTTCTTGGTTCCTATACTAAGTCTTCCTAGGACGGGATACACATACACTCCTTAGGTCCCCCACTTTAGGGCACTTCCTTTAGGTTCCAACATCACTTGAAAACACTGGGCGACATGTAATGCCGAAGAACCTCTTGATTTAGTAGGTTTTTATGGGTGAAATAGAGTATTTATCTTATAGGACTTTAAGCTCTTGGGGTTTCTTTTTTCACCTTCTCCCTTCTGATTTTCCCCACGTGACAGGTTATTGGGAGGTCTAGCTAAATGTTCATGGATAACATGCGAGGAATTGAAGCTCTTACCTTAAGGGTTTTAAGACACCTACCTACACCCCGTGCCCTAAAGCTTTTAAGGTAATCTTTTCGGATTTCAGAGTATATTGGAGCTCAAACTTGTTGGGAAGTATTGCAGGAGCTTAGGCAAACTGCCTTGGACCTATTGTACAGAATATGTGGTTAGCGCAAGTAAGTAGGGGGTTAACGGTGTGAATGCCCGAGTGTTTTAGCTGCTGCTTACATCGGCCATGCCCAGCGTCGGTGAGGTATGAAATGGGGAGGGGTTGAGGGGTTAGACGAAGTACGGCGGATGCCCGGCTAGCGTGAGGACCGCTCACCGGTGGGGAGCGATAGTGCAACCGAACTCATGCTGCTACGCGTTACTCGGCCACATGTCTCGGCCAAACAACCTAGCCGAAGGCACTAATCTTCTGGCCACTAACAACTCAGCTAATGACTGGTACTTGCCCTACCAGCCACACACACGCACCTGAGTTAAATGATTTGAACCTGGCTACTACCCATGCATGACATGCTGCCGTGCAAAACTAGGGATTCTAAATGAATGCAACTAAATACGACGAATACTTTAGACAACATGATTAGCATCTAACAAAAGAGGAAAAAGAAAATGGGGAGGGAGTTCGAGCTGGTTTGGCCAGAGGAGGGGAGCTCTGGAAACATCGGAGAAGAGCGGACCTCGGCGCGGTATCTGCCGCGAGCTGCCGCGGCAGTGAGGGCGGAGATGGGTTCTTGCCGCGGCAGGGGAAAGGGGGCGGTGGCAGGGTGGACTTGCTGGGCTCGGGAGGTGAGGCGCGCGGCCGCGGTGAGGTTGGCCGGGTGCGGGGAGGATGAAGTGGCCGGCGGCCCGAGTGTGCTTACCAACGGCGGCGGCGACTAAGCGGCTCAGTTGGTGGCACTACTCGGCTGTTCTTGCCGTGGCGGTCGGGGAAGACGCGCCCGATGGCGGCGTTGAGCGGCGCGGGAAGGAACAGCGGGGAGCTGAGGGGATAAGGGAGCTCGAGCTAGGAGGATTGGGGGGCTCGTGCTACAGACAGAGGAGGAGGAGACCTGGGGGTAGGGAGAGGTGGCGCCGGAGGTGACCGGTGGCTCGGGTGCGCAGCTACTCGGATCCTGCCACTGGTGGCTGGCGCACAGTGGACGCCGACGGGCTCCAGCGGCAGAAGCGATGCCGGCCTCTTTGGGCAAGGCGGGCGACGCTTGTAGGGGATGGAGCAGGCAGTGCTGCGGTCCAGCCGGGGGCGGCCAGCCATGGAGGAGCTGGTGGCGGTGACTTGAGCGGAGGTGG
This sequence comes from Stipa capillata, assembly GCA_019208055.1. Taxonomy (NCBI): domain Eukaryota; kingdom Viridiplantae; phylum Streptophyta; class Magnoliopsida; order Poales; family Poaceae; genus Stipa; species Stipa capillata. The sequence goes on from JAGXJF010001175.1 coordinate 31,273, forward strand.
CGGGGCAAGCTCTCGGCGGCGGCTTGGGGAAAAACGAGCGCATACTCGAGATGGGGACCGAGCGGAGGCCTTAGGAGCAGCTCGGGGAAGCTCGGAACAGCGGCTCAGATCTGGTGCTCCGCGGCGGTCATGGGGCCGTGGCCTTGTCGGCCGCGGTAGATGCCGCCGGTAGCTGCGCGTGCGGTGGTGAGGACCGGTAGGCGACGGCTTGCTAGAAGCGGTGGTGGGGCGAGCAGCAACCTTGGCCGGTGCCGGAGATGGCCGAGGTGGTGGCTCGGCGTGCGGGTCTAGCGGGCGCTCGGGAAGTGGAGAGGAACGGCGCACGGGGGTCCTCACCGACGGGAAGCTCCGGGAAGATTGGGGAGAGGAGATGCTCAGGAGAGGTGGAGCTCGGGTTGATTGTGGCAGCTCAACTCGAGTATAGGGGGTGCAGAGGAGTCTGGCTGGAGCTGCTTTGGGGAAGAAGGGGAGTTGCGGTGGGGAAGGAGGAGAAAAAGTTGGGGAAGCTCGGGCTTGAGGGAGGTGGTGAGCTTGGGGAAGGCGAGGAACGAAGTGAGGGATTGGGAGAAGCTCGGGTTTGAGCTTGGTCCTAGAAGGAGATGAAGCAGGGGAGGTGCCCGGCTCATTGATGGCAGTAGTTGTGTTAGGCGCTGGCTGCTGCTGTTAGTGCTGTGGTAGGAGAAGGAGTCCAGGAGGAGAGGAGATTGAGTGAGCTCGGTTTGAGAGTTAGTGTGGTGTCCAGCTGGTAGGAGTAGAGTAAAAATCAGGTGGCAGATGCTGTTGCTACAGCGTGGTTAGGCAGTGACTGCTGTTGATGGAGTTAAAGCGAACGCCTGCGTGGACATGGGAGCAATACAAGGGAGGTGACGCAACGGGGAAGAGATGAATGAAAGAAGGGAAGGAGTTAAGGAGGTAGGTGCCGCATGCTGTAGTGGCAGGTACTAATTGATATTGAAGCTGATGATGTGGCATGATACTACCGCAGTGGGAAAGATAGTAGCAGGCAAGGGTTCGGATTGTATAGGAGGGAGAGGGGAAGAGGTGAGGTAGGAGATGACGCATGGGACCAGGGCACACAAGGCAGGCTGCAAAGGTGGATTCGGTTGGTATAACTGAGGTAGCTCTAGCAAGAGGAAAGAGAAAAAGATTTCACAGGGAAGAGATGCAATGTACGTTATTTGATTCTGGTTCAAACTTTCAGTGCGATGGGAGGTTATGAGAGATAGGATTTTACCGTAGAAGTGGGTGCATAAAATATAAAAGTTGCTCCACAAGTGTTTCAGAGATTTTGAGGGTTTACAAATAGTCGGAACCGAGTGAGGCTCAGATTGGATGAATTCCATACAGCTTTAACTATTGGTTGAATTATTTAGAAAGTTTTGCATTGAGTATCCTCACTTCGTTGCATATTGAACCCACTTGTATGTATAGTTATTGAGATTGATTTTGACTTAGGAAGGATACATGATCTTAAGGTTGAAGTTTCTTCGTGTTTATCGAGGGGAAAGGTGAATTAGGGTTTTAGGTGATATTTAGATTTAATAGGGAGAAGAGAAATCGGGGCTCGGGACTAGGGTTCCGGAGCGCGGCAATGTGAAAAGGGGATATGGAGACTCGCGGGAATCCATTCACCTTGGTTTGGAATACTCGGTATCAAGGTGCCGTAAGCATGCCGGCGTACATGGTACAGACATCGAGTTACTGGTTTTGATCCGTTGTTCGGGAAGAAGAGGTTAGGGTTTGGCGTATGTGCGTATACATAAAAGCAGTATATTTTTGCACATACTCGCGATAGGGCATGACGAAGTTGGTGATAGAGTTTCAAGGCATTCGAAAGAGGTTTAGGTAGGGTATATGTTCCGATTTCGCAGAGCACCGTGAGGGCACTTTGCGGCAGATGTGGGTTTAGGTCACACCGATTAGATAGAAGGGAAGGGATGCCGAAGGGGTGTTCGTGATGGGAAGAAGGGCTATCACAGCAGAGAGAATGTTGCCGCGGTACTGCCGCGGTAGGGGAAAGACTTATCGCGGTAGGGATCAGTTGCCGTGGCGGGAAGGAGCAGCGGCGTGGCATTGCCGCGGCAGGGAAGGGGTTGCCGTGGCAGAGGCATGGCAGTGACGGTAGCTGCTGTGAGATGCCGTGGCAGGGAATCGGTGGCGCGGCAGAAGCTTGTCGCGGCAGGAGTGGCTTGCTGCGGCAGAGAAAGATAGCAACGGCGGTGGCAGAGGCCTTGCCGCGGCAGAGGAAATGGGCAGCGGCAGCTGCCGTGGTAAGAGCGTGGCAGCGGCAACGGCTGCCATGGGCTGTCGCGGCAGAGCAAGTTGGCTGTGGCAGCTGCCTCAAGCTGTCGTGGCGGGGACGCAAGGGCGAATGGTCCCGCATGGAGACCAAGGATAAAGCAGGGTTTATATTCCTTGCTGGACAGGGTTTCGACAAAGCAGAAATCAAGGGAGCAGGAACAGAGGGAACGATTTTGGTTGCTTTGCTTTAGGGTTTAGCAGGAACATGATTTGGAATAAAAGCTTTAATTTGGTGTATTTTAAATCAGCATTACTAGCAAAAAGTTTTTGTTAGCCCTAAAGTTTGGGTTTCGGAAAATTAGGGTGTTACAAGAGGCGGCAGCTAGGCGATCCCCTGAAGAACACCCAGGCCACTGGACAATCAGACATACACTTAATACGTTTATCAACCACACTCAAGAAGCTGATGCTAGAGTCTTCAAGATCAGTAGGATAAACAACAAGATAGCACATAGGCAAGCTCAGGATGGTTTAAACTTTCATAATGTAGGAGCTTGCATTTCCACTTGTGTTGGTGTTAGACATGACAAGGATTCATGTCCTGTCATAGCGTGTATTGCTAATCTTAATGTGCAATCCTGCACATTACTCTCTGTGACTTGCTTATAAGTTGGAATAAATTCCTGAAGTTTCGAAAAAAAAGAAATTCTATAGTGGATTTTATATAATCTCAGGTTATGTCGATGTTCTAAATATTGTTAGCCATTTAGAGGAACAACAGAACCGAGTGCTTACCTTAAAACAAAGTTTGAGATGAATGACTTGGGGGAAACCAAGCATTCCTTAGGCCCAGGTGCAGGCCTAGGGCAGGGGCTAGGAGGGCTGTAGCCCCGGTTCAGCCCAAATATAGAAGAAAATAGATATGTATTATTTGTCTCAAAATACTGAACCACAAACAACACATCACTTTTTTGGCCCAGCCTAGCCCCCCTTGGTCCAGTCCAACCCCCTCCATTAGTCATTCCTCAGTCCGCCACTGCTTAGGCCTATAGCTTGAGCACCTCCCAGAAGGAGTTCTAGTAAACCAGTCTGCATATACCAAGAGGGTTCATGAGAGATTTAATAAATGGACCGATGAATCTCACCCTCTCAAAAATCCCATGGTCTAAGATCCCTTGATACGGATAAAGACCCATTCAAACCTTGAAAAGAAAATGAGGAAGTTCTGGGACCTAAAGTTTCATACTTAAGTGCCGTTAGAGCACTAATGTACCTTGTGAACTAGACTAGGTCTAATATTGCATTCACCATAAATCTACTAGCAAGATATAGTGCTGCTCCAGACAGAAGGCATTAGGCTGGCGTCAAAACTGTCCCCAGACCCCTCCATGGTATACAATATCTTGGATTGTTTACCTGAAGGACAAAGACTTGTCCATAGTAGGATATACGTATGTTGGCTATATGTTTAATCCCCACAACCCTAGATCTCATACTAGATTTATGTTAATATATCTTTGGTGGTGCAACCATTTCTTAGAGGTCTTTCAAACAGACCCAAGCTAGTTGTCATGTTCGCAGACCACCCGGTAGACAGGTGATTAGCTATGTCTAGAAGTCACATAGGCTTAACGTCGTGAATACCCCTACAATTATCTACAATGTTGCACAAATAAAAATAGGTTATGCTAACAACGATCTTACCAAAAGAATTGCTCCTAGATTCTTCTACCCTCACGAGTTCCAAAAGAGTGGAGAGGTAAAGATTTTGCATGCTAAGTGATGTGCGAATCATAGTAATTTATTCACAAAAAGTCTCTATCCGCATTTACCTTCGAGAGATGACTTAAAGAGTCGTACAGTCTGGTGGAAAAAAAATCCTAGAATCATAGATCAAGCATGAAACTCTAAAGATCACAAAATGATACCAAAAATTATTGGTCCAAAAGACCACTACTAATCTTGAAGTGGACCACTACTAATCTTGAAAGATTACTTGTTGCAAGTGTTTCTCATAAGGTTTTCTTACATAAGATTTTTAGTGAGGCAATAAATGTAAAAATTACAGACCTATGAGATGGATTATTTGTCCATCCTTTTGCTTCTACTTGGTTTTTAGGAGTTTTTGTAAGGTAATGCATTTCGTAATTGTACGAACAAGGAAGAGTTAAAAAACCTCTATGCTACCTAGAGGCTTCTGGAATAAGCCTTGCCACCTCATGGTGTTGTAGTGGGCTCAATACCTAAATGCTCCTGTAGAGTTTACTATTTGTTGCATAATTTTGGATCTGCCAAACCAATGTTCTAAACCTTATTGCACTTATGGCCTGTTATACCAGCATTCTGGCCCTAGGTGCATTGGGTTGTTATACCTGCAGACCTAACCACAGAGCAACACAAATTTATAAGACCAAAATCTTCTCTCTCTAAAAAACTAGCTTGATAGGCGTTCTACTCTTATCCTTGTAAGTCATGTTGTGCCTCTTCCTGCAACTACTAATGTGTAACTAAATCCAACGATATTACTTTGAAAAATGTTACGTCATCCCATTTCATTTCATTTTCTATTTTGCTCACTACTATTCCCCCTTTTTTCATCGATATTTTGGTAGTCCAACCGTGGTGCCTATCGAACCGTTCTATTTTGCATCGAATGGATCGAAACGTATATTATTAAACCATGCAAGACTGAATACAGTATATTATTACCTCTTATCTGCCAAGTATTCCCTGGACTTGTAAACGAGCTCGGATATGTTCCAGGTTTTAATGGCCTGTAGGGGATCATCATTCTCAGCTCTTGGCACAATCATCTGTTTCAGCAGGGACTCCAGATGAGACCGGAGATTGTAGGTCTGGGATAATGGAACGAAAGCGCGGCACTGGATGCGGCGCAACGTTGGGCTGTTGTAGATGGTCGCGGCAAGGGTGGTCTTGCCGAGGCCGCCAAGCCCGACGATGGACACCACCCGGAGATGCGTCGCGTGGCCATGATCCAGGAACCCGACGACCTCGTCAGTCCTGTGGCTCATGCCCACGAACCCTGACCTATCACTGTGGAGCGCAGGAAGCCAGCGATCGAGGTCGTCAAGGTAGCTGCAAGAACCGAGCGAAATGCTCGACTTGGAATTGGCTCCGGTCGCGCCATCTAGTTCGTACTTGAGCCTGCGGTCGCTCACTTTTCTATGCACGCGATTTGAGGCTCTGGATATCAGTGGCCAGCTTGTGCCGCACCCTTAGTGTTCGCAAGAGGTCGATCATCCTATACAGGTAGCTTCCAAGTCCTTGACTGTCTCCGGAGTGCTCGCCGAGGTGATGGCAGAAACCGTCCATTCAGTCCTCCACGTCGTACGCGACCTCCCTCATTTGTTTCATCCAAGTCCTCATCTTCACTTACGCACATCAATTAATTCCAGTTTCATTCATTCTTGTTAGCCAAAAAATTAATATCAAACAAAATAAGACCGAGTCAGTGACGGACCCAGGATTTTGGGTAAGAGTGGGCTAACTCGATAATTTTTTGATACCGTAAATATGATATGCCAATATAAAAGTATACAATTTACCAAAAGCACAATACAAATAGATTAATAAGATGCTACAAACATCTTTAAATCAACAGTTAAGTCTGAAATTTGCATAAAAGAAACTTACATGACTACTTGTTGGGCTTATGTCTTCTCATGGCTATGAAAGTCTCGATTATATCATCTTCTTTCACTTTAAATTAAGAAAATATCTCGCTCAATGAATATGACTAAACAATCATCCAAAAGACTATCACCCATCCTATTTCTTAACTTACTTTTGACTAAACTCATTGTAGAGAACACTCTTTCAACACTTGCCGTCGCCACTGGTAGAAGTAATACCAATTTCAGAAGCAAGTAAACCAAATCATGAACTTTATGCCTCTTTGTTTTAACAGGCTTTACTGAGAGCTCAACAAGATTGTCTAGACCTTTGAAACTATCATATTTTCTCATGTCATCAATATAGTTGTCAACTTGCATATTAAGTCTTATCAGTCAGTGCTTGAAATATCATTGGGGTAAAACTCAGCAAGTCTACGTACCTTGTGTGCATCAAAAGAAGCAAATGAGTCAGCAGGATTCAAGGCCGACATACAAGAAAGCAACTCCATATTAACCTCATCAAACCGATTGTCAAGCTCTTGACTAATTTGATCAATGACCCCAATATATACTTCTCTTCTAAAGTGATCATCATTTGTTTGATTTCGAACAAACCGTGTTGATCTTCCATACGGCACATAATTACCCTCCATTGCAGGAACTCCAACGCCATGTTTATTGTCAAACAAAGTGACCCTTTGAAGGAATGCATCCCACCCATCATATCTCAGTTGTTGCATTCTACTCTTTGCCAAATTAACAAGTGACATTGCATTAAGAATATATTGATCTCTTCTTTGCAAACACTCAGACAAATCATTTGTGTATCCAAGAATGAGAAGCATCAAGTGTGCACTAAAAATAAAGTCAAATGACTCAAACACTCCAACCATAGTATGTATTTTCGGCCAATCACCCCTTTGTAAAGTATCTTCTCCAAGAGTTATGAGTACTTCACGGATTGTGGGATGCATAGCAACAATATTGAAAATAGTTTTGTAATGAGAACCCCATCGAGTCTCACCGGGCCTAGATAGCCCAATCTCTTGATTTAATCCACTCCCAGTTTCTAGTTCACCACATTCAAGTGCTTTCAAGATATTCTGAAGTCTAACATTTCGCAGCATGTCATGACACTTGCAAGAAACTCCAACAATACTCAGCAGAGAGATACTTGATCAAAAAACCATACACAATCATCATTTCCCTTGGCAATAGCAACAAAAACTAGTTGGAGTTGATGTGCAAAACAATGGATATAATAAGCAGAAGGTGACTCTTTCATGATTAATGTTTTCAGCCCTTTAATCTCTCCTTTCATGTTGCTAGCCCCATCATAACCTTGCCCACGGATTTGAGTTATTGTCAAATGGTGACTAACAAGTAAAGCTTGAATTGCTTTCTTAATTGACAAAGAAGTAGTATCATCTACATGAACAACTCTAAGAAAGTGCTCACATGGCCTTCCCAGTTTATCAACATAACGTAAGCAAAGAGCTAGTTGTTCTTTATGTGATACATCACTAGATTCATTAGCTAGAATTGCATAGTGTTCATCACCAAGTTCTTCAATAATTTGCTTTCTAGTTTCTATGGCACAACATTGAATAATTTGCTTTTGTATCTTAGGGGAAGTCAAGGTGCAATTACCTGGAGCATTCTTCAAAACAAACTTATTCACCTCTTCACTATTTGCTGCAAGCCATTTCAAAAGTTCAAGGAAGTTCCCTCTATTGCTAGACTCTTCACTTTCATCATGTCCACGGAATGCCAATCCTTGATGTAGAAGAAACTTCAAACATCTAAGTGAATAAATCAACCTGATCTTGTAAAGACGTAGATCCTCCTTATTCACCTTCACAATAAGATTATCAATTGCTACACTAGAATTCACAAATGAGTTGTATCTCTCTTGAGCTGCATTGTGCACACTTGTTACACCACCCACATGTTTATCAAGTGCATCAGTTCTATTTCAATTTCTCTAACCACCTTTAATAAAGCTATCAGTCCCCTTGCCCTTACTTTTTTCTCTTTGAACAAATAGCATACAAAGCAAAATGCAGCATCCTCCTTGATACTATATTCAAGCCAATAATATCTATGAAACCAATGAACAGTGAAGCGTCGATCTCTCTTTTCGATTTTCCTACTTTTGAAATCATGTGCATAAGGTTGGTTTGGACCTTTAAGAATATATGCTCTTCGAACTGCATCTTGATCGTTGACAGGATAACTTGCAATGGGTAGCCTTTCCCCTGGATCATATGGAAGACGATTAATATTATAAAAAAGCGGCAGTGACAGCGGTGGTGGTGAGACATCTTCAAGTGGAACCGAAGGTGGGGAATGAGAAGATGGCATTTGATTCACACTTTCTTCAGTTACTCTCTCTTGCTCCGGTGTGCCTTCTTGTTCCATAGTTTGCTCTTCCGCCACAGCCACAGTTGCGGAAGGAGATGAAGAAGATGCAATCTTCTTTGTTGCATGTTTCCGAAAAAGAGATGCAATGTCTCCATTCCTCTTCATGTCTCAACAATTCTACAATAAAAATATTCTGGTGTAGATTAGCAACAAATTAGATTAATATTCTGGTGTAGATAGCAATGAATTAGAATCTAATTTAGTATGTGAGCAACGAATTAGATTAATATTATTGTCAATTGTTAATGACTACGTAATATGTCTATACTTGCATTGCATGAGAGACTAGTATTTGATTAGCAACCGTTAATTATTTGATTAGCAAGTGGATCAAACATGCCGATCGTAGAAAATATATGGCCTGTAATACATGGCTATACTTGCTTGTACAAAAATATTAATTAGATTAAAGATATTGATCCGATCATAGAAACTCTAAAGCAAAATATTGAAGAATAATGAACATGCTAGTAACAATCAAGTAGCAATATTCTATGCCTCGTTGCAGCTAGTAGCAATCAAGTAGCAATCAAATTTCTAGATTAAAAATATTCTATGCCTCGTTGTGAACATGCTAGTAGGCAGTAGCAATCAAGTAATGATCCGATCAAACATGCTGAATTGTTGATCACTAGCTACCTGTATAGCAGCCATCGCTTGTCCGCCGCGAGTGCCAAACGCCACCGACGCTGCCATGCGCCGTCGAGAGCGACGAGAACTCAGGAGAAACCGATCGAGGGCAGTTTTTCTGTTTGTTTTATCGGGAGCAGTACTGCAGTGCTGATCACAATATGTTGATATGGGATGGGCCGACAGAAATTTTTTAGGGTGGGCCAAGACCCACCCGTGCCACTCTGTAGGCCCGCCAGTGGACCGAGTGAATATCTGGTGGCATTTGTATTACTTGCTAGTTGCGATCGTCACCGTCGGCGAGGTCACGGAGGCAGGCGGTCATGCTCTTGAGCTTGTCTTTGAGCTCCTGGATCTCCCCACGCACGCTGCTGAGAAGCGCGTACTTGGTGGTGAGGATGTCGGCGAGCTTCCCCAAGAGGATTTGCACGGCACCCTGGGAGGCGCTCACCACGGCCTCCATCGCCTCGCCCGCTTCACGTACTTATCACCGATCTATCATGTTTGGTACGCATGACGTCAATTAGCACTTAAGAGAAAACCTTACCAATCATACTTGAGTGAAAAAGAAAGAGAGTACAATGCCTTGGTTGCGTGCGTGCATGCGTTTGACTTAAACATTAGCATCTGTTCCAAGTTCCACCTTTCCGGTAGCATTTAAGATTTTTGGGAATTATTGAATATATTTGAATTTGGTGATTTTATGGATTTTATTTGGATTTAATTATCATTCTATGAATTTTAAAAATTACCTTTGAGAGAAAATAAACTCCGCCGTGGCCAGTCACTCGGCCTTCCCAAGCAGCTAACCTACATGTTTCCGACTACTTACAGCCCAGCACGGTCGACAAGGGACTTAGCCATGGCTTCTACCTCGTCCATTAGCCCGGGCACAGCTTCGTCGGGAACATCCGCGGCATACCCATCCCCTATTGCTTCCATGTCAAGCAACGGGTAGTGGGACTTAGCCACGGCAAGAGATCGCACGAGTCCGGTCTCCGTGGCCTCCTTCTCCAGCCGCCTTGCCCTGTCGGGAGCTCGTCGCAGTCGCTTCGCGATCACATCCGCGCGCTCCGGGACCGGCTCGTCCTCCCACAAGGCGCCGCAGGCTATCCGACCGGCTGCCTTCAATGACTCAGCCGAATTGCTGACCTCCTGGAGGTGGATCTGGAAAGCTGCCAGTACAAGACAAAGGAGTTAGCAGAACATTCAAAGGACTCCAACTAACCAAAACACAAGGCATAGACTTACCGACGGCGAAGTTAGCGGACCTCTTGTTCGCCGCATCGACGGCCTCCAGAACCCGCCTTAGACTGTCGTCCATGACGGTGGCCTCACTCTCCAACTGCCCGACTCGAGCCCTCTCCGCCTCGAGCTCCTCCCGAAGTTTGGAGGCCCTCTCTTCAGCGGAGGCAAGCTGCTCGACGCGAGCCTTCTCCGCCTCGAGTTCCTCTCGAAGCCTGGAGGCCCTCTCTTCGGCAGCGACGAGTTGCCCGGCGCGGGCCTTCATCGCCTCAAGCTCCTCCTTGAGCTTGGAGTTTTTGTCTTCCGCAGCTGTAGGAAAACAGGTCAGCACCAATAGACAGAAATAATCAAAAGAGACTCGGTCTCCTTACCTCGAGCCTAGGTGGCCTCCTGGCGAACATCCCTCTTCAGGGATTCAATCTCGCTCTCCTGGGCGAGCACTTGACTCTACGTCGCCTGGAGGGTACCCTTCAGATTGTCCCACTCGGCCTTACGCTGGCCGAGTCGCTCGAAGGCGGGGAGTTGCTCTTGAAGGAACTCAGTCTTGTCCCGGGATCACTTGGCCAAGTTCTGCAAGGAAAGAGCGGAGAAAGATAAGATACTCGGATTATCAAAGAAGACATCAAGGACCCTTCGCCTGACTATCCTAGTCGGCCAAAGGCTCGGGGGCTACACCCTCTGGGTGCACTGATTGTGCCCCTAGAGTGAAAACTACGAAAAAGAGAAGAACCCTCCGCCCGACTATCCTAGTCAGCCGAAGGCTCGAGGGCTACACCCTCTGGGGGCACTAACCGTGCCCCTAGAGTGAAAACTACAGAATACAAGAAAGGAAAAACACAGCGGCAGGAGCTTCCCGTTGGCTAAGTTGGCACTCTCCCGGATTGCCTTCATTAGCGTTGGCAGCTCCTCCCCGAGATTGTTAGCGGCGCCCAACGCCTCCTCCCACTCGCCCGCTTCCTGGACGTCATCTATCTCCCGGAAGACTGCGCTGGGCCTCGAAGGGTCCGACTGCCGGATCCGCAGAGGCTGGAGGGCCAAGTGGAGGCTTCCCGAGGAAGGGGGCACGCATCCAATGTCCTCTTCCACCATCGGAAACATCAGATTCCCCCGGCGGTTAGGTGGGGTGGTCTGCGTCTGGCTCAGCTCGGCCTGCTCCGTCACAGCAGGGGCCTGCGTTCCGACGGTGGCCTCTTCCGGTTGAGGAGCAGGGGGTGGAGTCGGCGGTGCACCACTCTGCTGAGGGGAAGGCTACGGCGGAGGAGAAGGCTGCGGCAGAGAAGAAGGCCGTGAAGGAGACGAAGGTTGCACGTCCGGCCCTGGCTGGCTCCCGCCCTGGCTGGAGCCCGGGGCACTCGGCGGAGCCTTCGGAATATCCCCCGATCGCTGCACCCTACAGAAAAACATCCCGGCTCGTTAGCTCCGAAGACAAAATGAGTAAGGTAATATTTACCAAGTGGCTTACTTGTCGGATCGAGGAACAGGGATGCGCTTCCTGGACTCCGAAACCCGTTGCTTTGGCACGGCGGCCGCTGGAGTCAGCGACGCCGCGGAGCCACTCTGCCCCCCGAAGGTGGCATCGGCAGTCCTCTTCTCCCCCCGGCTAGGAGGAACCACATCATCAGCCGCACGAGGGGCCTCCTCGGTGGCGGTAGCTGGAGCCGTCGGAGCAGGCGGGGCGGAAGAGTTGTCCCGTCCCCCGCGACGGCGCCAGTCGTCGTCTGCCTCCTTCGACTAACTCGAAGGGGGACGTCATCTTTATCCTCCTGAGTCTCTTCCTCAGGAGTGGCCGTTGCAACCGGCGGAGGAGCGCTGGGCTCCTCCGTCACCGAGGCCCCTCCCCTCGATGACCCAGCACCAGTGGAGGATGGTCGGGTGCCACTCTGTGGTGGCAAGACGAATGCGAAATCAGCAGCAATTCAGATTTGCCGCATGGCAGCATTCTCAGTGAAGCGGGAAGATGAAAGGATCGAGCACGAAAGAGACAAAGCGTAAAAGGGGAACAAGTGTGAACGGATTGGGTTATAAAGGAAAGACAGCTGCACGGGAGCAAAATTTCTGCCTCGCGGGATGACCTTTTCCGCTTCCACAGCGTGACTTACCCGCATTCAACGCGCGGCTCTTCCGCTTCAACGGCGTCAAACGTCCGTTTCCAGATTCTGTGCAATCGGGGTTTCAACGGTTAGCCCTCCGGGGATAACGCCCATTTGAATATACCCCCATAAAAAGCAACGGTAACGTGCCCTCAACGGGTCACTAGTCGGTTACCGAATAACTCGGAAGCGAACGTTACTGTTTGATGGGTTTCAGTGGTTGGCCTCCTAGGGAACGCAATCGCTTGAATACACCCGAGTGAAGAGCAGATGTGGTGTGCCTTCAGCAGGCCGCTAGTCAAACACTGAGCAACTTGGAGCCACCGGTTTCTTCACCCGGACATTCCGGGAAATTTACCCTGGAATCTCCGGGATCCGGAACTTCCGGATTCAGTGAAACGTCTGGATATCAGGCTCCGCCACTCGGGATCGAAACGCCGCAGCTTGTGTTCTGGTTCTGACGCGAATTTCGAGGGCATCCCTCTAGAGGGACACTAGTTGGACCCGAGCTACTCGGGAAACCAGATGTCGCTCGGGAATTTAGTCGGGATTCATGGTATGTCCCCCGCTGGGCTATCAACCGGTCCCCGTCCGCTGGAAATAACCGGATACCACCAGGACTGACCCGTTATTAACTCAACCGCCATGATATTCGTGCCTTTCGAGTGAATATTACTCGGCTTATTCTCTCTATTCTACAGGAGCTTCATAAAGTCCTTCACGATCTTCCTGCAAACCGCAAAAGGGGGCGATCAGGCGGATGCCACTCGAGAAAACGAAGAAGGCAAAGGCACCCAACGTGGATGTTACCACGAGAAATTGCAGCTAGATCGTGAAGGACTCGGGGGCTACTGACGATGGCATGGCACCCGGGTATCGTCAAGGAGGACAAAGCTGGCCCTCTAGACATAGGGTGGGCCGGGTCGACAACTCGGAGTCTGACTTCTACATGGGGGCGCCTCATCGACTTGGAGTACAAGATAGGGATAAACACTTGCCCGGTAATCCCGGATTCTGTTGTAACTAATTAGAAAACCAATCTGTAAGCCGATCAGGACTCTTGTAATCCTACCTCGGTCGTCTATATAAGACCAGGTAGGGATCCCCTGATCGGTAAGTTCTCATAAGCTTTCAAACACACTTAGCACTAACAACCTTGAGATCTGCTCTCAAGGTCTTGCGGGACTCGGGATACCAGCAATATCATACACAAAACACAGGACGTAGGGTATTATCTCTCCTTGAGGGCCTGAATCTGTCTAAACTTTATCTCCCGTGTGCACCCATCTAGATCTGCTGTGTGTACGCTACCCCGCATTCATTATTGCTGGATTATAACACCGACAAACCTACACTATCCGCATTTGTATATGTATTTGGCACTAGCTATGCCCAACTTTGAGAAAAAAATATGGCTTTAGAACACGAGATGAGTGACATGCGTCTGTGTCCGCTCCGATTACACCTCTACATGGAGTTAGCTGTAGTCCCAACTCTCCATGCATTACTACAAAAATATGTATAAGAGATGTGATTCAGAAACACCATATGGGATTAGGCTAGTCCCATATGGTTTTAGAGAAACCTCTAGGACAAGTAGGACATTGCAGATGGTTTTGTAAAAAAGTTGTCTGAGATGACACCATGACACCATAGACTAATTGTTTTACAGAACAATCTGAGATACACAACTCATCCCAAACGGTATATTTTGCCAACCATATGTGTTGAACTATTAAAAGAACAGCCACCAAACCACTCACTAGCCCACTGCATTGATCTCATATACGTCCATGTCACCACACCCATTGCCCCACATCTCTCTCCAAACCCTAGCCCAAAATTGACCTCTGCTGACTTCTCCATTCCCCCCTCTTTCCTTTGCCACGGAGCCCTACTCATATACCATGCCGATAGATGGCCGCAGCCATCCAACCCTAGCCCGCATCAATGACTCTGTCGCCTTCTCGTCTCCACCTCGTCCCTTCTTCCGCTAGATTTGGCCTCTGGCTACCATCCCTTCCTCCACCAAATTTGACAACTGACGACCACGGGAACAACTGGTGCAGCCACTGGAGGTGTTCTCAGCCCCAGATCTAGTAGGGCCTACTGCTAGCGTAGAGTTAAATGATGGGGGCGACAGCATCGAGCCGTGGGCTCGAAGGTGCTCGACTGGCTGCAGGAGTGGCACAATGCGTTAGGACCGCATGTGGGAGCCTCATTAGACATATGGATTGCATAGCTAATATAAGCATTGGAATTAATTCAAGGTTCATATTTTGATTAAAAGGAAATCTGGACAGCAGCGGTGATTGGGCTCATTTTCCCAAACTGCTCATAAAAAATGGGCAAACAACCCCTCGAATCGTAGCTAGCGACAAGGACTACGATTTTGGCTTTAAGTTCATCTCATGGTAATCAAAAGAAGAGCACCAAAATAACCTCGCAAGTTTCTGACATATGCCCGGAGACCTACAACATGCACTTCTACAAGTCTACATAGATCGCGCACTTCTACAAGTCTACATAGATCGATGCTATTCGCTAAATTCAATTTAAGGTATGACATGCAAGGGCACGTGAGCGTTACCCTTGTCACGCAGTCACGAAGAAAACAGTGACAAGGGCAGCGGGGTTGCGGATCAGATGGTAGCACAGCATCAACCCTGTCTTCACGCATCTTCACTTCTTGTATCTTCCTTTCTTCTCTTCTTGGACAACGAAGTCTTCTTCCTCTTCTCCCTCTTATCTTAGGATAGCGGTACCACAGGAAACAGTGAGGACGGCGGTGGCAGCGACGGAGGCAGGGAGGTTTAGGGTAGTACAGCGGAGGCAGGCCAGTGGTAGTGGTAGCGGCAATCGGCGACTGCAGCCGCGGGAGCGCCATTTGACTGTAGTGGCAATGGCATGCGCGACAGCGTGCGTGGGAAGGAGGCTAGATGCGGGGAGAAGGCAAGGTGCGGTGGTAGGGTGGTGGCAGCATTGGCCGGCTGGCTGGGTGGCCTAACGTGGCAGCAGCAGCAGCTTGCCATGGCGGCAAAGGCAGTGGTGGCGGCTCGGGCCTTGCTGGGTTGCGGTGCAAGAGGCAAGGAGGAGCGGCAGTTGGCGGTGAGGGCAGTGGTGGAGGAGGCTAGCAATTGGCGAAGGCGGAGCGGAACGCGGTTCGCCGATGGTGCGGCGCATCGGAGAAGGTGGCCGGTGGCGGGACTAGGACGCGCAGAGCGAGAGGAGGCCCCGGAGGAGGCTTGGCAGGGGAGGAGGGCAGAGGTGTATGGTAGGAGAGAGGAGGAAAGGGGCAGCAACAGGGGGTTGACCTGCTAGTGGCGACCGGAGGCAGTGAGCAGGCGGGTGGCAGAGGCACAAAGGGGAGGGTGCGGCAGTGCGGCCTGGGGACCACGCGGGGAGAGAGGAGCGATGGGAGCGGCGCGGTGGGAAGGGAGGAGCGGCGTCCGGTAGGCTACTGCATCAACAAGCAGCGGCGCTAGCGGTGACCTGGCCAAGGGGTGGCGGAAGGACCTAGGGCAGCGGTGGTGGTGCACGGGGAGGTAGGGCGTGCAGTTGCACGGGGCTGGGGTGGCTAGTTGCCCATGGCCCCTTTGGGTTATTATTATTTTTTATCTCTTATTATTATTGTAATGACCCTATTCTTAAGACACGAGATCAGTGAGGATCATCGTGGATAAATTGGTTTTCTTCTCATTCATGCATGCATCTAGATCAATTAATATTAACTCAACTCTAAAACCCTAGTATATACGACGCAAAACTGTTTGAAACCCTAACGTATGCCTTGGGATCAACCTAAAAGAGAACCTTGAAACTCATGTCAAAAAAAAATTCATAGGTAAACTTCTACCAGCTCTAACTATCTTAATTATCTACAAACATCTGAAAATCAATTGGAACTCATTTATATATATATATATATATAGAAAATTGAATTAGTTTTCCAAAGCCTTGTTCTCGAACAGAGTGGTCGTAAGCCGATTAAAGTGAATCATCTCTTCTCTAGCATTTGTAAATTTTCTTTTATATCTAGTAGTATTTACAAATTGACCTTCAATATGAACCTCTAAAACATGTTAGAAAAGTTAATACGCAACTTCCAATTCGCGGTTGAGTTCAGGACATTTTAAGAGGTTTGTTATTGACGGTTAATCCAAGGGTATGCTAACTTCACCGAAGGATTGGTATAAGGAAGATTTGGAGTTTAGGCATCCTCATCTTTTCTCAAACCTTCCAAATGTCCTTTACACATCCACGGAGCAAAACATAATTTGAAACAGCAAAGAAACTAAACAAAAAGAAGAAGAACAAAATTAGGAAAAGATTTTACCTTTGCTGGGCCGAAGTCCATATCGCCACCGCCCCATTTTGCTGCGCACGGGCCCCACGCGCAGGTCCTCCTACTCCACCTAGGCAAGATGCAGGCCACGTCCCCCTCCTCCTCCCCAATTATGCGCTGCCGCTGCCGACTTCTCCAAGAAAAGCCGCCGCTGCCCCTAGTTGGTTGCGCCGCCCGCCTCGCCTCCGGCGGCCGGCCATTCCCCTTCTGCTCCCCTTGGTCCTCCTCAAGCGTCTCGGCCCGCCCTAGCCCAAGCCGCACAGCTGCCGCGCCGCCCTAACCGCTCTCGCGCGCCTGCCGCGGCAGCCTGGGGTCCTGCCGCACCTCGCCTTCTCTGCCGCGGTAGCCAAGCCCCGCCGCCAGCTCCTTCTTCATCGGGTCGCCCCCGATAGGCTGCTCGTCCCGCCGCTGAGCGCCTCGGCCTTCCCCACCTCGACAAGCTCCGCCTCATCGTCATCAGTGCTGGGCACCTCGCCGGATCCTCCCCACCTGGCCCTTGGTGCTCCCCTGCCGCTGCTCATGTCGCCGCCGCCGACGGGACGGCTCACCCGCGTCGCCTCCCTCCTCCACCCTGGCATCGCCGCCTCCTCTCTATTGAATCCCGGCCGGACTGCCTCTACGTCTGCTCCAGCACCAGCGTTTCAAGTCCCAAAGCTCCTCAACGCCGACGGACCGGCCCGAGCTCAAGCCACCGTCCTCAGCTTGCCAGCGCCCTCAAGCTCTGCCCAGTCCAGGTCTTCCTCCGTGCTCCTCTCCCCTGCTATCGCCTGTTGTTTTGACCACCCGAGCGAAGATGACTCAAGTAGCATGGTTCGTTTGTATTATTCACAATTTTGAATGCATTCATTCTAATCTGTAGATTATGCATGAAGCTGTTATAGGACCATTTTGAGATTCAGTTCTCCATCTGAACCAAACTTAACCTTGCTAAAGATTTATAAAGTCATAACTTCAAGTTAGCAATTCCAATTAAATTGAAGTTTCTTTTGTTAATCTTCTGCACTGATGCATTTCACCACATCCTATACCTCGTACATGCCCCTGTTACACAAACTGGAATTAAGTTGATCTACTGATACATAAAGAATTAACTAACTAGACCTTCATCTCTACACCAAATCTAACTTAAATTGATTAACCAATTGATGCATTAGTAAACGTCAGCTGTAGGTAACCTATTTCACATTCCCGGTAAATATTGGTTGGTTAATTAGTTGGATTCATAACCATTAGCTGAAACTAATGTTAAGAACTCTAGTTAGATGAACTGTGTTAAGGTTTTATCAATACTCCACCTAAGGCTAATGAGCATTAGGTTACCATTTAATATTTAGGTGCTGAATGCATCTGCATCAGTCAACAGGATCAAACCAGAACAACTATTGTTGAGATAATAACCATGCTTAACCACTAAATGTTATATTAATACATAAATCACTGCTAGGATATAAGCAAAACACTAGTTGTTTGTTCTGTTATTTACCACACACCTGTCAAGCTAGCTGTAACCGTAACCAGCAAAGCCAATACCACTCCGAATGCCATGACCGATTAAGTCCAGATTACTACTCGCTGATTAAGGTGGCCAAATAGTGTGTTAATCATTCTAGTTACTTAATGATAAGATATCTTAAATATTTCCAGGATTATATCCTGTCCTTGACCTGGGTTAGGATATAACTGATAAGGGTTGCTAATTAATATACCTGCAATATTGCTGGCCGGCAGAATAACCATAAATAGTAATCATGAATTGCTTAGCAAGTTAACACCCTAATCAAGTGTTAGATAAGCTGATTTTGTTACATTGTAGTTAGATCATAATTTCTCATCATAATCATTAACTATCAATGAGGCGTGGGTCGTAGCTGATTGACTTACGCTTATATACAAGTATAACAATCGGTTCCATCCCTTAATCTTTCAACCAAGTGGAATATTTAAGGCCCAAAATAGCTAACACTTGGTTTAGTGGTAATTTACATGGCTGATGATCAGTGAGTAAGATAACAACTGATCCAATACCTGCTAGTTAATAGGATTCATAGATTAAGGATAGCCAGCTATACGCAATGAATCTGATTACTTTAACTAACTAATGCTATTATGATCAACCGTAAGTAAGCATAACTAATTACATTTCAAAAGCTTATAAAAGGTACATATCATTTCTTAAAAAGAACTAATCCCTTTTTATAGTTCATCTATTGAAACATGTGGTCCAATGATGTAGATTTCAATCATGCTATGTATACAAACTTCTGAAGTTCCGATAAGCCTCTTTAAGCCCTATGATCAAACATGAATGTTAACAACTTCGAATTGTAATTCATTGTATGTCAAAATTCATCGTTTTACCTTATTTCAGCATGGTATTATCTTTATATTTCTTCCTGTTATACAACCTTTAATTGGAGAGTGTGCTAAAAGATCTTAACAATAACATATACACTCAGAAATTCATAACTTAAGCTCTAATAGACCGAATTGAATCAATCCAATTGCGTTAGCTTCATGATAGTGTCTCCCATACCTTAGGATGCATTTCATACATTTTATCACTCCTTTTCTTCCTAGTTTTCATTTATACCCTTTGCTGTTTTTCCGGTCTTTTGGGTGTTATTTCGATAGAGTCGAGCAACCAGGGAGATTCTGGAGTTGCTTTCCAACTAGCTCGCGATCCAGAACAACCAGGCAAGCTTGCTAGCTTGTTGATAATATTACAGTTACTCTTTTACTATGCGTGTTTGATTGAATGATATTTGTGAGTATGTGAGACTCCTAGCATGAGTAGGTGCTGTCGTTGGTTGTGATTGATTGGTGTGTCCTTTAAATCACTTAACTTAATACCTGAACCCTCTGGAAAGTTGTGAGAGACGGGATCGGGCACGTGGGAGACATGGCAAGAGGAGTTCGCGTGGTCTTGCCATTGCTGCCAATCCTTGAGCCGGCGATAAGTGTTAGCGAGTGGAGTTGGAGGGTCATAGTGGGCCTACTATGAATCCACACCCATTGGAACACTTGTTCGCGTGAGGTTAGGGTGGTCAACCCTCCCTCACTACACTTGAGTCGGATTGGGTGGTCAACTCGTTCGGCATCTCCCTAGGTGGGTAGCTTAGGGAGAATAACACGTGTTGGTTGTAATGGTTGTCTCCATGCTTGTGAACTTGAGAATTGGGTGGTTTGATGATATGGGAGTTTGGGTGGTTAGCCCAACTCTAGAAACTGCTTTGAACGTTGTACTTGTGGCAATTGGTGGATGGGTATGATGGTTTTTCATACTTATTCAGATCTGAACCTAAGGGTTATTTGCATGGTTTGTCAAGTGGTTAGCTTGGCTGAATGTAACATGACATGGTAGATTGAATTTGATAGCTTGGGTAGCTTATTCTCCATGTTATGTTGATTTATTCACATTATCATTGCAATTGTCATGCCATGTTTAAGATTAACCTGGAATGAGCTATTTAGCAGTTTGCGAGTACGAAAGTACTCATTCGGGAATTCCATTCCTGCAGGTTGTTCAGGTATCGTAGCATATTACGACTCCGGTTATTTCGATTTGAATGTTTAATTTATAGGGATTGCCCAACTTGGTCAAGAGGTTGTTTTTGTAGGAGTATTAGGAAGTGATTAGGGTTGTCATCTCAACATTTTATAAGTTCTTCCGTTGCTGTTTTTAATGTCATGTTGTGCTGTAAATGACTCTTTAGTCATGTAAAATCGTAACTTTGATGTCCCCTTTGTATGGAGGACAGCTATTATCTTTAATCCCTCTCATGTAGAGTTTTGCAATGATATACTTGTTGTATTGAGGGCTGCCCATGTGCAATGCGTGTATGGATGAAGCACTTGGGTATGCCGTGAAGGATTACCTCTGTTCTTACTATTCACTGAGTCAAGCAGTTATCGGTGAGCGACCCGCTGGCTGTGATGTGTTCCAGTCAGGCAGGGTGTGGGTGTGTTCCTACCGGGCCTTCGGGTGACCCACTAGCTTCTGAGCTAGGTTAGGGTGTGGTTAGAACCACCGGGCTTCTCCGACTCTGTTTTTCCTAGTAGGTGTGAGAACGGTTCTAAACCTTCACAAGATTTCTGGAATCGTATGTGGCTTTAAGAAGTTTTGTCGCTTCCGGCCGGCTGGACCCACGGTGATAGATACATACGACGTATGGTGCGTATGGTATGTGGGTCCGGTGTCGGGTTACCCAACGGTGATAAATACATACGACGTATGGCGCATATGGTATGTTGGGTGACTTCTCGGTCCTTGGCGACGATCCGTTCCTCTAATCATATGTGATTCCGGGGTCTGCTACAATTATTATTATTATTATTTTGTTATTATTTATTTTTATTTTATTTTGTTTTAATTATTTATTTCATATGGATTAATCTCGGCCATTGAAAACTAATAAACCCTAACAGATGCATCTGATGTCTGGACCGCGCGAGTTAAGAGTCAATTTCGACCATCTCGACGACACGGACACGACTGCGGAATCCGATCAAGCAATTTAAAATATCTTATTTCTTTTATAATTTCACCTAGTGCTCAAATATTTTGAATAAGGGGTCAATTGGTGGTTAAATATTTTGAAAAGTTTAAACTTAGGTACAAAGAATACCCCTAGTTAAAATATTATAGATGTTTTTATTTGAAAGTAGGTTGAAAGCTAAATATTAAAAGAGTTGGGAATTTTTGTAAACTTTTGATAAGCTGTTTAAGGTTTATTAAAATCATTGGACTGAACTTTGGATGATATTGACTTCAAAATTTTGTTCAAGTCGATTCTAGGTCAAAATTTTAGGGTTTTAAGTTAAATCACGTTTAGATAACTTATATGCATGCATGAGATGTTCGAAGATTAGGGTTTTATTTCTGCACATATCTACGTAGTCGAGATTACACATTTAGGCTGCTATAGCATGAATAAAGAAATACTCTCTCTGTCCCATAATGTAAGGCATATTTTGATTGGTTAAAACAAGGCTTTGACCATTAATTACACTATTAATATATGATTTATGTGATATGAGGTCACAATCATAAGTAACTTTGAATATGAATCTAATGATATCAATTTTATGTCATATAAATCACATACTAATAGAGTAATTATTAGTCAAAACCTTGTCTTAACAAATCAAACTACAGCTTACATTATGAGGAAGAGGGAGTGTCTAATATTGAATGTGTCATAATTTCCTAAATGAAAAACGCATTGGGAGGTGGTCATTAAGGTGGCAATTATGTTAACACGTGCAGCATTTGGAGGGCAAATCCTATGGTTGTGTGACATTTGGAAAGGAAATGTATGGATATAATTTTTTTTGATGACCTGGGTTAATGAGATGAACAGATTGAAGCATGCAACTCTGTATTAATCAACTTGCAGAATGTATTTTGCATTCAGAATACATGAGATGAAAGTCGAGTGGATAACCATTTTATAACATAGTTCATCTACATTTAAATTGATTCTTCTTGTAAAGTAATATCTCTTTTGTAACTAACCATAACAGTTTAAAATAAGCACAACATAACACATCAGCCACAAAGTTTTTTAGATGTAGGAAGAATTTTATTTTCCTAAAGTCACATTAAAGTGTTGCAATATACAAAAGTATCTTCCGGCCTCTGCACTCTCATGCATATAGCCAACGATTTATTACAAAAGAGAAAAAGAAAAATCCCCCAGCCGAACACCAAGGAACAACAGGAATAGCAAATAATTATATGAAAGGGCAATGACAAAGCAAAGAATCAATCCCCTCATGGTGCGCTCTAGCGGTGACTAATCCGTCGCCGTGTGTAGGGAAGAGGTCTCTCAACACAGTTTCTAGTAATCCGTAAGCCGACAGAACAAGCTCTCATCCTTCGGATGCTACAACAGCTGCCAAGATCGAAACTAGTGTATACTCCTGTAGATAACCTGCTGAGAAGATCCTTTCGGTGGCAGCGACGTCTGACGTTGGCATCCATCGCTCGGCGATTTTTGACCTTTCTAACATGTATGCGCATGCCATTAGTTGAAGGCGGAGGTGTTTTGTTTGTATGGGAGTAGGGAAAATGGGCAATAGAGAGAGCGACACTACTACATAATTCATTTAACGGGACGTCCCTATACATACCTTTTTTGGAGCCATCTGTACAAACAGTATCACAGACGGTTCCAAAGAAAACCATATGAGAAAATGAGTACGAGCGGTTCCCAACAAGCGGGACGCTACAGTACAGACGGCTCTCAATTTAGAACCGTCTGTACAAATATGTAAATAGTACAGACGATTCAAAATTTGGAACCGTCTACATAAATAGATAGCATAGACGGTTCTTAGTTTGAAACGGTCTATACTATTTGTACAAACGGTTCGAAGTTTAGAACCGTCCGTACTAGAAGTGTTCCGCTTAGTCATGGGGATGGATTACGAAGAAAGCCATCCCATATGTATCATAAACTCAGCCTAGTTCAGCTGGCAACAGCCCTTGCTTCAACAACACGAGATTGCAGGATCGAATCCCGCTGCAAGCATATCGTGCGATTTATTTCTAGTGGTGGGATGGGACGTGGACGGCGGGATGAGACGTGGGTGATATTCGATTTGTACAGACAGTTCCATACTACTAAGAACCTGATTTGCACAGACTCTTTAGTACAGACGTTTCAAAAAAGCGTCCCGCACAGAGGTTTCGAACCGTCTGTACAAATGAATTCTGTAGTAGTGAGAGGAGATGAGCAGAGGATTAGACTCTAATGTTAATAAGGAGACTCGTGGAATCAAACCGAATATTACTAGTTAAATCAGACCTCAAGCCTCTTAATATGGCCATTTATTTCTCAACTGATTTGACAAACCATTCCATCTACTACTAGTTGTTTCGGTGGGACGGCAAAACTCGAAATAGCTGTACATGAGGGTCTCGTCACCTTCATGATATTGTGATCGAATGGCTCTTCTACCACGTGTGCATTTCCTCTCTTAGTTACTCTCCGAAGAGTGGAGATCCGAGTACACGCACTTAGCACTTGTTATTTGCCACGTCTCGTATTCCCGTGAATAACAAATCGCGCGTGCACGAGCTGCAGCACACTCTTAGCATAATAACAACATGCATGTTCTTGTGGACATAAATTAAATCAAGCATGTTCAGTAGTGCCGATTAAGTTGCCCATCCCAACATGGTGACGGGGAGACCGTATCTCTGAAGCCATTTTTGTCCAGAGCGCGCGGCATGCAACCTTGTGGCGGCAGGCAAGGCTTGCGTTGCGTTGCGCCCCATCGTTATCTCCACGCACTAGCAGACCTACATGACTATGTGTCCAGACGCAACGGACACACGCGTAGCCACGCGAGGTGACGCCCAAAGCAGAAACGGTCGGGTACATCATCAGTGGCATAGTCCATGGTTACGTACGTACTCATCGTCGTCATGTACGTGTCCATGGAACAAACACCAGCACAGTAACGACGCATATGACATGTCGCCGGCCGTTGTGCCTGCGTACATGACGTCATGACCCCATCGATCCTGCCCATGTTCTCCGTGACCCCATGGTTTCAGTATCACTGCGGAATGGTGGAATCAAATTTTGTCTAGTTACCTTCCCCTTCCCGAACCATCTCCTTGCTCCTGCTCCAGCAACCCCGTCACCCCTTCCCTAGGCCTCGCCGGTCGGAGAGGTAGGGGAGGGAGGTCCGCCGTCGTCCGTACTCTTCTAGTATGTACAGTATTATATATATGCTGTCTTAGATGCTTTACCCTTAGAGAGAAACAAAGGAAGCTCCGCTGGTGTTCTGCTTCTCTTTGTCGTCTCCGTCGGCTCTACGGCGTGGCCGGTGTTGGCTGGGGTCGGCACCATGTGAGCTTCACCACCCTTCTCCCCACAAATTTGCCTCGCGTGGAAGCTGTCATGATGTCATCTATGGCCCGGCCATCCTCCCCGAAGGTGGACGGCGGTCCGGTCATGAGTACTACGGCTACCTTGGCGTCGGATCTGATGTCGATCCTCGCCTGCGCCGCTCTCACTTACCGATCCTACTCCCCTTCACAGCTAGGATGCGGAAGTCAATGTTCTAATCGACTTAAGCTTCTGAGCATCAGTTCCATCTGGCCGTTTGAGGGCCCTCGTCGCCGGCTTGTGTGCTCCTCAACCTTTCAATGAACGTGGTTCTTAAAACTTACAAAAAAAGAAAAGAAAGAGAGAATCACGATGCCAAGGTTTATGCCACTGCTGTTTGGTTCAGAGAATGTATCAATTTTGACGGTGAGAGGTATGATATCCTGAAACATTTACACCACCGAAACAAGTTGATTTTACTTACTTTTTAGACTAACATGCTGTATAACCTTTCGTGCTTTATGTATGCAGTTAATACCGAAAGGAAAGGCTGTAACCCACTCTTGTGTGGGCTACTCTCCTACTGTTTTCCTATAAATAAAAACTTTTCTGTGCGCTTATCTGTAATTAATCTCATTCCCTGGTCAAGACAAGTAACTAGTTCAAGTGCCTCGCCACTTCCATTGATCGATACATTGGCCGTGCGTCAACAGCTGTACAAAATAGTAGTGATTTCTTTTTGCACCGGCCGGCACGTACCTCTTTGTCAGATAGCTACTCTACAGAGAAGATAGCAATGGTAATATTCTTCATTAATTTAGCCCATATACCACTTGCATGATTGACAAAATTTTGTACTACTTTACCACTTTGTACACACCAACACAACTCGCATGTCTCCGTATATACGCGTTGTTGCTTCTAGAACACGCCCTCTATATGATCTGACACAGGAAAACAAACAGGCGATCGTGTATTATAAGCATAATCGAAGAGGCATAAAATCGAGAAAACTAAGGACCACCAAAGCTAACCCTTGTTGAATCAAAATGCTCTGCTAAACTTCCTCTCTCGCAACTTTCAGTCACATCAATGGCACCGATGGATAGATCCTGTGATGACCAAGGTTTTTTGGCTACTGTTTTCGAAATTTTACCACGGGTAATGTTAGATCCACTAACCATGGTTACCAGTTAGCTACCGTTTCCAAAATTTTATCAGGGGTAACGATAGATCCGGTAACCATGGTTACCAAAAAATTTCGGCGATTTACCGTCCCAAAAGGTTTAGACGAATTTGTAGCTCCGGTGGTTGGTGTGCTCCCTCCCCTCTAGGAGCTCACGGGGTCGATTGATTGAACACGTGAGGGGGAGCTCGTAGTTCTCCGCTACACCCCCACCAGTGCCAGCTTGTGTTGTACATTGGTTATGATAAGTTTCTATGTATAAGTATTTTGTGCCATTAAAGTTTAAATCAACCAAATTTTTTTGCCCGGTAAACTTTGATCACAATGTTACGTACGCGCTAGGAGTCAGAAGAAAAAAAAATCCCTAACTAGTAAAACCGGAGGTACATCATGGCGCCAACCGGAAATCTCGAACTGCCAACTGGTAAAAGGATGTTCAAAACAGATTTTTAATTCAACAGTGATTTGACATAAATTTGTGGGAAAATGAGAAAATGCACGGACAAAACCTTACCGCCATGGTCTTCTTGCGTCGTCATCGCTCCTGCCACTGCCGTCGTCAATGCGGCGCCGGAGTCAGGAGGAGGCGGGCCGGCCGGAGTGGAGTTCAAGAGAGGAGCAGCTAGGTCTTTCAATCGGGACAACAAGATAAAAAGTGAGCGGAGCCTGCAGGGAGCGTCTGTCCGAATTCGAAATCAATTAAAATTCACCCTTTCTTTTGCCTGAGAAATGCAGTTACCGCTTAACTGACCAGGTTTTCAGTAAAGATACTCATCCATGTTCAGTTCTCATCTGCTCACACTTGATCTCACCAATCTAGGCTTTTTTGATCGGACGGCTGCGCGCGCTAGTTGTGCCTGTACCAGGGACCTGGGACACACATGATCATTGCAGGATCCTTGTGCCTGTGGGCATCTCAAAACCGTGCGCCCCACACCCACTCCACGGCTATATATACGCGTGCATGCCCGGGTTGCGCTTGCGATCACGCTCCTGAACCACACACACGCTTGCTTTCCTCAATATACACGTCGGTTTCTTGTTTCATCTAGCAGTACGTGACATCTCCCGTGAGTCGAGACATGGCAGCTAGCGCTACTGGGCTTGCGGCTGCGATCGCGGTCGTGGTTCTGGCCTCGGCGGCGGTTCCGGCCGCCGCGGACGACGGCGGGGAGCTGGGCGCGTCGTGCGCGCGGCGGCCGGTGGTGTTCGCGTTCGGTGACTCGAACACGGACACGGGCGGCGTCGCGGCGGGGCTGGGGAACTACTTCCCGCTACCCGAGGGCCGCACTCACTTCGGCCGCGCCACCGGGCGCCTCTGCGACGGCCGCCTCATTGTCGACTACCTCTGTAAGTGGCATGCATGCAAATCCACGCACGATACGAATGAATTTACACGCAGTAAGTAAACAAGTACGTGGAAGTTAGTGTGTATCACGAGCAACGTCGCGCGCTGGACCACCGTGCCAAAATTTCTTCTCTTCGTTTCGTCGGAACGTGAACGTTCAATACTCACAAAGACGACGGGAAACAGACGTTGGTTCCATATCGTTGAAAACTATACAAGCACAGTTAGCCCAAATACTTTCATGAAACTTTGCAAGTGCGTAGCTGGGGCGCTATATCTGTGATCTACGTCTGCGAGGCTCCCATCCTGTTCTCGTTTTCCTTTTTCCGAAAACATGCTGCTGTAGTGCTGCCATGTTCTCTTTCCCCTGCCAGTTGATTTCTTTTTCATTTAGTTCGGTATAAATTTCCACGAAAGCATGATTAGTGCGCTACAGTATTAATTGGTGGCGCTTGAATGTGACGCTAAAATTGTGCCTCTCCAAAATGATAAGCGCGCACGGTCCATCTCAAGAAAATGATAAGTACGCACCGACAGGTTCCCACCAAAATCCAGCCTCAGATAGTTTGGTGTGTGTTTTTTTTTAGTGTCTTCAGCTTTGTAAGTTTGAATTTGGTATAAGCACTATATCTTCATCAATGGTGCTCAAACCCTGTCTAAAGTTACAGTTTTGGTTACCGGTCAGAATTTTCCGGTTACAGACGGGTACTGGATTTATTGGTGACCCGCAAGAAACCTTGTTACTGGCCCAAAAATCATGAATTTTTCAAATTTCATGTAAATTCAAAATAATTTGCAAGTTTTAAATTTTGGCATTTGAATTTAGATTTTTTTGAACGGTAAAATCTCAATTACCTACCCCCTCCGGTATTGTTTGCAAACCGGTAGTCATAACCTACTATGAACTCTGGTTTACGTCCAATTCTCCAAAAGTGAAAACACTGAATTTAAGCTAAGTTCAAATCAGTTGAATTTACGCAAATTCAATCAATCTAGCAGTAACACATACCAACACGGTTAACCGATAGCGACCGCCGACCGCCGTCGGGGCGGCAGTCTCTTTCCTGTGCAGGGGGCGCTTGTTGAGTTAAGTAGATGTTGTGCCCATCAATTTTTCTGTTGAGTTTGAGTACTATATAGGTTAGGAGAGAGACGTGGGTTCACTCATGTGATGTCCTGCTCTTGCTTTAATTCGAGGAGCCATGTATGTACATGTACCGCTCCAAGTTGGTTTCACTCTTCGTAAGGTGGTCCCCTGCACCCTGCATTGAGTACTATTAGTGTACGTATGATATCTGGCCTTGTCATACTAGTTCAGTACCTTACTGCGCGTGTGTGCGTGCGTGGGCAAACTATAATCTGCAGGTGAGAGCCTGAACATGAGCTACCTGAGCCCGTACCTGGAGGCGCTGGGCTCCGACTTCCGCAACGGCGCCAACTTCGCCATCTCCGGCTCGGCCACCATGCCGCGGGACAGGCCCTTCACTCTGCACGTCCAGGTGCAGCAGTTCCTCCACTTCAAGCAGCGCTCCCTCGAGCTCATCAGCCGCGGTACGCACGGCCACGGCCACCGTTCTTGAGTCTTGACTCATCAAACTTCGGAGTTCAGACAAGCGTTGCTTCTGAGTTCTGATCACTGACCGATGCTAGCTGGTGTGCAGGCGAGAACGTCCCGGTCGACGAGGCGGGTTTCCGGAACGCGATGTACCTGATTGACATTGGGCAGAACGATCTCTCCGCCGCGTTCTCTAGTAGGGTTCCCTACGATGACGTGATCCATCAGAGGATCCCAGCCATACTCTCAGAGATAAATGATGCTATTCAGGTACTGCAAATTGTAATGCTCAAACTTGTTTATATGCGCCGTACCATTGTGCTAAACTGCTAACTAATGCTGATAGCTATACAAAATACAATGGCTAAAAATACTGTCTGTCTACGCAGACCTTGTACTACAATGGAGCTAAGAACTTTTGGGTCCATGGCACCGGCCCCCTGGGCTGCCTGCCTCAGAAGCTCGCCGAACCGAGGACCGACGACAGCGATCTCGACTACAGCGGCTGCCTCAAAACCCTCAACGGCGCTTCCTACGAGTTCAACAACCAGCTCTCCTCCATCTGCGACCAACTGACCTCGCAGCTCAAAGGCGCCACGATCGTCTACACAGACCTCCTGGCCATCAAGTACGAGCTGATCGCCAACCACGCTGGCTACGGTGAGTTAAGCCAGTGATCATCCCGAGACTAAACCTTGACATGCCTCTGAAGATTGTGACAACATTTTCAATTTCTGATGTGTGTCATGTCAGGGTTCGAGAAGCCTCTGATGGCGTGCTGTGGCTACGGCGGACCGCCTTACAACTACAACTTCAACGTGAACTGCCTCGGCCCCGGCTACCGGGTGTGCGAGGACGGCTCCAAGTTCGTCAGCTGGGACGGCGTGCACTACACCGACGCCGCCAACGCCATCGTCGCGGACAAGATACTCTCTACCGAGTTCTCCACGCCCAAGCTGCCATTTGACTACTTCTGCAAGACCTGATCCATGCTACTACATGTGCAACACAGAACACAAGTCGGAGCATGACATTAAGCGACTTGAGTTCAGAGGTCTCTGTGTATGCATGCCACGAATCAATGTGTTGTTGCAATCGGATCACAGGTTGTGGCTGCTCCACTGAATGAATGAATTTGCTAGCAAATAACATGTGTTTAAGATAGATTTGGGAAGTCAAGAGATGGGAAATAGTTGTGTTGGATAGTGAAGTGTGTTTAGAACAAATATTATTTTGTGTTTATGATAATCCCGTGGCGAAGTTCAGAAATAACCAAATGGGCAAGACGTCTCGCGAGACCAAGCACTGAGGATGAAACAAAACAGTATCTGAATAGTGTCCAAAAGTATGGAACACGTCTCACGAGATAAAGCAGAGCAAGAGTGATGAAGATCATTAGTGAATTTCAAGTAATTGCGTTCGTAGTGAACGGCACATGCAAACTGCACCAAGTGTGTACCTGCGAGTGTTAATCATGCATGCCATGGCCTCCAGAGCCTGTTCGCCGTGTTGATCAGCTCCCCACGGCTGTACGGCATATCTTGAAATGTCAAAAAACTTGTCTTAAAGAAAAATTTCTAAAAAAATGGTTCTTGCTGAGAGCATTTACTTGAGCGTTGAAGTAGGATAGGAAGCACTATGAATGCGGTTTTAAATTCTTGATTTGTTTGGTAGACATCCTGTGTCCTCTTTCTCCTTGATACATGATACTTCATGTGCATTATCCAGTGTCCAGTCCTGAGAATCCATGGCACGATTTCTCTACAGCATTTGAAAGCTTCGTCCGAGCCTGCTAGGGAAAAAACATTAATCAGATATACGTGCCACTGTTTCAAAAAATATTTATACGTGCAACTAAATGTAAGAAAGCTGGTGTAAAAGAAAAGGACGACCAACATCCCGATTCCGCTAATTTCTTTTCTGAACTAACTTTTTTATATTTTTTTAAATTAACTCCTCTAGTTAAAAAAATTCAATTCTAACCCTTTTAGGGGTACCACGGGCATCAGCACCGCAGAAACACTCTGCGGCGCCATGGTCTACGGTACCGCAAACCATGTCAAGGTGGCGGCCCCCCTACCGTGGACCAGTGACGTGGCCAGGGGCTGTGGTGCCAGGGATCTTGGCGCCGCAGCTAGGGACACCACAAGGGGTATGCCTATTCCTCGAGTCCCGAGCGTCCTGTCCCAGCGCCGCCCTATCCGCCCCCGCACGCCGCCCCGGCCCCCACCCACCGCGCGGGTGAACGCCCCACCGAGCGGGCCGGCGTCCCACCCCTCTGATCAGCTGCCCTCCACTCCGACCGGCAATCATCTGTCTTGCCGGCGCCCAACCGCTCGGGTAGGAGCCCGACCACCCTGGCCTCCTCTCCATCCACCTAAAATTCTACCACATGACACAAGGTGATTTTTGTTGCATTTTTAATATGATAAAATAGTGAAAACTGCATATAAATTTGTAATGAAATTGTGTCCACCTGCATGAAAATTGCATGTCAACTTGTGATGAAGAAGTAATTTGATTGGGATTAGGTATTAGTGAGATGTCGAAACCTTGTTGTATGAAAATTGTTTGTCAATTTGCGATGAAGAAGTGATTGTTGAGTTAAATAATTGAGACCATTCAATTTGATTGGGATTACGTATTAGTAAAATGTCGAAAACCTTTTCGTATGAAAATTGTTTGTCAATTCGTGATGAAGAAGTGATTGTTGAGTTAAATAATTGAGACCACTAAATTTGATTGGGATTACGTATTAGTGAGATGTCGAAACTCTAACATGCATTGAAGTTACTCCATGTTTCGGATTAGTGACTTGTAGGCTTTCATGTCTACATTATATTGGTTGATACAATATGTAATTATGGCTAGGAGGGACACCACCACTAGATCATTTTTAAAATTTAGATATATCAGTCATTAAATTTATTATCGATAAATTGTGTATGTTTTGTTAAAATGTAGATGAATAGAATTGTCTGAGTTTATAATTGCTCTAAGATATGTGAGAGGGGCA
>JAGXJF010001176.1:0-79376 GCA_019208055.1 Stipa capillata
AATCGTCGTGCTCGTGTGCCGCGTAATGCCTCGTCGGTCTCCCTATGGGCTACTGTGTTGTGCACGAGCAACATCTACAGTGCATACTCGGAGCTATTGTCGTGACGTACGATCGCTTATAGCTACATCTCACGTACATCATGCCATCTATGCCAACTTCCGTCCCATTGTTATCGTCCACCTCGTTGCTCAGTGAGGACTCGGAATGTCAAGGATATAGTGGCAAGTCACTAGCGCTACATCAGTTCCGATGTTGGGTTCGATTATCCATTTGCTTTCTAGCTCACTCGCTACACCATATACTGCATGCGTGACGCTACTACCAGTCCCATCCGTGCACCTTCAATCTCGCACTCATACGCGGTCTTGGGCACAAGCTGAATTTATTCATATGGAGAATCGGATTCAATTCTAGCTCCGCCGGCTTATCGCACCAGTTACTTTATCTTGGCTATTGGATGTTATTCTGTCGGCTAATTAGATTATGCAATTGAAACATCAATGTGATCAGTCTGAATAAATACATCAAGCATCGCTGAAGGCTACGCAAGCTAACGTCATCAACAGTTCTCTTTTCATATGTCTCTCATTCGACACTTAGAGGTGCCATCAACGGGGCCATCGACATCTCTACACAGCAGGTTACCTCACACAAGTCCTGAGCTCATGCTGCTCTAGCCGCTCCCCTGCATGTAAATACATCTACTAGAAATTTTTTAGTTATGCCAGGTCGTAGGATTTCTCGATGAGGATTCCGAAACTAGTAAAGGATCGTCGAAATTCGGGGTTAGGGGAGGGTCATAACTGAATATACCTACCTAACGTTTAATAGACCCCCTTCGACAAAAGCCCTAAAGCTTCTCTAACCTTAAAAGTATCAAGTGTGTGCATGTTTTTCAAACCCACACCATATAGCATAGTGTTTATTTATCCATTTTCCCCATTTCTCTTTTCGTCCCTCCACACTTGAGTTTGCCCATCCTTCATCTCATTTCTCTCTGCTCCTCTCGAATCCTTCGTTTCCGCCCTATAAGTGATACCCCAACCCAGCCATCTAGCACTTTTTCTCGTGATGTCAGCCATGTGGGGTCAAGCTCTTCTACGACGAATCTGCCTGAGGTTCGCCAATATATTACAACCAAGTTGTGCAAATTGTGGGACGAGTGTTCTTATGTTGGGTGTTGTTCCTTGAGTTTGTTACATAGGTGTTTTTTGTTTTATTGCCTAAGTCCGTAGCCTTCAGGACAATTACAACCCTAACGCTGGGCTTCCTATAACCCCGCACGAACCCTAAATGCTCGAGAGAATCCCTCGCCACACGCCTCACCTCGAGTGCTACGTTATCACTCTTGTTAAGTACCGCCTTCACTCCTGGCCAAATCTTACGCGTCCGCCCCCGAGGAAACTCACCCACCAACCCCGCCGGTGGGCTCCCTATGCTGAGAGAGCCCGCACCGGCGACACCCCCGGCGCCGACCTGGGAGCACAATAAATCCACAACCCGTCAGAACAGACTCCCCAGAGAAGGGACCTCCGCTGCCTGCTTGTCATACAACAAATAACAAAAACAATACACAGAAAACAAAAACACACCCAACAACCACCATCCAAACCAGCTCTGGCAGCCACAGAGACACACAACTAAACCACTAAACGCTAGGCCAACCAAGCTAACAGAAAACATCGGCTGCGGCTGCTGCGTCGGGCTGCCCCGATCCGTTCGATAAAGCGCGAGCGTAAACAAAAATCCGAAAAACTCTCTCTACAAACCTTACAAACTAAAAGCTAGAGCCCGTTTACTGACAACAACTCCTTCCGTCCACGTTACTAAACCTACAAACTCTAAAACACTCTCCCGGCCAAGACAAGAACCACACTGCGGAAACGGCAAGACCTCGGGCCCCTTTACTCGCATACAATTCTAACCTAATCGATCACCTGCCATACACACGGACCGCGCCCTTTGACATCGTCGACCCTCTCGCCCGTGGCAGGCCATAACAACATCTCTGCTCATCCCCCCCGAGCGCCGCACAAGCTTAGGAGGCACCCACCACGAAAGTAATACCACGTCATCCAGCTACCCGCGAGCATTCACAAGCGCCCGACACCAAGTCGCCACGACCGAACACCGCGCCAAACCCCGGCCCCGACACGAGCGTCCGCGCCCGCCCCACGCCCACCCCTCGAGTACAAGCCCGAGCACCCCGTCAATGTAGTTCGCCGGCCACTCCGCCGCCGTCCCCCCTCGCCGAAGGCACTCTCTAGCCGGCTCCGACCAACGCCACTCCTGGGTCCGCGGGCACCGGCGCGGCCGTCTTCCCTCTCGCCGCCACCGGTGAGGACCTCCCGAAGACCTCCTCCTCTCTCGAGCTGCCGCATTTTCCTCCAAACGCCGCCGTCGGTGAGCTCTCACCAAACCCCCGGAGTCACCACCACCGTCGAGTCGGCGAGCTGCTTCCGAGACCTACCACCCGAGCCGCCGAAGAAACCACGCCGCCGGCGAGCGCTGCCGAGCCGCCGGCGACCATCGCCTCCCGCCGCCAGCGCGGCTCTTCCTGCCTCTTCTCTGCGCCACAACCACTCCACGCACCACTCCGCCATCTGCGGGTGAGCCCGCCACCGGCGCCATTCGACGCCCAGCCACCCGCCGGTGGACCTACCCCTCTGAGCCGCTGCATGCCACCCGAGCCGAGCACCCAAGACGCGCGCCCTCCCCGAGCTCCGCTCGACACTGCCAGCCATCAGTAAGAGCAGCCCGTGGCAACTGCCACCACCCCTTGCCCTGCCGTGGCAACCTCCTTCCCACCGTGGCAGATTCTCCTCCCGAATCGCGGCAGCACCGCGCTGCTACTCCCCCACCGTGGCAGCGCCGCGGCAAGCTACTCCCTTCCGTGGCAAAGCTACCCCTCTACCGCGGCAATGCTGCGGCAGCCACCTCTCTACCGCGGCAGCTTCTGTCCCGCCGCGGCAGCTCCGGGCTGCTGCCCTGCCACTTTATTCCGCCACGGCAGCTGCCTCTCCCCTTTCCCACCCCTGTGAAGAACTCCTCCCACCGCGGCAACTCGCGGCAACTGCTGTTGCCACTTTATTCCGGCCGCGGCAAACCCCGGTGAGTTCTCCTCTTAACTCCAGCTGCCTTGCCACGCCGCTGTTCGTACAAGTTCTCCTCCCTGGTGAGTTAGCGCGTCGCCGCAACTCAGCTGTTGTTGGTAGCCACGACAAAACTTTCAGACATTGGCTCCTCCCAAAATGCTTATCCAAGTTTAAAATTCCTTTCCTAAATTCCCGAACCTCCTAATCTTGCTATCCGTACCACTTGTGGGATGCTTGAGCATAGTTAGAATCTGAAATCATTTTAACTCCAAATAATTCACGACAGAAGAATAACAGTAACAATCTTATAAGTATATCTTCACCTCGATGTTGTTAAACCGAAGATAAATAACCTAATGTTTTCACACCAAGATGAAGTGAAACCTAATGTGCACTCACCATAACTCGATCAAAGTCAAAAGAACCCTAGCTCAATGTAAACCCCAAAGTTAGTGTCTTTTGTCGTACAACCCTAAAACATCCACAGCAAATTTTCTAAAACTTCATAAATCCGTAGCTATCGAAACATGTAGTATTGTGTGAGGGTTATCCACTGGTTCTTCATTTTGTGTTGTTGGGTTCTGCTCGCACCATTGTTTATTCGTTGCTCTTTGACGTGTAGTTACGACGCGGCGATACCTCACACAAGGGATTCCCGAAGTTGCCGTACCAAGAGCAAATCTCAGACAAAGGCTAAAGTCGCCAGTCAAGCATTCCCACTTTCAACATGTTGAATCCCATATGTTTGAAATGTAAATATATTGATTGCAAACCTTGCATCCTATTTTAATACCGATGTTATTTTATGCTAGAATAGTTAAGCCTAGTAATTGCATGTGGCGTAGGCTTGAATACCCATCCTTGGAAACCCTAGGCTTAACGAGTCGGTCAATATTCAATCGACGAGTTAGTAGGGATATAGGCTTTAGCCGTGCTTAGCCCTGCTATAGATAAAATTAAGTTTCAACGGTTACTTGGGTATGGGATCAAAACCCTCGGTTTGTAAATGCATACCGAGGTGCCATTTAAAAGAAATGTTTGTTACAATCCTGAATGAAAAGAAGGAGAATTTTGATTCGGGCAAGAATGCTAAGGGATGTTGGGAGGTGGTAGAGTAGCCTGTTGCTACTTGAGGTAATGAATGGTAGGGTAGCCGGTCGCTACCTGAGGTGATGAGTGGAAATTGGAGTCTTGTTCGAATCGGTTAAGGACAGAACCTAAGTGCCGCTGAATCAGTTCCCCTATCGTACGTCCACATGTCCTTTATGGGAAGGACTTGACTCGATACCTCGTCTAATGCTGGAGCTCGGAACCGTGGGAAGTTAGGATGATGTGCTAGGTGGATCCGGGATCCCTAGATGATCTTCACGGGACTACGTGGGGGTAAAGCCCTCGATGAGTTCCACGCTGTGGAGGTAAAGCTCTCGGTGGGTCTCACGAGTACGTGAAATTATGGTTCGACACAAAGGTGGAGAGTCCCATTTTTGACATCCGGGATGCAAAAGTTGGGTTACCCTCCTAGCGGATCCGGCTCTAGTGTGAACACGGGCGAAAGGTCTCGTTGTACTAGCCCTTTCAGTATACGGTGCACAGTGTACCCAGGGCGAACTACAT
This sequence comes from Stipa capillata, assembly GCA_019208055.1. NCBI lineage: Eukaryota > Viridiplantae > Streptophyta > Magnoliopsida > Poales > Poaceae > Stipa > Stipa capillata. The sequence goes on from JAGXJF010001176.1 coordinate 4,711, forward strand.
CTTGTGGGTAAAGCCGTACAACCTCTGCAGAGTGTTAAAAACTATTCGAATAGCCGCGTCCTCGGTCATGGACATGAACTGGCAAGGCCACACATTGGTTAGACTAAGTTTTGGTTGTGAAAGCTGGGATATGGGATTAAGGATGTGGGCATGATGTGTCCACAGAGTGCAATTTACGCTACACGGATGGTAGCCAGGAATTACAGAAGAGGAGGCTAGCTGCACTGCCCGGGGTAGTGCGAGCGAGAGCCAAAAAGGGTAGGCGTGATAGGTGGAGCTATCACGCTGAGGAAAGGAATAAGGGAGGTAGCGGATTCTACCTCAAATGATGTTTGTTACTACGAACTACTTCTGCTTTCAAAATAGCTTTGAAACCTACTATCGTATTTACAATGAAAACTTACATTTCCGCACAACCAGTAACATAGGGTAGAGCTATTCCTTGATCTATTCCCTGCATGAAATATTGCCGTATATTTCCTCCTGTGGGAATAGCTTGCGAGTACATTCCATGTACTCACCTGGCCTGTTGATTTGGCCAGACGAAGGAGACATCAATTCCGAAGATACGAATATGAACGCGAAAGCTAGGGCGTAACCCCAGTCAGTTGCCTGTCGGGTATGGCATATTGATGGGCTTCATCACCGCTTATTTTCCGCTGCAAGTTTATAGCCGTTGGCCTACAGGTATCAGACTATTGACCTTGATGGTCTATTTACGTTCTGTAATATGCTATGCGTGTATGTCAATGATACACAGGTTAACTTGTGTGTACCGGCTACTGATCCAGGGACCGGTACAGTAATCACAAGGGAGTATCCGGCCTTAAAACCGGGTACGCCACACCAAGCCACTGAACCACCGCCACCGCCGTCGCGCGGGCCGCCGCCGATGTGGCCCAAGCCGGTGCCTCTGTCGCCCGAGCTAGCGCCTCCATCGCCCGAGCCGCCGCCACCTCCTCCCCGGTCCACCACACAAGGTACATGGTGCTACAGCATTATGGGATTTGGAAACAAAGCATGTCGATCCTGTGCACATATTTTTTCTGGTTTTTCTCATGATTCTCGGGGGGATTTGGGAGATGGAAGAACCGAGAGCTTGTGAAAATGTCAATTATGTGAATGGACTCCTCTCAATTGTTGACATTGCAAGAGGAGGCAGCTATATCTAGTAAACTAGTAATGTTGACTGTCCGAGAAGCTATGTCTAGTAAACTGGTAATGTTGACTGTCCAAGAATGGAAGATTGTTATACTAGTTACAACCACCTGGTACTCATGGTCTGATTATCTGCATGCTTATTCCTGCGGCTGCAGCCAGCACTGTACTTCTTCCATGCGTACCTTTTCATAATGCAACTTAATTGCTCTTAGATAAACCTTTTGTGATGCAACTATGAAAGGGAAGGCTACCTGCAACAACAACCAACGTACTCACTGGTTTGGAAATCTGGATTATCTGCAACATTGTCTTTCGCTTTTGCTAAATAACTACTACATGATATAACCTTAATCATGGTTTAATGTTTGTTTGTCATTGCAGTAGATTTTCAAACTACAACTAATTTTGTATTTTTCTTTCATATAATCCATTCATTCTGTCTGCAAATGTTGGTTGCCATGGGAACCACGGAGTCAAAATTTTGAAAGCTTTGGCCACTGGTATATATAAACTTACGTTCAATGACTACAAAAATAATGTGAAAGAATTTGTCTTACACAATTCTTTCACAATATGCATTCAGTGATAGTTTTGATAGCATATCATTGCTTGAAAGTACCTCTTTGGGGTTGGAAGAACAAAATCATACGGAACTTTGTAAAAAAAACATACAAATAGCTAGAATACAAATTGCGTTTTAATGCGTTTCACAATTCTACTTCATAAAACTTGCATTAATATGACTTCTGAAAAATCCGTCACTACAAAATTTATGAACCTATTGTTTCTATTTTTCTTTACTTATCCTCTCTATGTACTTTTCCTCTATTATCCCAAGATCGCCCGATAATGGCGACTCTCGGTCGCCGTCGCCACCTAGGCCGCCGGCGACACAACCAGCACCTCCGGTCCTAAGAAAAAGGTCCGTCGAGGAGAGGCAAGGAAATGGTCAAAGAGACCGGATGCGAAGTACACGGTCACGCACTTGCATGACTTAGGGGCACTAGACGAGCCTGAGAACGCAAGGGGGAAGTTCAGCACGGTCTGCGGCATCGTAGCAAGAGAGCGGGTCCCAATCACTTTAGAAAGTTGGAAGAGAGTAGGAACAGAACAGCTCGCTACGATTTCGGGGGAAATATTGGGATATTTCATCTTCCCCGAAGAATGGAAAGCTCGTATCGAGCGAGCTGCTAAGATGACAGCCTGCAAGGCTTGGAAGAACTGGAAGACTGTGCTCGTCAACGAGTACGTGTATGCCGAGGTGGAGCCTTTCGGAAAGTGGCCAATGATTACTCTTGAGGTTTGGAACGAGTTCGTCAGGATGAAGACGACGGAAGAATTCAAGCTGAAGAGCGAGCAAAACCGGGAGCTCTCTAAGAGAAACAAGCACCCGCACCGTCTAGGGACTACCGGCTACGCGGGAATGGAGAAGAGATGGGAAAGGGAGGATGAGCAGGCATCACAATCAGATGCCCCTCCCAGATTTGCAAACATCGCGGATGCGAGGTGTCACACCCTGATTTTCAGCCTCCCGATTTCTGAAAACCTAAACCGACACGTATATGCGTATATGTTTCAATCATATTGCATGTTCAACCGGATTTCAGTTCTTCTCGAAGCTTGTCATTTCATGGGAGCACTTGAGTTAGGTTGCACCGTCACGCAACAAACCCAAGTCACGACCCCCATCATCGTATGTGCATATAAAACCCTAAATCGGACACACGCACCATATACGCACAACCACTCCCCAAATCCAAACCCTAAGCGGCAACTCACCCATCTTTGCTCCCGGCTCTCGAAATATTGATCTTAACCTCCCCTATACCCTACCTCTATCGTGCTGTCGTCTGAAACCCTAAAACCTAACCTGCCACCCTAGTTCCTAATAAACCTTTTATCGGCCAGAAACCCTAAAATCCATATCATATGTGTTTTCTTCCGCCCAAAAATTCTAGAAAAATTTCATAAACTTCTTAAGACTATTTGTCACCCAAATATGAAATAATATTTGAAGGTCCAGTTCAAAAATCTTGGATTACATTCGAATTTAAATTCTGAACAGATTTCCACTTGTACTACAACCCATATATTTAAAGCTCAGAAAAATCCTAGAAAATTCTAAAATACTCCTCTCAGTACTAGTAACTCAAATGTGCAAAAACATGAGTTTGTCAAGTTCAAGATTTTGGTGAAAATCCTGTCGAACACCTTGCCCCCTTTTCCCTCTTCCCATGAAATCAAGTCCAAACCCTACCCTTTTTACTCCAAACTTTTACCAGAGACTCTTCTACTGCCTCAAACCCTCTTCCACCCCTTCTCCTTCAGTGACAGCTCCTTTTCCACAGGGATTCAACCATGGTGTCCATTCATGCCGACATTGGCAGGCCTTGGCAAACTTGCTCCACATGATTTCCAGGCCAACCCTTTCCCATTTCCCCTCCCTCTGGTCACCTCAGCATCGTGGACTTGCTCAGACACTCCCTCAACGTGCCAGGACATGCCGGAGCATGCCCATGCCGCTCGGGACACGCCCTGGCATCTCTCTGGACACGCACCAGTGCATTGCCGTGCCGGCCACCGATGTCAACCACCCGCCAACCCTTGTCCAGTCACCGGCTAGCCACTCCCGCACGCTTCAACGTTGCTCTGGGCCTCAGCAAACTCTTCGCACCACGGAATTGGCCTCACGTCTTCTCAGCCCCCATGTGTGGCAGCATCCAGCAAGCCCGAGCAGCGAGCCTCGCGACGTTATCTCCTCTGTCGCTATAAAACGGCACCTTGAGCTCGCATTCCTTCCCGCGGACCTCTCCTGAGCATCTCGGAGCACTCTCGCACCCTCCCGAGCCAACATTGCTACCCTGCCATCTTCTCTGATCAAACCATCCGCCACCGCATCCGAGGAGAAATCGAGCTATCCCAGTGAAGATCTCCTCTTCCTCTCCCTCCAGAACCCGTCTGGAACTTCCCTTAACCCCTCCCATTCGTTCTCTGCAGTTGTCAATCACCGAAGCCCCTCAGCCACTCTTGCCTCCGCCTCCTCCATTCTGGACCCCGATGAGACCTCACCTCCAGCAACTGCCTGAGCCCGCTGACCTCGAAAACGAGCTCGCCAATCCTCCCTGAACTCGGAGGTAACAGCCGATCCTCCTCTCTCCCTCTGAATTGGCCGCGATTGCTCACCGTCTCTCTCACCGGAGCATCGTCGGAGCTGAGCAATTCCTCGCCGGAGCCCTCCCTCGCGTGCGCCATTCCTCTGTCACCGACACGTGGGGCTCGGGCCTCGGTTATAAGCCGTGTACCGCTTCGGCAGGGACGCTGGCGAGTGGGACCCCTTGTCAGATTAAGTGGAGACGTATTCCATGGAATACGCCTTTTGTAATACCCACGTTACGTTAAATAGGAATTTGCCCTGCATTCATGCATACATGGCATTATCATCAACCACACCCTATTTAAACTTAGTTGTATATCAACCGTACTTTATAGAATATGTTAATATTTCATCCTCGGTAGGAATGATTGCAAACACCAATCAATGTAATTAAAACTATAGAATATGTGCATATCTCATCCTTGAAAACTCAATTTGTGGAAATTAACACCAATCAATTTATTTGAAGTGTCGAACCTCGATAAAAGCCCTAATAAGGGGGTGGGTCCAGTGGGTCCCACCAGTGAATCCCCTTTCCAACTTTCCCAACATTCACCACCTAAAAGTATTCCTAAACCCCCATGAAATCATAACTTGAATTGGATTTCCGAGGACAAACCCTAAAGTCCGAGAAACTAGGGTTTAGTAGAGGGATAAGCTAGGTTGGTTGGAAATGCCTCAAATTTTGGAAATGGACATGAAATGGTGAATACTAGCCCCATACAAAGTTTGAGAATTTTTAAAGAACCCTACACCCTAGTCGCAGTTCAAATTGCCGATTAGGTCAAAACCCTAGAGTTGTACTGGACCCCTATTCAAATCAACTCCAATTGAGTTCAAACTTATGCAGTAGCTCAAGAATAATATTATGAGGGCCTGGTAAAAATTTCAAGTTAATTGGAGAAGAAATTGTACATGAAATAACGAGAGGGGTGATCAGGGAATAAATAAAAAGAAAAAGAATAAAACCTAAACCCTAACAGACCAGGCCGAGGCCTAACGGGCCGCCTCGGCCGGCCCAGCTACCCCCGCGCGCACCCGCGGCCCTCCGCTCTCGCTGACAGCAGGGCCCCGCCCTGTCAGCCTCTCCCCCTCTCTCTGCCGCGCCCCGGGCCCGCGTGTCAGGGTCATCCCCTCCACGTCGCCGCCGCCCGCTGGCCGAGCTGGGGCGGTGTCCGACCGGCGGTCCGAAGCTCGCCGCCCTATTTAAGCCTCCATCCCGACAGCCCTTTTCTTCCCCCTTCCACTTTCCCGATCCGGAAAAACCCTAGCGCCTGTTTTCCCTCCTCCCGAGCCCTCTGCTTCAACTCCGGCCGCCTCGGTTCTCAACTCCGGTGAGGAATCCACCGCAATCCAGCGCTCCCCCACCTCGATTTCTTCCTCTCCGAGCTAATCCTTTCCCTCATGTGCCTTTTCCCCCTCTCTGTTGCGCAGATCCGAGCCTCCAGCAGCTTAGCACCGTCTTCGTCCTCAAGTCCGGCCGTGGACTCCGTCGAGCTCCCCTAGCTGCTCTGGTTTCCCTCCCCTTCTGTTTTCTAGCCACCGAGCACCGTCTCCTCCTCCGGAACCTCCCTCACCCCTTTCCCTTGCAGATCCGTGCCCGGAGCAGCCCCTCCACCGGTGACCCGAAGCTCCACCGCCACCCTCGCCATCGCCAGCCTCCTCCAGACCTCCCCGAGAACGTTGCTTGCGCACATCTGCATCGCGGTGAGCCACTGGTCCTCCTCGACCTTCTCCCGAGTAAAACCGAGCTCCAGAACGCCCTGCGGCGAGCTCTCCGGCGACGCACCACCGCCTGAGCCTCGGCTCCGGCCGGACCCGAGAGAGAGAGAGAGAGCGCGGGTGAGAGAGAGAGAAAGAGGGGGCAGGTGTCGCGTTCTGAATGGATCCCGAGCGCCCGTGTGTATGACAGATGGACCCCTCTGGGGCTGACGTGGATTAGTGGGTGGGGTTCGCTGGTAGTTTCCTCGGGTACGCGTAAGATTTGCAGAATGGCCTGGGTACGCTTCGGGTGGGTTTAGCATTTAGGGTTTCGTTGGTTTAGGGCAGATTTTGTCTAAAATTTCAAACACCTGTAACTTTTGAACCACTGGTCCAAATTTGAAAATTTTTATATATTTGGAAACCTCAGGAGATTCTCTACAAGATGGCTGAATCAAAAGTTAGATTTGAACACATGCACACACTGATACTTAGGGTAGAAGCTTTAGGGTTGTCGAGGGTCTATAAACCCTAGGTTTATGACCCTAACCCCGATTTCGACGATCCTTACAGTTTCGGAATCCTCATGAGAAATCCTACGACCTGGAATAACTAAAATTTCAGTAGAGTTACATGCAGGACATGATATTGGGTTAACTCCTTTAGTTGTCGAGCCCCGTTGAACCCTAATTCGACGAAGCATAGCTTCTTGCTCGTAGCTCCGAATCAATTGATTTCAATTGCATTAATTAATTAGCTCAGAATACTACCAAATTATTAACTTGCATGCCCGTGTCACTCCCATATGAATAATCACTTTAAAACCCTAATGCGTAGTTGCACGAACCTTGCCATGCATATAGGTTAGAACAACTAATCGAACCCAACATCGGAATATTGCTTAGTACTTCATTCCTTTCATCCATCCTCATGCATACATGCTGGATTCATTGATTGCATGATTGCTTATACTCGATACTCAAATTGCTTGCACTAGACTACGAAGAAGGAGACCTGCAGGCCCACGACCAGACGCAAGAACAGGAGCAGTTCGACGAAGGCAAGCAGAGCTTGTTGCATCCCTTCTTTTGTGTTCAGTACTTGCTTATTTTGTTCATGTGTTAATGATTGTATTATCGTTCGTAGCTTATCGTAAATTTTCGATCAAACTAGCATGTTAGGATATGTTGTATTGTGTGTCTAGTGATGGTTGGAATTAATCGATGAGCTAAATAATTGAACCTAAGGTGAGATGTGAGAGCCGAAGGAAAAAGGGTCAGCTGGATAAAGTTGGTATCATTGGAGGAGCCTGGTGCGACTAGGTGAAAGGGTGTGTTGTCGCGATACCAACCTTGAGGTAACTCCAGCGTGGCTACTTCCCTTGTCACCACGTGGACGTTGCCGAGATCAACGCTAGGGTATGTCGAATGGTAAAGGCCGCTTGGAGCTTTGCAACCTCCAAGGGATAATGCTCTCGAATATCGCTAGTGGTTGTATCGTCGGAAACGGTCCGAGAGATTGAATGAACTATGTGTTGATGATTGAGATTGGGATTAATCTAGGGGCTGTACCCTAAGTGATTGAGAATGATGCAAGTAAATGTGTTAGTAATGGAAGTTGATTGGTTGGTTGCCTGAGTAGTATATTGATTAGATGTCCTCCCTCCATGTTAATTATGCTTTGTTTTCATAATTAAGTATATTGTTACTCTGAGAAGCATTCATGTTTAATTGTGGTTGCACTAGTATGAGTAGGACATTCAATCAAGCACGGATAAGTCTTGCGAGTACATTCGTACTCACCCAGGTTATCCCTGGAGCTTGCAGGTGAGCCGGTGGTCGAAGAGTTTTTCGACGATGTTTGACATGCCTGGTTTCCACGGTTGCGTTCGATGCTTGGGATAGTTAGTGTTTTGTTCAGCGATAACTATGTCGCTGTGGGACTACTATTTTGTTTCCGCTGCTGTTAAGTTTCTCCGTACTCGGATATGTGTCCGGTGTTAACCGACTGATGTAAAATGTTGTCCCATCGTGGACTGTTATTATTAATATCGTATTGTAGAGCTTTGTGACGATATCCGAGTTGTTAATCCAGGCTGCCCCTGCACAATGCGTGAATGATATGAAGTGTATGGGTATGCCGTGAAAGATCGAGGCCGTACCATTTTCTACTAAGTCGAGCAGGAGTTGGTTGAGTGACCCGCTGGCTGAGATGCTGTGCCGGCCAGGCAGGGTGTGGGCGTTCTACCGGGCTTTCGAGCGACCCACTAGCTTCCGAGCTAGGTTAGGGTGTGGGTAGAACCGCCGGGCTCCTCCGACCTTGCTTGTCGTGGTAGGATTCGGGAACGACTCTGACCCTTCACCGGATTACGGAATCGTATGTGGTTTTGGGAAGATTGGTCGCTTCCGGCCGGCTCGCCCCTGGCGGGTGTCGGATCGTCCTACCTTGGTGCGTGCGGCGCAGGTACCGCGCCACCGGGAGGCCGAGTCCTTCGGTCCTTGGCGACTTCGCGTTCCCCTAATCATATGCAATTCCGGGTCCGTGACACCTTTTCCCGGAGAAGTGTGCTCCAATCAACTTCTCTGTTTCTGTGCGTTCCCTCTCCGAAGGCGCCTCCAACCTTCCCGCCTTCGACGTCATTAGCTAGGGCAGAAAGCCCTCAGGTTTATTCCAGAACCGGTCCTAATCTTGGTTCACCTGGTTTGGCCTCAAGCCGACCGGTTCTTGGTAAACTTCCAAAATAGAAATTGATCCCAAAAATATTTAGCAACTTTTGGTTTAAAACCAAATTTCAAAAATTCAAACTTTTCTTGCTGTACAAAGAGTAATTTAAATATCCCTCTTAAATTCAAATCCTTTTTGAATTTCTTTTGAACTTTTGGTCCCTTCCAACATTTCTAACATATTAAAGCTTTAATCTCCTGAACTTAGCATGAAAACACATATATATATATATATATACATGTTGCATGATCCAAAGGATGCCGAAGGCATTTATAAAACCTAGAACCCTAATCTCAAATTTCATGCATATATATATATATATATATATATATGTTTCTTTATAGCCCAAACATGTTGAACCTTATCAAAAATACTTCCACCGCACCTTTTCAATCACCAAGTCCTTGGATACTTCCTCCACCATATTAGAACTAGGGTTTCCGAGCAAAGAAAGTTATAGACTTAAAACCCTAATCCCGATAACCTCCATGTGCATAAAATATACAGAGCCCAATCTTCTTCTCTCCCGAATCATTCCTGCATCTCAAAAACATGGCATATGTTATGCATGGAGTTGCCCTCTTTGGTTCTTTGTCACGTTTGGATGCTTATTGGTGTTGTTTTCAAACATGTAGTTGACGGTGTGAGATACGTTCGTCAGGAGGAACCAGAAGCACCCCCGAGTCCGGAACAAGACCAGGAACTGTCAGGTAAGCTCTCCACCCTTGATCATGTTGAATCCCAAGTTTACGAAATAGTATGTTGTTTACGAAACATGCATGCTATGTTTTACAAATCGTTATTTTATGTAGAGAAGTTATGACCGGTGATTAGCAAACCCTAGTTCGGCGCTGAACTCCTTGTCACCCTAAGGACTACATATCCTAGAAAAGTACCGGAAACCTAGGGTAGTATATATATAATCACTCGGCTTAACCCTGCAGTAGAAAAAAGTAGGTTTTTCCAAAAGGGAAAGAAATACCCCATATTTCATGTGGTGGAATGTTTGAAAAAGGACCGTCGTGTCCGAAGGTGTATGAAGGTAGAATATCCAGGGGTGGGATGCTTTGCCGAAAAGAGATTTTGTTAAAACCTGAAAACAAAATGGAGAAGATTTTGATCCGGGTCGGAAATGAAGGGGGAAAGCAGGAAGCTTATTAAAAGTGAGGTAATGTCCAGCGTGATTCTCGTTGCCCGTTTACGGGTGAGGTGTGGAGTCCCTCTCGGATCATCTAAGGACCGAGCTTAAGTGCCGTTTGGCCAAGTCTTACCGTACGTCCACATGTCCTTTATGGGAAGGACTTGATCTAGTACCCGGTCTGAGACTAGCATGAACCTGTAGGCAGGGAGAAGTGTGCAGATGAGGTTGTAGCCTCTGTAGTGAATAGTTTCCGTTGGAGCGATGTCTTGTTCGCCACAAAGTCAGAACACCGACCTCCTTGTAGCGATGATACTGACTCAAGCTAGGTTTGGGACACGTCCTTCTGGCGGGTTCATGGCTAGGTTTACTCCGGTGAAGAGTCTCGTTGTACTAGCTCTGGTAGTATGCGGCGCACAATATGCCCAGAGTGACCTACATTGTGTGGGTAAAGCCGTACCACCTCTGCAGAGGGTTTTAAACTATTCGAATAGCCGTGTCCATGGTCATGGACGAACTTGGTTAGGCCACACTAAAGTAGACTGACTTCCAAAGTCAAAATGGGTTATGGGTTTAAGGACGCGATCCGCTGAGTTCGCAGGGTGACTTGAAGGATCCCCGTTGTAGCGAGAGGAGTGAAGAAAAGGGTTCCCGTTGGAGCGGGCAACCGTCGATATCCCCGTCATAGCGGGTGAGCATATGTCTCCCCGTTGAAGCGGGTGATTACCAGGCCTTTCCGTTGTAGCGGAAAGCACAGAGATGATCTTCCCGTTGTAGCGGGAAGAATGATGAAAATAGGTACTTTGTCTCGCTGCGTCGAGATATTTTGCGAAAACTGCTTTTACTATCTATTTACATATTTCAAATGCAAACTTACTTTCTCGCACAATATGAAACCTAGGATAGAGCCAGTTTCTTGTTAATCCCTTGCATGCTCATATCCGTGATAAACTCCCTGGCGGAGGGCTTGTGAGTACATTCAATGTACTCACCTGGCTTGTTATGTGGCCAGAAGACGAGGAGGAGTACCAGACCGGAGATAGCGACAGTGACTTCGAGGCGTAGGGTTTCAACCCCTAGTCAGTTGCCTGTGGTTGGGCATATCGATTGGTTATCTACCATGTGTTTATTTCTGCTGCAGTTTGAATTCGGCCAACAGGCCTGGTTTGTACTAAGTAAAGACCAATTATGGCTATTTGTGTAATAAACGATGTATCGCATGTCTATGCTATCAAGTGCTTGTGTGTGCTAGCCACTGATCATGGGACTAGCACGGTAAACACAGGGGTTGCATCTGCATTGACATTGGTTTCAGGCGGCTCAGCATTTGAGAATCCAGCTGACGCACAAGTGTACAGACGTTTGGTGAGATATAAATTCCAGCTTAGTCGTACTAACAACTTGTCAATCATACCAATTATAGTAACAAATAATTCTAGCTTTTGCAGCTGGAGTTCGATGCGTCATTCCAGGCTGTCACCTTCATAGGAGATGTGCTCGAAGAGGGTTGGGAAACCCCGAGCACCCAGTCGCACGAGGTATGTAGGTTCCCTCGTTCCCCACAAATATGGACTCTCCCAGCCTTTGGAGGTGAAGCGCGAACGCAAAAGAGTGAGGAAAGCCGCTGAAGAACAAGCAAGCGTGAAGAGTTCAAGCAAGAGATACTTCGGGACTTAAGAGCGGAGTGGATTCTAACTCCGTGACAAGAACAGGCAGTGGCTGCCAGCCCTGGGGCTCGACGCAGCAGCTGCGTGTCGTTTGACCTCCTTACTCGCCAGAAAGATACAACTTCTACTTTCCCCTGTGATGAGATCGAGGTATTCTTGATATACCTTAAAAAATTATTCCACATAAGATTGTTTGTGGCCTGTTGGCTGAAACGCGTTCTTTGATGTAGGCTCCCACGAGATGCACGATTCAAGTTAGGTTGGTGGGCATGGATGATCTCGTGGATGCCGCTTGGGGGCTAGTGTTCCCAGCAACGGGAGAGCAGAGGATACATAACGTCCCCCTAGACCCTATGAATGCAAAGGTGAGCATCGATGGGGTTAACGACACTTTCAGCAAGCTGAAGCTCCCGATTCTACCGAACAACGAGATCTTAACTCTAAGTCAAGCCAAGGGGACATTGATCCAGTGGCCTAAGAGGGACATCTCTCTCGATACATTGCGGCCGACTAAGAAGGTTTTGCCACGACCGACAGATGAACCAGTGGAGCCTTTGACGTTCTCGCCTCTTATGGTAGCGGCACTGTCACTGAGACAGCTTGAGCTGACAACATAAGAATCACCGAAGAGGTCTCCCAAGGTGGCATCGCCAAAGCATGGCAAGGGAAAGGACTTGATGAAGGTAGCTACTAGCCGAGAAATGACCATCGAAAAAATACAGGCGATATATGAAGCTGGAGGGAGTCTCCCTAGCACTCTGACTGTCCCGACATACAAGCCTGGGAAGCTGATGATCAAGAATCACAAAAAGATGATGTCTGAACTTGGCTGGGCTTGCGCTGCGTTGCACAACCATTACTTGGCCAATTTTAAGAAACCCAAGAATCAGCGGAGCGATAGCATCATTGGCAGGTTCGGACGTGAGCACTTCCTCCATGATAAGTGTCAACTGTTCATCGTGACTTGGGAGGACTTGTTCCTTATGTACAACCTAAGCACCTTGGACGCGGGCCTCGTGAGATGCTTCACACTGTAAGTGCTTACAATCATGTTCCATTTAATTTACTATAATATCTACACATGTCACAAATACGAAACTCTTCCCTTTGTGTATATGTAGGTTCGCTTATATCAAGGCGAGAGAAGCAAATGAACCGATAGGATTCGTCAACCTGCACCTTGCCTCCGAGCAATCCATGGAGTATGCTGAAAGGGTTGTCGAGGATTATCTCATCGATATCATGGAGGCCAGCCAGTATAAGAAATTCATCCTCTATCCCTTCAACAAAAGGTAAGCGCTATAAACTTGTTAATGTCTCCAACCTGTTCATTTCTCACCTTCGGCGCATCATCAACTAACTTGGGATTAATGACCATTTAGCTCCCATTGGATCCTTATTGTTATCATACTCCCTATCAAGAAGGTGTATTATATGGATTCATACCTCAAAAACACGACCGACTTCAAGATGGTTAGCAAAGTGATCGATAGGTAAACAAATTACCTCATGAAATTCCATGGTAATAGGTCATTGGTATAATTACGGTTTTTCTTCCACGATTCAGAGCATACCAAATATTTTGTAATCGCGTGGGGAAAAAGGATGATGCGGGAGCCCCTCATAAGTTAAACCACCACTTCTCTTTTCCGGTATGTATCCTGTCGCACACTTTTAGACTCGCTGGTATCAATTCTATAGAACTACATACCGAGGGAATGTATATCTTTGCAGTGTCACCAGCAACCCAATTTTAGCAATTTGTATGGCTTCTATGTTGGCCATCACATGAACCTTCTCATGTCTCGAGCTTCCGCTCACAAATTCTCAGTTATCGAGGTATGCTAATTATCATTTCGATTTTATTTATTCATCTTCTATCTAGCATCAGTATGATCTTCATATCGACAGGTTGGTACTGTTGCACAGACGAAATTGCCGAAGATGGATCTAGCTCTTCTTGGCGCGTTTCCTTCTTGATAGTGTCATTGATCCAAAAGGCGAGTTCTACTACGACGGATCCGACGACTAAGACAATTGTTTTGAATCAAATGAGCGATGTTTAGTTGTCACTTGCATTTTAATCTGTTGTAAATTCCTCAAGACATATGATAGATGTTGTGATGTAAATATTGAATTTCTATATCCTTTCATTTGTGTTTAGTTGACAATTAAAATATGATGTCAATATGAATTCCTATTATGAATTCAAGTTGGATGTGAAATGTGTTCTAGGGATTATGGGAATCTGGGAGTATAAATTGCATTTTCTATTTTAGGACAGGCAGAAACTAAGATTCTGCCTGCCTTGTACCAACGAATATCCTAGCCGGTTGTTTCCCTAGAATCGGTTGTGATGAGCGTTCATCGTTGCCTGTTGAGCAGGGGAAACCGACTGAGATATGCTATTATCTTAGTCGGTTCCCGTGTAAAAACCGACTACAAAAGTTTACTCTTCTGTCGGTTCGGCTGGAAAACCGATTGAGATATTATATTATCTCAATCAATTTTTCGTTCGGAACCGACTGGGATAGTATAATATCTCAGTCGGTTTTTTATTCTAACAGGCTGAGAAGTTGTTATCTCGGTCAGTTTTATAACCGGCTGAGATAATTCATATTATTAGCACATTTTTTACGGTCAAAAGGTAAACCGACTGAGATAGCAATTTTAGACCAACTGTAATTGTATGTTCTGTAGTAGTGCCTGCAGGTTAATGATCCCATCCATCGATCTATAATTTGTGTTCGGTTCGTCCCTGACCGCCGCGGCTAGGGGAAAAATGCAAAAATGGCCCCCCGCCGAGTTCTAATGGCAAAATGGCCCCCCCTCGCAGACAAAAGCAAAACTGTCCCCGCGACGCGCCGCGCACCTGACACGTGACTAAATCGCGCCGGGGGACCGCGAGGGGCGCCGATCGCGCGTCCGACCCGCGACGGACCGGTCGCGGGCCCAGCCCCGAGGCCGCGCCCCTGACCCGCGAAGGAGGCCGGGCCGCGCCTCCCCCCCGCGACGCAGGCCGCATCGCGCCCCAGGCCCGCGATGTAGGCTGCATCGCGCTCCAGGCCCGCGACGTGGCTAACGCCATCAACGGTGGCGTTTAAGCCCCGCGCGCTAACGCCAATGGCAGTGGCGTTCGACTCTGGTGACGTGGCAAAGCTCCGAACACCGTCTCCACTGGCGTTTGCACCCTCTACCCAAACGCCATGTGATCTGGCGTTTGCCCCCCAGAGACTTAACAAGTGCAATGGACAATTACAAGTTATAGCAGCCAAGAATCATTGATGTGTTCTATAACAAGGTTAAATTGAGTTTCTATATTCGCTCTACTTATTTTGGTGGGTCTAGACCATAATAGTGTAGATTAATTAGATATTTATTAACCGTATAAGCATTTTAGTCATCTGTAAAAATATACGCATCATAATATCTAGCCGTCGATTGCGCTAAAAATCTGGCTAGTTATGGTTGAAGCTAAAACAAAAATCAGTGCACAATGGATATCAACACATACAAATAAAATGCAGCGCCTCGTTACCTGATGCCAAATTACGGCGTTCCGCACAAGTTGTCCCAAAAGAACTCAATACCGTACCGAGAACGCTTGGACATCTGATAATGTTTGAACGTTGTTTTGTTTTTTGTTTTAGGGCGTTCCGCACATTGTGCACTGATTTTTGTTTTAGCTTCAACCATAACTAGCCAGATTTTTAGCGCAATCGATGGCTAGATATTATGATGCGTATATTTTTACAGATGACTAAAATGCTTATACGGTTAATAAATATCTAATTAATCTACACTATTATGGTCTAGACCCACCAAAATAAGTAGAGCGAACATAGAAACTCAATTTAACCTTGTTATAGAACACATCAATGATTCTTGGCTGCTATAACTTGTAATTGTCCATTGCACTTGTTAAGTCTCTGGGGGGCAAACGCCAGACCACATGGCGTTTGGGTAGAGGGTGCAAACGCCAGTGGAGACGGCGTTCGGAGCTTTGCCACGTCACCAGGGTCGAACGCCACTGCCATTGGCGTTAGCACGCAGGACTTAAACGCCACCGTTGATGGCGTTAGCCACGTCGCGGGCCTGGAGCGCGATGCGGCCTGCATCGCGGGCCTGGGGCGCGATGCGGCCTGCGTCGCGGAGGGGAGGCGCGGCCCGGCCTCCTTCGCGGGCCAGGGGCGCGGCCTCGGGGCTGGGCCCGCGACCGGACTCCGTCGCGGGTCGGACGCGCGATCGGCGCCTCTCGCGGTCCCCCGGCGCGATTTAGCCACGTGTCAGGTGCGCGGCGCGTCGTGGGGACAATTTTGCTTTTGTCTGCGAGGGGGGACCATTTTTGCCATTAAAACTCGGTGGGGGCCCATTTTTGCCTTTTTCCCCCGCGGCTAGTATATAGACAGACATGGACGCACGACGTCGTCGTTGCCGTGCATGCATGCAATGCATGCCTCTCGGTGTCAACGACGGTAGCCGTCCTGGCCGATCCGATGGACGCATGTCACGTTAGCGCTTCGAGGCAGCTACTTTACATGACTCGGACTGGCAAGTAACGCCCGTCAAGGACGCATACATGCATGCATGGGGATCGAGTATGTATGTATGGACCGCGTATTTTTGTTTTATTGAGAAATGGAACAGGGAGCACCGCTCCTATTTTTCTAAAAATAAGCTTAATCCAAATTCGGAGTTTAGCTAGAACGGTGGATTGCTTTGCTGAAGGTTTTTCTTTTGGAAACCTAGAGGACAGGAGCTAAATATTCACTGTAGAGGAAATAAGTTGTCTATTTGATTAAAGAAAACTAGAAGAAAACTATTAAAAACACTGGTTTTTAAGGAGGAGCTAGCAAAACCATAAAAAGAACATGTAAGGTACTCCTAAAATAAAAAATAACAAAGCAACGGCAGCTGGCTTGCCTATACCCACTTATCCAATTATAGGACAACACAAACACCGAGAGCGGCTTTATCACACTTCACTCCTAACTCGATAACACAACCAGCCACGCTCCCACTATCCCTAAGAAGACAACAAACACACAACATAAGCCACACGAGAGAGAAGCCATTCGACAGCGCCAAATGAGGCGGCGGGAACAACAACACTGAAGCCCGCGCAATATACGACGGAGCAATCATCTTGCAGCCGGGTTGCCTTTCTCTTCCTCTTTTCGCCTATCCTCTTGTCACCATCTTCACGTTCTTGACGAAAGCGTCAATGGCTTGGATCGGCTGCATTGCCAATGGGTTATTGAAAAGCTTATCGAGCTTGTCACGGGTCTTGTCATCGAACTTGCCTTTTGGTCCAAGAGCCCGCAGGCGCACGCCAGCGCTTCACTTGTGCTCACAAAATCCCAAAGCCGTGACAACCAAGACCATGTGTTCCATAGGCTGCACAACCACACGTTCCACACACCCGTCCCAGGCTTCATTCTGGGCGGGCTCAAGCTAACACCACCCATAACAGTAGCCATATTCGTTGCTATGGATGTGTCGATATGCAAGGAAGGCCCAGGAAACGCCGCATTGATGAAGGTTGCCAGAGCAAGAGGCATTGAGTAGGTGAGGGGAGGGCTACGTTGAATAGGGGAGCAAGGGCCAAAGCATGCCATGCAAGCCACCTCAAGCTCGCTGTCCTTCTCCGCTGTCGAAACGAAGCCAAGGCTGCCAGAACCCACACCTGTGCGCTCCACGAAACTAGCTGCGGGAGCCAGCCTGGCAGACGTCTTGTCAAGAGAGGGTGAACGACAACCTTTAGCTCGGCGCGCAACGACGCCACCTGCGCAGCAAACATGGATTGCAGAAAATCCTCCCATTCACGATGGACAAGCGTGGAGAGTGGCGCTTAGGACAATTGAGCTGCAGGCCTTGGGGGCGAAGATGACAAGGCATGGCCGGCGTGGCCGGTGCGGAGCGGCAATAGAGTTGCGATCTCAGCCCAGGAGCGATGGCGAGAGGTGCCACGACGCCGGGTGGACCGGAGCGACAAGGTCGTGAAAGAACCTAGATGCGCGTAGAGCATGTGTCTTAAAAATAATTACGGATTTAGTTCGATCTTAATACTGAATTAAGCTAGTTGAATTTTTATAAGTTTAAATCTTAAATATATGAGGCTCACTAAGTACACCAACACGCTATATCTATGTCGAGATTTATAATCCTAGGATGACAAATAAGTAATTCAATTTCTACAAATAAATATAACTATTCTAATACAAGTATGAATTTAGTTGTGAGCTCGCTCTTAAATCTCCTCCACGCCTTCGAGATTTTTGTGAACGCGGCTCGTTCGATGCTTTTTTTCAAATTCTGGAGGGAACTGAAACCACTCCTTTATCTCCGCCATCAATTGATTTTGCATCTCAACGGTGACTAGCTTCCAGTTATCTATACGGATGTCCACCTTCTCACGCCCGAGAATCCCGCAAAATGATCAAAATTTGGCAGCCACTTTCTCCGGCTTCTTCGGGGCCCAGATCGTGTTGATATTTCAGTGATTACCATGCGTCGCGTGGGTCTTTGCGAAATGGTTCTAGGCTTCCTGATCTTCTTGAGTTTTTTGGGCGAAGAATGGGCAGGCGAAGAAGCAGGCGGCGGTGATGTAGAGGACGACGAGTTTGAAGAAGATTGTGCGTCCGACATCTTGTAATTCATTACAAAGATTATTAACATTAAACTGAAATTAAACCCTAATTCGAGGTACAAACCCAAAGTATAAAAAATTCCACCATAGAAAAAAAAATCATATAACCATTGGTATATGTTCAAACTAGAAGCTTATAATCAAGTAGATGTAAAAATAGTGTTCGAGGTGGGAGAAATAAACAATAACTAAAATTACTTCCATTGATTTGGAATCAACCATTGATTGTGTTTACAGTACTGCCTACTTATTCTTTTTTCTTTTGTTTTGTGCTGTTCATCTATCAGAAACACTAACTTAAGCAAATTTGTTTTGTATCAGAGATCATATATTGAATCAATAGTACTAACTGAGTATAATTCACAATTCTATAATAACTGAAGATAGAATATAGGTTGCAACAGATGAACATATTTTTTTTCTAGGTTGGTAATACCTAAAAGGCTAAAAGTAATCAAATCTTTCCTATGATGTGTAAATAATCTTAGAAGTTTGTTTTCATATACTATATGTTCCTTCATGTCATGGAATTTTGTGTTCCATTCGCTAAATTTGGGGCAACTGCACCATAATTATGGATTTTATTTTTGTGTAGGCTCATCCACCTGGTGCTGTTAATGTACAAATATACAGATTAATAAAGGAATGGATAGCATGGGATATTGCAAGACGTGCAGCATTTGCATTCTTTGGCATATTTGCTGGAACAGAAGAGAATCCTGAGTTCATAAAAAGTACGGTTAGCAAGTTCTATACTTCAGTTTGCTGCTTCCTGACTACTTGTATGATATGTTTGACCATTGAGCTTTAGGTATTTGAATTTCAGGTTCTTGCAAGGTGAATCATAGCTGAGAACCATCAGTTTTAGTCGGTTTGCATCTGCAAAGCTGCGAACTTGATGTTATAATTATTAATGCAAATTCATGATGGCACTTGGAGAATTTTACATGCAGCTTTCATTTCTGTAGTTCAAAAATAGAATTACATCCTCAAAACAATTTTTTGTTCTGTAATTATGTATTCAAGAAGTTAGTATTATTTTATAAGGAAATAACAAATACACTTTTGAGCACAGAGATTAACTCATTGATTCTGTCTTGACTTTGGCAGGTCTCTGATTGCAGCATACTTGCTGGTCCTAAATGGCATATCTATGGCGCCTACTTACATAGTTTTTAAGAACTTAGGATCTATCATTTGGTTATGTTGCTTGCTGGAATGATCGTGATAACAGGGTAAACCTGAGCAGCAGCTGAGCTTAGTTTGAAATAATTATAAGTGTAGTATAATAATGAGGTTTATCTCCAACAGTAATGCTTAGATGGTCTATTGCTTGTTGGCATTAGGTGCCTTTCATTAACAAAGAAAGGTGTTCTGTTTACCGCTACTTCTGAGTTTTTGCAAACTCTATTCCTCTTCTAAAGAAACAAAAGTGACGTATAGAATGGACAAAAAAAGCATGATTCTATATCCTTAACTAGCCACACGAGGCATAAACACACAATGAGCAACAAAAACTAGATATGGAGATATGTCCTAGGTTACCGGGGAGGTCGGGGCGGCGACGGGGTGGCCAGGGATGCATCGGGGCGACGTCGGGGTGGCCGGGGCGGCGGCGGGGCGGCGTCGGGGCCGGGGAGGTCGTGGCGGCGATGGGGTGGCCTGGGCGGTGGTGCGGTGGCCGGGGCGGCGAGGTCGGGCTGGGGCGGCAGCGTCGGGGAGGATGGGGCGGCGCGGGACGAGCGGCGGATCGACGAGAGGCGCAGCGGCGTCGGGGAGGCGAAGGGGCTGCGGTCAGAACTGGGGGAAAAACCCTAAGTCTACGATATTTAAAGCGACATCATCATAGTCGATTCTGCGGAACAACTGCCTCTGATGAGCCCATCATCAGAGTCGATTTTGAGGAACACCGCCTCTGATGATTCCATCAACAGAGTCGATTCTGCCGAACAACCGCCTCTGATGAATCCTTTAGCCAGACATAAACATTCCTGTTTTTAGGGAAAAACATCAATTTTCATATGATTGAAATGACAGTTTAAATATCATTCATCATTCGAACTAAAGTTTTCACAGAGATCATAAATCACACAACACATAGAAAGGATTCACATTACACAAGGATCACATTCATTCCGATATAGAATATGAAAATTGAAATGCAATCAAAGTTCAAGTGCTCATTTCAACACAATGCAAGTATACATAACCATTTGAACTTGCACCTACATCATTAATCATGCACTTGTCTTTTTCCTTTGAAAATAAGACCTTCATCATGATCATTGCGGATGTAGGTCTCATCGTCATGACTTTGTGTTTCTTCGCACGTCACTTCATCCGAATTAGGGATATCACCAAATCTATTGTAGTCATCCTCATCGACCACTTCATTGACACCGACGATACTCCTTTTTCCATTCCTTACGACATGACGCTTCTTATTAGATGGATCGACTATGTAGAAGACTTGGTGAACATGTTTTGCAAGCACAAATGGTTCACTTGCATAAGCAACACGACCAAGGTCCACGGTAGTCACGCCATAATTGTTAACCTTCACATGTGAAAGATGCACCCAATGGCACCGAAATACGGGGAGAAATACGGGGATCTTGAACTTCACGTAGTCGAGCTCCCATATCTCTTGTACGAACCCATAGTATGGCCGTGCCTCATGGGCGACACCATCTACAGCATCTATACGGACACCACTGTTCTGATATGAGCTTTTCACATCTTGAGCCTTCGTGTAAAATGTATACCCATTTATTTGGTACTCTTGATAAGTCATGACTTGGTATGATGGTTTTCTAGACAACCAAGTAAGCATATCATCGATGGATGAGCTATCGGTGATTCGGTCGTGTAGCCATTGATTGAACCTCGAGTTATGTTGTATAGTGATCCATCTTTGAGATTTATTCGGATTCTGTTTCCGTACCAACTCAAAGTGCTCGGTGATGTAGGGAGATACCACGTCCATGTGTTGCAACACAAGAAAGTGGGCTTTCGCAAGTGCATCCGGATTGGGATTGATTTGTTTTTCTCCGAGAGTACCGATTCCTTGTAGCCTCCCAGCATAGCGTGATTCAGGTACGCCAATGGGTTTCACATTCGACATGTAGTCCAAACAAAACTCAACGACCTCTTCGGTTGCATAGCCTTCAACAATGCTCCCCTCTGGGTGGGATCGATTACGCACATAGGACTTCAAAATTCCCATATATCTTTCAAACGGGTACATGCTCCGAAGAAAGATAGGGCCACACATCTTAATCTCTCTGACGAGATGAACCATGAGATGCGGCATGATATCAAAAAAAGTCGGCGGGAAATACATCTCAAGATGACATAGAGTTACCACCAATCGTTGTTGCAAAGCATCTAGCCGAAGGGGGTCGATGACCTTTTGGGTTATTGCCTAAAAGAACTGGCATAACATTATGATTGTCTCTCTAACCTTTGTGGGCAAAATACCTCGAATAGCAACAGGGAGCATTTGTGTAATCAGAACATGACAATCATGAGACTTCATTCCAAGCAATTTCAAATCTTTCATCGACACAAGTTTCTTTATGTTGGCGGAGTAACCGAATGGAACTTTGATACCATGCAAGCACTTGTAAAGTTCAGTTCTCTCAGCCTTTGACAGGGTGTAACTTGCAGGTGGAAGGAATGTTCGACCTTTTTCAGATTTCTGGGGTGCTAAATCAAGTCTGATGCCCATATCGATCATGTCAAGCCTTGCGTTCACACCATCCTTTGTTTTATCAGGGATGTTCAATAACAGACCAAGCAAGCTATTACATACATTCTTCTCTACATGCATGACGTCAATGCAGTGGCGAACTTCGAGGTGTTCCCAGTAAGGTAATTTTCAAAAAATCAACTTATTTTTCCATATGCCTTTTCTCAATGGGATTCCTTTACCGAGAACTACGTCAACGTCTTTCACCATATCGTAGACCTCATTTTCTGAATAAGGCTTTGGAGCCATACCCTCCTCCTTGTGTCATCAAACTCCTTTTTGAGATTTCGGTATGGATGATTCTTCCGCAAATACCTATGGTGCCGCATGTACACTGTCTTGTGCGAGTGCTTGAGATACACACTTGCCGTATTATCCAAGCATTGACCGCAAGCGTTAGGTCTGTGAGTGGTTTGACTAGACAGGTTATCATAGGCAGGATAGTCATTTATGGTGCAGAACAGGAGGCCGCGTAAGGTAAAGTGTTCCCTTTTGTCGGCATCCCATACATCGTCAACCCCTTCGTTCCATAGAGTCTGAAGATCTTCCATCAAGAATGCTAGGTATACATCAATATCATTTTCAGATTGCTTCGGGCCTTGAATTAGCAGGACCATCATGATGTACTTTTGCTTCATACAAAGCCAAGGAGGGAGGTTGTACACGCACATAGCCACCGGCCAGGTGCTATGTCGACAGGTCATGGTACCAAAGGGATTCATTCCGTCCGTACTCAATCCGAACCTTACATTTCGCGTCTCGGCTCCAAAAGTTGGATACCTAGTGTCGATGTTCTCCACTGGATTGAATCAGCGGGGTGTCTTAGCATGAAATCTTTCTTACGGTCGTCGGCATGCCATCTCAAAAGTTTCGCGTGCTTTTTGTTTGTAAACAAACGCTTCAGACGCGGAATTATAGGAAGATACCACACTACCTTAGCCGGCGGTCCTTTCCTGTCTTCGACACCCTCTGATTCATCACCTTGAACATCGAGCTGCTTGTATCTGGATGT
The DNA here is from genome assembly GCA_019208055.1 of Stipa capillata. NCBI lineage: Eukaryota > Viridiplantae > Streptophyta > Magnoliopsida > Poales > Poaceae > Stipa > Stipa capillata. The sequence continues at coordinate 27,668 of JAGXJF010001176.1, forward strand.
CTTGCATACTGGACATACATGTACGTTCGCATACTCTTTATGGAAGAGGATACAGTCGTTCTTACAAGCATGGAGTTTTTTTTATTTCACCTAGAGGACAAATAATCTTTTTCACTTTGTATGTGCTCGTGGGCATCTCATTTCCCTGTGGAAGCAAGTCTGCCATGAGTACTAGGAGAGAGGTGAAACTTTTGTCGGACCAACCATTGCTTGCCTTCAATTTGAATAGTTCAAGAACAGTTGATAATCTTGTGTATTTTGTCTTGTAACCCGAAAACGAAGGTTTCTCTGAGTCCTTCATCAAGCTCAGGAATTGCTCGTATTGTCTCCCCTCTAGGTCGTTTTCTTCTGCGTCACGCAACATTTCCTCCAATTCATTATCGACCGGCTGCATATCGTCATCCTCCTCGCAATCGGACTCACCGTCGACATCATCTTCATTGCTAGTCGCCTCATCTCCACCCTGTAAAATTATGTGCGCCTCGCCATGATTGGTCCAAAGTGTATAACCACTTACAAAACCCCTACGAATCAAATGATCTTGTAACTGGGTTCTGTCCTTGAACATCTTCTCGTTCTTACAATCATAGCATGGGCAACGCATAAATTTGGCTCCCTTTGCCAATATATCATCTCATGCTATTAATAGGAAATCATCTACATCATTAATGTACTCTTGGGTCACACGGTTCTCGGGATACATCCAACTTCGATCCATCTAGCGCATACTGCTACACAATACATATGCAAGAGACTTATTAACCTACCACATACTAATAGATCCTAACTATATGATTAATTTTCACTTCATCATCTCTAAACAACTAAACCTAATTATCTCATCCAACCAAATAAAAGCAAAATAGGGAGAGAGGGGCAAGTAGTACTAACCTTCTTCAATGTCCAATGCAATTACTCCTCATTATCCACTCTCCCTCCCTTCAAAATCACCCCTAGCTGAACCAGCCGCCACCCAACAGAACAGATTGGGAAACTCTAAAAGACTTCCCGACTCCCCTGCTTATGAAGGCGACATATATCACAGTCGGTTGGGTCACTTAAACTGACTGTGATGTAACATCACAAGCGGTTCAGCTCAGATCCATCTGTGATATATACTACATTTGAGTCGGTTCGTCAACGAACCGCCTTAGATGACTCATTTCAGTCGATTTGTATACCAACCGACTGAGATCTGTTTAGACATCACAGTCGGGTTCCTTTGTAAACCGCCTCAGATGACTCATCTGGGACGGTTTATCTCTCAACCGACTCGGATGTTTCCATCGTGGGGACACAGCGTCAACATCGGAGACGGTGCCCATGGCAACCCGCTTGTGATGAGTAAATCAGAGGTGGTTGAACTTTGCCCGACTGAGATGACACATCCCGGATGAGCCTTTCTATAGTAGTGGGTCTAGCTCTCATCAGCAATACAGCTTTCATTGTCCTGTTTGAGAGGGTTGCTACTTGTGCAGACACGTTCCAATTGCCTATATAATTCAGTGTAGTCGCTATCTTAAACAGCATGCATGCAGCTTGCAAAGATAGTTGTTAATAGGCTGCTTGACTCAAGTGTCTAAAATATTCTTTAATTTGTACAAATTAAATTTATATATTGGAAAATTTATATGTTGATGTTTAATCGTCACTACATAAATTTTGGCTAATATTTGTACGGGTGGCCGCAAGATTATGACAAGTTTCGCTCTAGTTTTCTTTTCGAATTTTTCGCTTAAGTTAAAGGTTCTTAAAATACCAACTGTAATATACACGTGCAATTATGATATATATATATATATATATATGCCTCTCCTCTCTCCTCTTTTTGTGCCGTGGCCCAATTCACGGTCGATATATCATAGGGTTTCTGGCGGGCTTATTTAGACTCTGTGAAGCCTCGCCAGGACCTAGAAAAATTGCTTCCACAACCCTGTGGGGCTTGTTTCCTTTCTCTTCCATGTCTGGAACCTCCCGGTGGGCGTAGCCTCCATCTAGTGGACCACCGGGTGCGCACCAGCTGCAATCGGATGAGGCTACTGTGTGCCGGTTGGAGTCGTTATTTGGTTCTAGCTGTCATCGTTGTTGGTTGGTGCACCCTTGCGTTGAAGAAGGGAGAGAGAGGCAACAGTGCTAAAGTCATCGCCGTCAGCATCAAAATTTCATATCAAAACATCAAAATAGAGCTTCAAATCGTACAAATGAAGCCAACTACCATCGCCACAACTGCCAGGGAGCCCTGATCTGTCGGTGCCCGGCCACGTGGGAGAGACGAGATCTGGTGGTGGCATGCCCGGGGGACGCCTGATCTGGTGATATCGGGATCGTGCAGAGGGAGCACCGGCGCTGTCGGGATCGTATAGAGGATGATTAGCGTGGCGTCTCGATGGCAGTTGTCGGCGGAATGGGGCCCAGGGTACCCCTAACCGCCGGCGGAGGCCAACCGGATGCCGCAGAGGGTGACGCGTGGCGCTCCGGTCGCTGGGGCCTTGGGCCCCACCCGGGTCGTCGTACGGAGCCCGCGGCCAATCCCAAGGAACCAGGGTTCTCCTCCAGAGGCTGCATCCGCAAACCAGAAGGAGTCATGGGCCTCCGGGAATCCACGGCCCATGCGCTGAGCGAGTACTCGGGGTCCGTCCCCGAGCGCTCGGCGTCCCCGAAGGCGAAGGGCGCGCTCGGGGTCCCCTCCCGAGCGCTCGGCATCTTGGCGGATGTGGGGCCCAGGGGAGCGCTCGGGGTCCGCCCCCCGAGCACCCTCCCTCGGGCTCCCCCTTCAAGGCGCCCCGAGCGGCCCCCCAGCGGGTGCTCCCCGAGCGCTCGGGGTTGCTCAGGGGCGCGTAGAAGACAACTGGCGCCCCTTCTAGCGAAGGAGGTTGCTCGGGACCGAGTGCCCGGGGGATGACGTGTCCTCTGGTGGGGCCCTCGTCCATGCACGTCGTCCAGCGCCAAGCTTCTCCAGCAAGCCTCCGCCCTGGCGGAGGCATTTAATGCCTGTCATTCCGACGGGGAACCCAAAGCCCTGTGAGGGCATGATGACGGTCAGGCCGGGTCCCACCGGTGCAGGCGATAAGCTCTGTTAGCTATCCCTCTCTTTCTCTCTGAGGGGTGGGTCCGGGCTGACAGATTCTTTGACCGACCAAGCGCGCCGCCCCGCACGCCCTGTCACTGTCAACCTTTTCGCCCCATGGGGGACGCCGCCGCGCGACCAGTTGCGCGGCATGAGAGGCTGACCCAGGGGACCCGTGAGGGGACGACTTACCAACCCAGTCAGAAGAAACCCCGTAAGTCTCCGTCCGCGGGGCCCGCCGAAGGCAAGGGTGTCAGAGCCCCTGCTCCGACACCCCGCGAGGCGATGGCCCGGCCGAAAGTCTCAAGTGGGCATTAAATGAAGGTGTGGGCGCTTCCAGTAGCGCCCACGTCATCTACAGCACGAGTACAGCTCATGTTCTCCTTTGCCGACCTATGTGGTATTCCCCCAGGTATATAAGGGGAGAGCCTGGTCCATGCAAAGGGTTGGCTCTTTTTTCCTAGCTCGTTTTTCATTAGGTTAGATCTCTCTAAGTTGACCCCTTATCAAAGAAGCACGGTTCTTCCTCCGGGTTAGAGCTAGAAGAAGAACAGTGCACACCTCTGTAACTCATCATACTTGCCACATACACCCATATATACAAAAAAAAGCAGGACGTAGGGTATTACGCCTTCCGGGGCGGCCTGAACCTGGGTAAATCCTTGCGTCATTACTTCCATAGCCACCGAGTTTATTCTCTAAACTCTAATCCACCCCAAGGCTCGTAAGAAACTCAATACTCCCCTGGGCCGAACTCAAAAGGGGGTCCCTCCGGACCACCGCTAGAGGCGTCTCTACGCCGACAGCTGGCGCGCCAGGTAGGGGGAGTTTTAGGTTTTCTTCCAACCTGCATCATCCATGTCGGGCAACGGGGAGCTTTCCCCCTCGAAGCGCGACGATCCGCTTAAGAATCCAAACAAGGCTGGCGGCCCCTCTGCAGTCGACCCCGGGCTTCGGCATGAGTCTCTGGCGGACGAGGGCGCGGGAGGCGCCCATCGGCCTGCCGGCTGTGCCATCCCACCAGTTCGCCGCCAGCTGAATTTCGATCACGCCGGGGAAGCAAGCACGCTCCAGGCGGTCCAAGTCCTTCTCCGGCATCCTCCTGTCCCAGTAGGTGGCGCGTCCCCAATGGGCCCTTGGCTCCAGGACGTGGCCGCCCTGGTCGACGCCGCCCGCCATCAGGCTGCGGCCCGGAGTTCCTACACCTCCTCGGGGCGCGGGAACTCCCACATCACTCCTTCAGCGGCCGCGCCGCCGTACCCTCCGCGTGACGATGCGCGGGGTCGTCGCGGCAAATCACCCCAGTCGGTCGCCTCCCCTTCTCAGGGGGGCGCTCAGGATCTTCGTCATCACCTTAACAGGCAGAGGGAAAATGAAGATGCTCGCGTCGTCATCGAGCGCCAGCGCGAGGTCAGGGCCGGGGAAGGCCAATCTTCCTCCGCTCCTGCCGCAAACCGTGCACGCTCCGTGGCACGCGCCGTCGCCCATCCGGGCGCGAAGCCTACCACCCCACTCTACGGAGCGGGCTGCCAGGCCTTCACCGCAGATCTGCGTCGCGTCACCTGGCCGACTAAGTTTCGGCCGGAGTTGCCGCAGAAGTACGACGGCTCCTTCCACCCGGAGGAGTTTCTGCAGATCTACACCACGGCCGTCCAGGCCGCCAATGGAGACGAGAGGGTCATGGCCAACTGGTTCCCTATGGCCTTGAAGGGCTCTGCCCGTTCTTGGCTCATGAACCTCCCTCACGGCTCCATCCGCTCCTGGGACGACCTTTGCCACCAGTTCGTGGCAAACTTCCAGGGCACTTTCGAGCGTCCTGGCATGGAGAGTGATCTCCACGCTGTCAAACAGCGCAGGGGGGAGACGTTGCGCCAATTCATCCAGCGCTTCAGTCAAGTGCGCAACACCATCCCCAGGATTTCTCCTCAAGCGGTCATCATCGCCTTCACTCAGGGGGTTCGCGATGAAAAGATGCTTGAGAAGCTGGGCACCCGCGAGGTCCAGTCCACGGCCGAGTTGTTCGCTATCGCGGACAAATGCGCCAAGGCGGCCGAGGCGCGTGCCCGTCACAACCCGCGCTCCGACCAATCGGCGGTCGTCGGCGCCGGCTCTTCGCGTCCCTCGGGCAAGGGGGACAAGAAGAGCAAGAAGCGTAAGTCCGAGCCCGTCGCGGCGGCGGAGGCCAAGCCTCGCAAGCCGCCACGTGGCGGGGCCGACGGCGGCAGGAAGCCACCCCGGGCTCCCCCGAGGGGCCCCGGCGTGTGGTGCCCAATCCACGAGTCCAACCTGCACGACCTCTCCGAGTGCAGGTCGGTGAAGTTCCTCGCCGAGAAGAACAAGAAGCAGAGGGAGGAGCGCCAGCGCGACGCCGGCGAAGAGCCCAGCGGAGGAGGTGACGATCTCGGCTTCCAGGAGCCCGAGGCCGTCGCGTGTATCAACGGGGGCGCCTTCACGCCCACCTCGCGCCGCCAGTTCAAGCTGTTGGCGCGCGAGGTGTGCTCGGCAACCCCGAGCGCCAGCGCCTTGCGACCCCTCAAGTGGTCGGAGATCCCGCTCACCTTCGACCGTTCGGACCACCCTGAGAGCATCTCGGGCGTGGGCCGCTTCCCGCTCGTAGTCTCCCCCACCATCTGCAATATCAAGGTAACCCGCATGCTCATCGACGGGGGCGCGGGGCTCAATCTCCTGTCCCCCGAGGTGTTCAATAAAATGCAGGTTCCCCGGGCGGAGCTGCAGTCGACGCTTCCCTTCTTCGGCGTCTCCCCTGGCTACACCACGCCCTTGGGCCAGGTGCCCTTGATGGTCACCTTTGGCACCAAGGACAATTTCTGAACCGAGCGCATCATCTTCGATGTCTCCGAGTTCGAGCTACCCTACAACGGCATCTTGGGGCGCCCAGCGCTCGCCAAGTTCATGATGGCATGCCATTGTGCTTACTTGACAGTCAAGATGCCGGGCTCCAGCGGCGCCATCACGGTGCCGGCTGATGTCCGGGGCTCCGTCGCCTGCGCCGAGCAGCTTTTCTCCAAAGTCGCTGCCGCCGGCGACATCCCCGAGCTGCCCAAGTCCCCGGGTCCGCCCCCGAGCAAGGTCAGAGTTGTCCCTGATGATTCTGTCCCTGTCAAGGAAGTGGCCCTGGGAGAAGACGCGTCCAAGACCGTCAAGATCGGCGGCCATCTGGCCGCCAAATAGGAAGGCGCGCTCGTCACTTTCCTCCGGGCAAACGCTGACGTGTTTGCATGGCAACCGTCCGATATGCCCGGGGTCCCTAGGGAAGTGATTGAGCACCACCTCGCCGTGCGTCCCGACGCTCGGCCCTTCCGGCAAAAGGTGCGCCGTCAAGCGCCAGAAAGGCAGGAGTTCGTCCGGGCCGAAGTCGCCAGGCTCCTCGCAGCCGGCTTCATCCGGGAAGTCCTCCAGCCCGAGTGGCTCGCCAACCTTGTTGTCGTGCCCAAATCCAACGGCAAGCTGAGGATGTGCGTGGACTACACCGACCTCAATAAGGCTTGTCCGAAAGACCCTTTTTCTTTACCCCGCATCGATCAGATTGTTGATTCCACAGCAGGGTGTGATCTTCTCTGTTTTTTAGATGCCTACTCTGGGTATCACCAGATTAGTATGGCTGTAAAGGATGAGGAAAAAACCTCCTTCACAACCCCTGCGGGAACCTTTTGTTATGTCCGCATGCCTTTTGGGCTAAAAAAACGCTGGCCCGACCTATCAGCGGGCCATGCGTATAACTTTGCAGTCGCAGCTAGGTCGCAACATTGAGGCCTACATCGACGATCTCGTCGTCAAGTCAAGGCGCGAGGAAACGCTCATCGAGGACCTTGCCGAGACTTTCGACAGTCTCCGGGGTACTCGCATGAAACTGAACCCCGAGAAGTGCGTGTTCGGGGTTCCATCCGGCAAGCTTCTCGGCTTCTTAGTTTCAAGCAGAGGCATAGAAGCCAACCCCGAGAAGATCCGGGCCGTCGACCAGATGCGCCCGCCGGCTCGTCTCAAGGACGTGCAGCGCCTAACGGGCTGCATGGCCGCCTTGGGGCGCTTCATCTCCAAGCTCGGGGAGCGGGGCCTCCCTTTGTTCAAGCTTCTCAAGAAGTCGGGCCACTTCGAGTGGACCCCCGACGCCGAGCAGGCCCTCGAGGGCCTCAAGAAATATCTCACCTCGCCTCCGGTCTTGGTCGCGCCGAGACCCGAGGAGCCCTTGCTCCTTTACCTCTCGGTGACGCCCCGGGTGGTGAGTGCAGTCCTCGTGGTCGAGCGGGAGGTCGGGTCCGAGCTCCCGGCATCCCCCGGCCAAGTGAAGGCGCTCGGGTCCAAGCTCCCGAGCGGTAATCCCGAGCAGCCTGATGGAGCGCTCAGGTCTAAGCTCCCGAGCGAGGCTCACGGGGACTTAAAGGGAGCGCTCGGGTCCGAGCCCCCGAGCGGTTCTGCCCCCGAAGGTACCTTAGGGCCCCGAGCCCCGAGCGACCCCGAGCAACCCGCCTTGCTCGGGAACGAAGCTAGTTGCTCGGGGGCTGGCCCCGGGGAGTCTTCATCCCGGGTGCATGTTCAGCAGCGTCCCGTGTACTTCGTTAGTGAAGTACTGCGCGACGCCAAGACGCGTTACCCTCAAGCCCAGAAGCTACTCTATGCGGTGCTCGTCGCATCGAGGAAGCTCCGGCACTATTTCCAAGCGCACGAGGTCTTGGTTGTTACGGCCTACCCCCTCGAGCGCATCCTCCGCAACCGGGAGGCCACTGGACGAGTTGTCGAGTGGGCCATCGAGCTCGGGGAGTTCAACCTGCGTTTCGTCAGCAGCCGCGCAATCAAAAGCAGGGCTCTGGCCGACTTTGTCGCCGAGTGGACACCGGTGCCAGAAGACGAAGGCAAACAACTCCCCTCCGACCCGGGTCGGGGAGGAACCGAGCACTGGACTCTGTACTTCGACGGTTCCCTCACGCTCAAGGGCGCGGGGGCTGGAGTAGTTCTCACCGCTCCGACCGGTGAGACCCTCCAGTACGCCGTACAGCTGCTCTTCCGCGCCACCAACAACATGGCCGAGTACGAAGGCCTCCTTGCGGGGTTGCGCGCCACCGCATCCCTCGGGGTCCGCCGTCTGCTTGTCAAAGGCGACTCCCAGTTAGTCGTAAATCAGGTATCAAAGGAATACCAGTGTTCGGATCCTCAAATGGCAGCATACCTGAGCGAAGTCAGGAGGTTGGAACGGCGTTTCGATGGTCTGGAGCTCCAGCATATCCCTCGCCGCTTCAACGACGCCGCCGACGTTTTATCACGACTGGCCTCCTCTCGGGAGCCGGTCCCGGCTGGGACCTTTGAAGAAAGGCTCTCTCGGCCGTCCGTCGAGGCCGCCGACCGAGACGAAGGGGGAACCTCGCGCCCAGGCGAGTCTACCCAGGCGGCGCCTTCAGTGGGAGATTCTCCCGTCAGGCCGCCGCCGGGTGAGCACCTCGTGCTCACCATCTGTCCTCAGGTCGTCCCTTGGATCTCCGAGATCCGAGCGTACCTGAAAGAAAACATCCTTCCCGAAGACGAAGCCGTTGCAGAAAGAGTAGCGCGGCAGTCGACAAGGTACGCGCTCGTGGATGGGGACCTCTACAGGCGCGGCACCAACGGCATCCTCATGAAATGCATCTCTCGGGAAGAAGGTCACGACATGCTCGTGGACATCCACGAGGGCGAGTGCGGTAGCCATTCGTCATCCCGCACGATGGTCGGTAAAGCCTTTCGGCAAGAATTTTACTGGCCAACAGCGCTCGAGGACGCCTTCGAGCTGGTTCGACGCTGCGAGTCGTGCCAATTCCACGCCAAGCAGATCCATCAACCGGCGCAGGCCCTTCACACCATCCCCCTCTCATGGCCCTTCGCGGTCTGGGGGCTGGATATTCTAGGTCCGTTCCCCCGAGCGGTCGGGGGCTACGAGTACCTCTACGTCGCCATCGACAAGTTCACTAAGTGGACAGAAGCTGAAGCCGTCGCCAAGATCAACAAGCACTCGGCTATCAAGTTCATCCGAGGCATCATGAGCCGTTTCGGGGTGCCCAACCGCATCATCACCGACAACGGCACGCAGTTCACGAGCGACGCGTTCCTCGAGTACTGCCAAGCCCTCGGGACGAAAGTCTGCTTCGCCTCCGTCGCGCACCCTCGGGCCAACGGGCAAGTTGAGCGTGCCAATGCTCAAGTCCTCCGAGGGCTCAAGACGAGATCCTTCGACAGGCTCAAGAAGTGCGGCGCCGGTTGGATAGAAGAGCTCCCGGCTATCCTTTGGTCGATCCGGACGTCCCCCAGTAGGGCGACCGGTGAAACCCCTTTCTTCCTCGTGTACGGGGCAGAGGCCGTTCTTCCCTCCGAGCTCGCCTTCCGGTCCCCTCGGGTCGCGGCGTACTCGGAGGAAGACCAAGACCAGCGCAGGCTCAACGACGTCAACCTCCTTGAAGAGCACCGATGCCGAGCGGCCCTCCGCGCCGCCCGGTATCAGCAAAGCCTCCGGCGGTATCATCAGCGCCGCGTCCGGCCTCGATCGCTCGAAGTCGGAGACCACGTTCTTCGGCGCGTCCAGACCCGGGAAGGAAGGAATAAGCTCTCTCCCATGTGGGAGGGCCCATACCGAGTGACCCGAGTCACTCGGCCAGGCTCGGTGAGGCTCGCCGCTGAAGACGGGATGCCGCTCCCCAACGCGTGGAACATCGAGCTCCTGCGAAAGTTCTACCCGTGAATGGCCCGGGTAAGTTTTTCTTTTAGGGTCAGCTCCCCGAGTGCCGAAAGTGAGTCTCGGGAAGTTTCGGGTTTGCCACCTAAGCCCTGGTCGCTCGGTCGGGTTCCTCAACCCCGAGCGCCGGTCCGGCCAAAGGTCGCCCGAGCATCCCTCGCGCTCGCACCTACACTCGGGGGCTCCTTTGTATCCCAAGCTATGTGAATAGCAGTATGATCAATATAAAGATGAATTTCCTTTATAAGAATCTCCTGTGCAATATTGAATTCTCGTTTCAATATCAATATTCCGTTGCTAGCTATCAAAAGATTTTCTTTTTCCGGCGGGTATCAAGATCCCGAGCCCCCACTCGGCAAGTAGATCCCACCGATCCTAGTACGAGTGGTCGAGCTAGCCCGATGACCGTCCGCGGGCCGTAAGACGTTTGGGCAGTTAGCTGTACCCCGAGCACATCCGAGTCAGGGCAAATAAGCCCCTGACCACTCGTGCTCTGCTGGTCAGCAACCCCGAGCGCTACCCAACGTCAGATCGCTCGGCTAGCATCACTCCTCGTGCTTGAGACCGGTAGGCAGACTCGAAAGCTTGTGGGGTCCACAAACGGGCAAGTCTTGAGAGAGCCTGTGGAAAAACACCTCTTTTGCTAGTCAAGCTATATAATCGCCCATGAAGTGAACAGGTTCATAAAGGCGAAACCTCCGGGTACCGCCCACATCATCAAGGCTGAGCTCCAAGATCCCGATAAATCATGAAGCTTAATCCCCAAGCTAAGCTTCCAATCGCTTATCTCCATTTTTAAAAGCTTCCTAGCACTATATTCGCAGATAATTTTTGCTCGGCAATATTTCCAAGTGTTTCTGAGGTCATGATGGATTTACCTGAAGGTATCGGCGTAAGTCGCGGAAAGTACTTCGGGTTGTCCGCTCAAAAGCCCTGGCACCCTGCCTGGTTCCTTAACCCTGGGCGCCAGCCTGGCAAATGAGCCGCCCAAGTACCGTACACGCTTGCGCACGCGCCCGGCGGTTCCCCTTGAGATGCTTGGGAGTCTTGGATGAATTTGCAGGAAAAATCCGAAGTCCGGAGCTCGTCCTCTGGACCCCCGCGGCCCCGAGGGCCTGTCATCCCGAGCCTTAGTCTCAGCCCTCCAGGCGCTCGGGGGCCGGGGGCCTCACGCCAAAGAGGAGCGCTCGGGGGCTGATCCCGAGCTCGGGCAGGAGTCCTTCCAAGTAGCGGCACGTCTAGCTCTCGGGGGCTGGGGGCCTCGGGTCCATCCCGAGCGCCGTCCTCGGCTGTCCGTGAGCAAGAGCCAGACACGCCGCACAAGTCCAAGACGCGGCACGTCTAGCTCTCGGGGGCTGGGGGCCTCGGGTCCGTCCCGAGCGCCGCCCTCGGCTGTCCGCGAGTAAGAGCCAGATGCGCCACCAAAGACGAAGATGGAAACCGTTCGGAACTATGTTCGAACGAAAAAAGTTGTGAAAGTAAGGCGTCGGAGGCCAAGTCCACGCCCGAAATCACAACTAAAGCGAAGTGTTCGGAGCCAAGTCTGAGCATAAACTTTGCAAAAAGTAAGATGCTCGAAGCCTAGTCCGCATCAGAAATTGCGCGGAATCTTTCCCGGAGCCAAGTCTGGGCGAAGAACCCGCAAAGACAAAAGCAAAACGCTGCTGGAGCCAAGTCCAGTACAAATGCAATGAAAGGAAAGCAAGGAGCAAAAGGCCTTCCGGCCAGCAGTTCTTTGCACTACAAAAAATCGCCAATAAAGCACAAGTTCTTACAAAGGGGTTTCTATCCCCCGGACTAAGGATGGCAAAATATAAAACAAAGAAGGAGCTACCCCGAGCGGTCACCGTCGTCGTCGCCGGCATCCACCTCGCGGACGAAGCGCTGGGCGATCTGGTCGGCCACCTTTCGAATCTCCTTCCGAGTTTCGTCGTCGGCGACCTCGTCGTTCCCCTGCGCGGCGGGCTCCAAGGAGAAGCTCGGGTCGCGGCTGCAGTAGCACGCCAAGGTGTGCTCCGCCACCGTGAGCGCCACCTCCTGGCCTTCTTCTTCAAGCCGGCGGGTCATGGCGTCCCCAAGTCCAGCAAGCCGCTCCGCGACCTGTTGGAAGCCCAAGGCGACGCCCCCGGGGGTGTCGGCTTTGAGCCCTTCCGGCAAGTTGACGTCCCCGAGCCCGGCGTTTCGAACGCCCCTCCGAGCCTGAGAGAAGATGTCCCTCATCAGGCGCGTATGCTCCGCGCGTTCGCCAAGCAGCCCGAGGCGGGCCTCCTCCACCTTTTGCCATGCAGCGGCGGCCTCCGAGCTCTCGCGCTTCCTCGCCTCCTCCACCTCCTGGATCTTGGTTTGGAGGGTGCGTTCGGAAGTGCGCGAGCCCTCAAGCCGCCCCTCGAGATCTCGGATACGGGTGCGGAGATCCGCCATCTCCTTGGCAAGCTCTTCACGGGCAGCATCGACGCGGCCCTGGACTTCGGCGTTCAGCTTGTCGGTCGCCTTCTCCAGGTCCCCTTCGCGCTTGGCAAGCACCGCCTCCTTCGTTTCAGTCTCCTTTTCGCGAAGGGCGAGCTGCTCTTCGCGTTGCTGAACGTCGGCGGTCCGCGTTTTCAAGCTTTCCTCGCGCGAAGCCAGCCGGTCTTCGATGTTACCTTCGCGAAGGGTGAGTTGTTCGTCGCGTCGGTCCGCGTCGGCGATGCGCTTTTCCAGCCGCGCCTCCGCGTCAGTGACGTCCTTCTCCCGCTGCTTCAGGCCCTGCTCGCGCGAGGTTACCTTGGCTTCGATCCGAATGAGGCGGGAGGTTCGCTCATTAAGGAGATTTTCCTTCTCGATGAGCTCCCTCTTCAGCTCGTGCATGGCTTCCCGCAGGCGATCGACCTCGGCCATGCCCTCCTCGTACTCCCGCTTGGCGATGCGGGAGCGAGCCAAGAAGGACTCCGCCGCCTCCGCAAGCAAGGCCTCCCTCTCGTCAAGCGAGCCCTCCCGCTCCTCCAGCGAGGCCTCCCTGTCTGCCAAAGCCGCCTCCTTGGCGGCGAAGTCCTCCTGAAGCTTGTTGATGGCGGCGCGCGCGGCGTCGAACGCGTCGGGGGGGATCACCCGGGATGCTTCGTCGCGCCGCGCAGTGCGCTGCACCCGCGGCAGCAAAGTCAAGGTGGAGCACCCGAGCACCTCCTCCTGAGACTCGGGGTACTCCACCACAATAGAGCCGCCGGCCCCCTTCTCGGGTCGAAAGCTCTCGGATCCCTCCACGGGAACCGTCTCCTGCTCGGGCTCCGCCGCCCGCTCCTCAGCTCCGGTGGCGCCCAGCTCCTGCTCGGGCTCCGCCGCCCGCTCCTCAGCTACGGCGGCGCCCAGCTCCTGCTCGGGCTCCGCCGCCGGCTCCTCGGCTCCGGCGGCGCTCGGCTCCAGCCCAAGTGCCGCCGCCTGTCCCTCGGGCCCGGCAGCACTTGGCCCCTGCTCTTCCTCCGGATCAGCGCCCGGCACCTCTGCGTCGGCCCGCGCAGCCTCCGGCGGCGCCTGCGCTTTTCCCTGCGCGGCCGTTTCCGCGCTCGGGGCAGCTTCTTCCCGCGGGACCGCCTCGGCTCTCGGGGCTGGCTCCTCGCTCGGGGTCGGAGTTGCTCTCGGAGCCGGCGGTGCGCTCGGGTTCGGCGCCGCAGAACCGCTCGGGACAGAGGTCCCGCTCAAGGCCGAGGGTTCGCGCGCGGCCGCCTGCGTGCTCGGGGCCTCCCCGCTCTCGCGTCCCCACCCGCGCTCGGTGCAACCGGAGCGCTCGGGACCGAAGAAGGGCTCGGGGACACTTTGGTTTTCTTCGCCCTGAAAAGCCAACAAAGCTAGGCTCGGGGTCAATTCCCGAGCACAATACTCAAGCAAAATAAGGCAAAAGTGAGGTTTATTCTTACCGCCACTTGCCCTTCGGGACAACCGAGTCCGGGTCGGAGGATCCCGGCGGGTTTTTCCTCTTCTGACCGGTGGCGGCGTCCGCGCCGGCCGCCGGCGAGCTTCCAGTCAGCGCGGTCCCAGTGGCTCCTCGCCCCGAGCCGCCGCCTCCATTCCCTGGCGCCTGAGGGCCCGCGGGCGGAGGGGGCGGTGGAGGCGGCACAGAGGGCCACCGCCCGAACTTGAGGCCGGCATGGGCAGAGCTTCCCTGCCCAACGTCTCCCACCACGGTCGGCTTCGGCGTCTTTTTCTTCTTCGCCGCCGGCGCCTGCGGTGGTGGAGACGGAGGTGGCGGGGCTAGCCCCTTGCCCTTCGGATCGGCGGGGTCGGCAGCGACATCTGCCGCCGGGGCGCTCGCGGCTCGGGCCGCCCGCGCCTGCGCTTCGTCTTCATCTGAGAAAATTCGAACGCCCCCAGCCGGCGCGCGCGGGCCAGCTCTCGACGCGGACACGAAGCCGTGCGCATCGCACACCGGCATCATGTCCAGGATACTCTGCCGGTCCGCGTGCACGCAGAGTGGCAGGTCCGGCCGGGCGAGCTCGGCCTGCAAAGGGTCTTGCTCCCCGAGCAGCACCTTCAGCAACATCGCCACCACGGCAGGGGTCAGGTTCTTGCCAGCGCCGACCTCCGTCCGGCAGAAGTCATCGTCGCCGGTGTACATCCACGCCGGTCGCGCGCGCTCCCGTAGCGGCGCCAGCCGGCGTCGGAGGAAATCGCCGACGACCATGGTGGCCGTCAGCCCCAGCTCCTGAAGTTGGGTGATGCGCGCCACCGCCAGAAACAGCTCCTTGTCGTTCGGGTCCATGTGCTCCCATGCCTTCGTGTGCTCCGCCGGCGCCTCCGGGATCAGCAGTTCCGCCGCCGGGTCGGTATTGACATAGCACCACTGTTGGCGCCAATCGTCCCATTTATTCCGCAACTTCTGCGGAATGTAGGGATCGGCCTCCTTCCCTCCCCGGAGCTGGAAGTTGGCGCTGCCGGTGACCTCCGCTCGGCCGGAGCCCCGCGTCCTCCCGACCGATCGGAGGACGAAGTAATGCCGAAGGAGCGCCACCGACGGCATCACCCCGACGAACATCTCGCAGAGGTGGGCGAAGATCGCCAGCACTACCACGGAGTTGGGGGTGAGATGGAGAAGGTGGACCCCATAATCCTTGAGGACCTCCATGAAGAACGCCGAGAATGGCGGCAGAAGTCCCGCCCCCAGGAAGCTCGTGAAGATCACCGCTTCGTTCGCCCGCGGGTTCGGCGGGTACGTCGCCGCCCGCACCACCGTCGGGTTCGGACGACCCTCCGGCACCACGATGCCCCGGACCTTGTCCATCGCCTCCTCGTTGAGGAGGCGGGACTTCTGGAGCACGCCAGGCGAGCTCGGGGTCGGGGAGCCGCTCTGCCGGGTCTTGCGGCGAGTCATTATGGTGGCGAATGGGTGGCGGAGAAAGCTTTCGGGAGGCGAAAATGGCGGCGGCGGGAGGAAGAAGACGAAGAAAGCGCAAGTACTTTGGGAGACAGAGCGTTTGCGCAAGGAGGCGAAAAGTTCAAAAGTGAGAAGTGGTTTTCTTTTCAAAAAGAAAACCGCAGAAGATCAACCGCAAGACGGTTTCCAAAAACAATGATGGGCTGTCAATTTACTGCCGTTGGCAGTGAATTTGCAGTCGCGCGAAATCCGGGGCACGCAACCGTCCGGAGCAGCGCGCTTTTCCCGCGCGGGCGTAACCCGAAGCGCCGCGGCCAGATGGCGCGTGCGGATTGGGCGTCGCTCCCGCTCCGCGCGCGGCGCATTAAAAGCGCCCCTCCGCAGGGCGCATCAGAATGGGCCGGCATCTTTTTTGGCCCAAGAAGGAAAGGCCTTATCCCCCGTCGCAGCCCTTCGGGCCATTGCTGCGAGATAAGGCCGGGGGCTACTGTCGGCGGAATGGGGCTCAGGGTACCCCTAACCGCCGGCGGAGGCCAACCGGATGCCGCAGAGGGTGACGCGTGGCGCTCCGGTCGCTGGGGCCTTGGGCCCCACCCGGGTCGTCGTACGGAGCCCGCGGCCAATCCCAAGGAACCAGGGTTCTCCTCCAGAGGCTGCATCCGCAAACCAGAAGGAGTCATGGGCCTCCGGGAATCCACGGCCCATGTGCTGAGCGAGTACTCGGGGTCCGTCCCCGAGCGCTCGGCGTCCCAGAAGGCGAAGGGCGCGCTCGGGGTCCCCTCCCGAGCGCTCGGCATCTTGGCGGATGTGGGGCCCAGGGGAGCGCTCGGGGTCCGCCCCCCGAGCACCCTCCCTCGGGCTCCCCCTTCAAGGCGCCCCGAGCGGCCCCCCAGCGGGTGCTCCCCGAGCGCTCGGGGTTGCTCAGGGGCGCGTAGAAGACAACTGGCGCCCCTTCTAGCGAAGGAGGTTGCTCGGGACCGAGTGCCCGGGGGATGACGTGTCCTCTGGTGGGGCCCTCGTCCATGCACGTCGTCCAGCGCCAAGCTTCTCCAGCAAGCCTCCGCCCTGGCGGAGGCATTTAATGCCTGTCATTCCGACGGGGAACCCAAAGCCCTGTGAGGGCATGATGACGGTCAGGCCGGGTCCCACCGGTGCAGGCGATAAGCTCTGTTAGCTATCCCTCTCTTTCTCTCTGAGGGGTGGGTCCGGGCTGACAGATTCTTTGACCGACCAAGCGCGCCGCCCCGCACGCCCTGTCACTGTCAACCTTTTCGCCCCATGGGGGACGCCGCCGCGCGACCAGTTGCGCGGCATGAGAGGCTGACCCAGGGGACCCGTGAGGGGACGACTTACCAACCCAGTCAGAAGAAACCCCGTAAGTCTCCGTCCGCGGGGCCCGCCGAAGGCAAGGGTGTCAGAGCCCCTGCTCCGACACCCCGCGAGGCGATGGCCCGGCCGAAAGTCTCAAGTGGGCATTAAATGAAGGTGTGGGCGCTTCCAGTAGCGCCCACGTCATCTACAGCACGAGTACAGCTCATGTTCTCCTTTGCCGACCTATGTGGTATTCCCCCAGGTATATAAGGGGAGAGCCTGGTCCATGCAAAGGGTTGGCTCTTTTTTCCTAGCTCGTTTTTCATTAGGTTAGATCTCTCTAAGTTGACCCCTTATCAAAGAAGCACGGTTCTTCCTCCGGGTTAGAGCTAGAAGAAGAACAGTGCACACCTCTGTAACTCATCATACTTGCCACATACACCCATATATACAAAAAAAAGCAGGACGTAGGGTATTACGCCTTCCGGGGCGGCCTGAACCTGGGTAAATCCTTGCGTCATTACTTCCATAGCCACCGAGTTTATTCTCTAAACTCTAATCCACCCCAAGGCCCGTAAGAAACTCAATACTCCCCTGGGCCGAACTCAAAAGGGGGTCCCTCCGGACCACCGCTAGAGACGTCTCTACGCCGACAGCAGTGAATGAGCTTGTCGTCGGAGGAGAGGCCTCCGTGCCGATCTAGGGCTCCATGTGAACCGCTATGGCCGCATCTAAGCTCCCAAGAGGGATACGTGCTCCGCCATCGACGTGTTCGAGTTCCAGCATGGGGGGCAGGAGGCTAGCCCAGCCACCACCTCGAGAGCTCGAGGAAGCCCCTCTACCGGCGCTGCAGGGAGCTCAGCCAGCCTCGCCTCCGTTTGATGAAGCCCCAGAGTAGCTCGTGACGATGGCTCGCTCAATGGAGAGACAGAGAGAAAGAGCCACGGAAATCTAGGAAATAAGATAAGAATTGTTAGGTGCCTTGGTGAACTCTAGATGGATCTGATTTGGGCCTTTGGAGATAAAGAAAAGACTTGCTTTCTTTTCTTTTCGTAGTAAGAATGGATGTGAAGTCATTTAATTATTAACGCATATTGGCTCTGGTCACCAACCAAATACTCTCAGTATGTAGGTTGACCAAGCAAAACATATTTATATTTTAGGTTCAGACTAGGCATCACTCTTTCTTGGACACATTATCAAGGTCTCCAACCAAACAGTCCCAAAGGCTTCTGATATTTGTCGGAAAAGAAATCAATGGTCGTAGCATGTTTTATTTTTCAGTGGAATTAAAAAAACCGATGGAACATGTTAGGCAGTAACCAGACATCCAAGCACATTTTGACAAGCTGAACTCAATCAATTTAGAATCATGTGAATTACACCGATTTTAGCCCTACCAGGCTTCCAAATAGACCGTAGTATTTTTTATTTAGTAGATTTATTGATACGTCTTGGTCTTATTTTGCTTCTGCTCGCAGGATATCCAACCGTATAAGTACCAGCTTACTGTACCGATGTTCCACGACCAACTTGTTGCACTCATTTGGCAATCTAATTTAGGGCCTGTTTGGTTGGGCTTTTCAGCAGTTTTTCACTGAAAAAAGCTGCAGCCCAACCAAACAGCCAGCTTTTCAGCAGCTTTTCTCAATGGTAGCTGTGGGCTTTACAGTACAAATTCAGCTGTTTGGAAAAGCTGCCATCTGCCAGCTTTTGCAATATGCTAAAGTTTCAGTGCTCATTTTCCAAAATGTTGTAGATTGTTTAGATTAACCAAAAGCTATATGTTCATTTTCCCACAGCCACAGCAGTTTTTCTAAACAGCCAGCCAACAGCAGTTTTGTCAACAGCCACAGCTCAACCAAACAGGCCCGTAATCATCTTGTATGCAACAATTGGCGCCCCAAAACAAAAAGAAAAGATCAAACGACGCCATTTTTCTTTTTTGCATTTTTTTCGTTCGCTGATGATTCATGACCCACGTCGCCATGACAGTGTTGCAGCACAGTCTGCCACGCGGCCGCTACCGCCCTTCAACATCCGCTCAGCCCAGGAGCGCGCACACTCCAACGAGCGAGCGGGCGGGCGCACGAGCAAGCGGCTAATAACTCTACCAATGCCGCTGCTCCTCACCTCCTCCTCGCCGGCGCTGCCGCTTCGGGCACCGTCCAGGGCTGCCCGAATTAGGATTGCCGCTTCCGCCGACGTCGGCGCCACCGACACTGCCGCCGCCGCCGCCGCCAGCGGCGGCGTCCGCAGGGGCTTCCCGTCGTTCCTGCCCAGGGCGGTGGAGCGCATCCGCGACGGCGCCGCCATCCGCCTGGCCAAGCGAATCGAGCGCGTGCCCGTCCAGGCGAGCTACTTTCTCTCGAAAGTGCCCAAATTTTGCTGTTTCTCTTTGAAACTTTGTTCAGGCAAGAGGTGTGGACTGCGTAGTAACTAACACCCGTGATGAATTTTCGTTGTGCCAATCCCCAGACTGGCTTCTCCAAGAGCCCGATACTGAGCAGCTGCGTGAGGCCACTCAAGCAGCAACAGAGCAATGACCCGATCGTGCTGCTACATGGATTTGACAGGTGCGTGCAATGGATGCGCCAATTTGGGGGGCGCTTACATTGTTACTTCAACTTGCAATGTCTAATGCCAGTGTTAATCATTGTCTGTGGAATGTTGCCACTGGAGTCATGTGGTAATTCTACCATGTATTTAGCAGTCTGGACCCTTTACAAGTATTAGATGCAGTTCTTGTTTAGAGTGGAGGTACACCTACCCTTTGCTGGAGGAGGCTGGATTGGAGGCTTGGGCCGTGGACATTCTTGGATGGGGCTTCTCTGATTTAGGTATGCCCCACACTCTGCATGTCATGGGATTTGGTTCCACTATTGTGTTTACCACAGTTGTAAGCTCTAACCCCTTCTGATATTGTTTGATTGGATCTTAGAAACAAGACCGCCATGTGATGTTGCGTCGAAGCGCGAGCATCTTTACCAGGTAGAAAACAAAATAATGATTAGCTTACTTCCTACTAATCTCTAGACTTGTTTGTGATTCGAATATGGTAACCAGTACCTCGAATTTAAACACCTTATCTTAGCATTTAGCAGGACAAATTTCTTCTCGTGTGAATCTTTAATTCACAATTGTTAAGTAACTCAAGTAACCGGTCTTGCTCAAAACTGCATAAAAATTTATCTTCATCTCAAAACAAGGACTAGATTGTCTGGAGTACAGTATTCCTACGCTTTTCTTTGAGCAAGTTTTCAGTCTGATTTTCCTTGTTTAAATTATGTTCAGTCAACTAAGACCTGTTCTTGTGACATAATAGTAAGCACAAAGAAAACTGTCAAGTCAGACTGATGCTGCTATCTAATGATTACAGTGATATGATTCTGACATCTTAGCAACCTCTTTGTGTAGTTCTGGAGATCCTACATCAAAAGGCCCATGGTGTTAGTTGGGCCCAGCCTCGGTGCTGCTGTTGCCATTGACTTTGTGGTCAACTATCCTGAAGCGGTACACGCATGTTAGACTTAATTTGTTCTCTCTATTTTTTAGCACATAGGAATTGTAGCACAAACTACAGAGATATATTTGTGATCTCCTGTAATGCAGATTCTATATATTTCTGTAGTTAGCTGTCTAACGGATCCCATAAACTGTGAATTTTGTCTTACAAGAAGCTAAATTTATCTTGTTTTATATCACAGGTGTCCAAATTGATCTTCATTGGTGCAAGTGTATATGCTGAGGGCACAAGAGATATGACCAGATTGCCTCAATTTGTTCCGTATACTGGGGTGAGTTCTGAGTTGTTTGCTAAGCTGCATGCTTTGCGCTCTTTAACATAGGTTGCTTCAGCTTTGCCTCAATTCTCTTTTGTTGATGTACTTTGCAGTTACATGTTCAGTTTTCGCATCCTGATGTCCATATTTACTATTTAGTGCTAAGTACATATATATTTTTACTTAATGTTGGTTATGCTTGTCCTTTAGAATTATGTTGGATTATTATCTTTAATTGGCGTCAAACAAATCCAATGGTACGTGCATTTCTATTGGCTGGAGTACACTGTAATTCTTTTGTTGCCCCAGGTTTTCATACTGAAGAGTCTTCCACTGCGATTGTTAGCTACACGCTTGGCGTTTAATGAAATTCCAGATGGATTCTTTGATTGGGTGCAAGTAAGCCTCTATTCATTCCTTGGAAATGAACAAAATCAACTATCATGTTATGGTTGTTGGTCTATTAGTTTTCTCCATTTTTATCTCCCAGTTAAGCTGTTTTCTGCGTTGTTCACCAAGAAACTGGTGATGTTACTATGTGGGTGCAAGTACTTGAACAGTAGTTATGCTCTTGTTGATGCGCCAAAATTATTATCCAAACCTTTTACTTCATGCTGTAATATTGTACTTCGCATCCAAATCATATTTCGCTCTCAGAAGAAGTTTGCTTCTTTATATCTGATATCCTATTTTCAACAGTGTACAAACATTGCCATGAGTACTCAATAAATTAAGGTTATTTCATTTTCCTTTTCTTCTGCACTTTTTTGGATCTGAAGACATGTATTTTTGCTTTATTAATTTATTTATTGCAGATTGGTCGTCTACATTGCCTGCTTCCTTGGTGGGAAGATGCTACAGTAAATTTTATGATTAGTGGGGGTTATAATGTCCTGAACCAAATACAACAGGTTCTTGTCTTTAAATATCTATTTTTCTTCCCATTGTTCAAAGATGTTAAATATTTCTGATTTCATTGTCCTCTTATCACCCATGATGTTGTAGGCTTGTAGCAGCTATCAGTCAGTAGTCTTCTCTATCCACTGTTGTCTTTGTTAGAGCCTTAAATGCTGTACCTGTAATCTCGTTTGCTGCAACAAAATGCTCTTGAGATGAAAACTACTGCTCATACGAGACAACATCTAAATGCTAACACCATTTTTCTATTAGCTATCAGTAACACTAAGACCAACTTCATAACAATGAACCTCAAAACTGAAGAAAAAACACTTTATAATAATGAGAAAGATTGCTCCCTTAGTTTTAGCCATGCTATCTATGCTTATTCAGTGCTTCCTTTAATTCTCAGTATTGCTTCGTCCTGATACGTTTTGTTTCATTTTGTGTAGATGGTTAAATTGTTTCATGTAGTATTAACCAAACCCATTTGGTGACAAAGTCTGTTAGCTTGAATATTTTCATGTTCATAATACAGACACTAATAGGATGTTGGACTGTTGTTGCATAATGTTACATCATCCTCATTTTGATGAGTACCAATTATAAACCATATGTAAAGTGATTGCAGTTACTGGCATAACATCATGTTGGATATTGTAATCTTTCTGAATCGCGATTGGGTATGAAAGAAAAATAAAATGAGTTGCGTAGAAGAAACAGCATTCTAATTGTGTTCCTCGTTTGTGGACAGGTCAAGCAAAAATGTCTGGTGTTATGGGGAGAGGATGATGGAATAATTAGCAATAAAGAAGCATACGTAAGTTTACTTGATAATGCCTAATTGTTACTATATGGTCTAGTTTGCAAGGTATATGCATGTCTGAGATACAAATGCTCACCATTTTAATGTGTTGCGTTGCTCTGCAGCGGTTGCAGCAGGAGCTCCCAAGCGCAATTTTAAGACAGGTAGGGCAGTGTGGCCACATTCCTCATGTTGAGAAGCCAAGGGAAGCTGCAAAACACTTTCTTGATTTCCTCGAAAGCGATAACGCGGAGATGGCAAGCCAGGCGTCTTCCGTATCATCAACACCGTCAACACTTATGTATGCCATTTTTCACTGAAAGCCATGCTATCCGGCTGCCTGTATCACTCCTTTGAACACGCTTTAACACTTAGGTACAATGCCCTGCAGGACCCAGTGAACAGAATCTGATCCTTCAGGCTAGCGTGTACAAGGCAACATGCACCCGGCATACTACTGTTTAGGCGAAGCTTTACAATAAGGCTGGCATTAATCCCCAGCAACATCCTGCATCTGGGAACAGAGGAGTCGATGAACTGGTGCCAAGGCCTTGTCATGGAGACGGAAGAAGTGGCGACCCAGAGATATGCCTCTGCTGGTCAGCTACTCTTGATTAGGTTGTTGGCCAGCTACTAGATAGCACTGGAAAAAAAACCGTATGTATTGATGCAGTCACACGGTGGTTTCGATCGAGCAAGCCGATATCGCTGTTGTATCACATGTCCATAGAGATGTGCATCATGCGTCGCTGTTCAGTCGTCGTCACTAGCTAAGCTAAGCTGGAGCGCTGGATGGTGCCGCCGTGCGTGCCGCCGTGCCGTAGCCAAACATGTTCCTGCCGCGCCGCGCCGTGCCGTGCGATCCTCATCCTCCCACCCGTGCCGCGCCGTGCACATCAGGAGAATGGAAATCGCATATAAGTGGCCGACTGTTGAAATTATTAGGCCTAGGCCTAATAATTTAACAATAACTTCTGGATTAAATCTCAGAGACTCATCTGACCTATTCATGCATGATAAGAGAGAGTGGAAGTTTAGCCCCACTCCGCTAGTGGAGGGTGAGTTAGACCAACATATAAGGTTGGCTCTTCCACACACCATTAAGAAAATGAGAAGAGGACACATACACGCGCTTCTCCTCCTCCTTCGCCCGTCTCGCCGCGCGTCCTCTTGTGATCCTGTACGGGAGAGAGGTGATCAGGTTTTTTGGAGCGCACTTGCGCGACTACTGACATCTTCTCCGACAATCCTGCGCACGACTACTTCCCCGACTAGTTCTAGTAATCGATAATCGATTTGGACATACCATTTTATTGTTACCTACTTGATTGCATGACTAGTTTGATTAGTACTTTATTTGGTCCGATTATCATCTCTATTATTATTATTATCATATTTTATCTACTGTTTTTCTACATTAAATTTATTAAGAAATTACTCATTTATTCATCACGGACACGTATGGGCTCGAACATTTTTTTGCAAAAGAAAAGAAAAACTGTCGATCGATGATCCGCTGGTGCAAGGAAGCGAATGCCACACGTGTATATACAGGATCTAGCACGTAGCAAGGAAGCGAGTGCCAGATGGTATAAGTTACTGGAAGCAGTGTCACATGCCAGGGGATAAGGGACCGGCAGGGATGAGCAGGGTGTGTGCCACCGGAGCCGCCGGGTACATCGGGTCCTGGCTCGTCAAGAAGTTCCTCGACAGAGGCTGCACCGCCCATGCAACCGTGCGAAACCTCGGTGTGCGCCCCCTCACGCTGATCTCGATCGACATGCATGCATGCCACTGTAGACTGCCCCCGGGGCGTGCATGGCGGCCACCGGCAAATTAGTTAGTTACGCTTTCTGTGTGTGCGTTCTTATGCGCGTGCAGGGGATGAGAAGAAGACGGAGCTGCTGCGAGGGCTCCCCGGCGCGGCGGAGCGGCTGGTGCTATTCGAGGTGGACATCTACGACGCCGCTACCTTCGAGCCGGCGATCACGGGCTGCGAGTTCGTGTTCCTCGTCGCCACCACGCTGCAGCACAACTCCCGCAGCTCCAAGGTACCGATCGAAATCAGAAAGGGGGTTATCTCACCCTACTGGAACCACCCACAGTTTCCACACTCTCAACCTGGGAATCTGCCTGTCGTTTTTGGATAGCATTCCTTTCCATGTGAGGCTAAGGGCCAACCTTATGACGTGAGAGCGTGAGAGGACGTGGAGCTTTCGTCGCCGCTAAACGACGTCCCCGAAAACTAAATACTTTTGGCTAGATCGAAGTGCATAGCGTGCACAGCTCCTACCGGTTACTGTAGCTAGACTTTTGCACACCGGACGAAGCAATATAAGGGCGGTTGTCCGGGGGTGCTCTCCCAACGTGGCCGTCTAGCAAGGCTACGTGATGTCTCAGTTTTTCGTCACAATTTATATAATTTGATATAATAAAGTATAGAATAAATTTAGACCCAGTGCATCTCATCAGTGACGGAGCTTGAGTTAAATTAGACAGGAGGGAAACTGAGCTCAATGCTCTTTGAGAGATCCAGCAGGGGCAATCTAATAATTTTCTTTTATCTATAGAATACAACAGAAAAAATCTATTATATACTAAAAGTAGAATACAACAGAAAAAATAGAGAAATATTAAAAATTCCTATACAAAAGCAAAACATCCGACCATTAATCTGGTGGACGCTTTTATTATTAGTAGATCACAACCGATGTATTTTCATAACTGTACCTAAATAGACGGCTTAGTACAAGCCGACTCGCGATTTGAACTTCTATTTCTTGTACTGATCTAGTATCACGCGTACGGATAAAAGTAAAGATAATTAAAACGTTTGCTGCGTAATTAGTACTAATATAATATCACACATACAGGTAAAAATATAGAGATGATTAAAGACGTTTCCCGCACAATTAGTACTAATCTAATATCACACGTATAGGTAAAATAATAAAAATAATTAAACAGATTATATCCGATATATCATCATAGTTGTGCCTAAATAGATGGGTCAGTACAACGACTAGCAGGTCAACTCGTGATTTGAACTTTTATTTCCCTACGAATCTAATATCACACATATAGGTAAAAAAGTAAAGATAATTAAATACGTTTGTCGCGCAATTGCATGGGACACTGTGCTAGTAATATAAAAAGTAATAATAAGTAAAAATATTTGTTGAGATCAATGAACCAAATTAAGAGGTGGTTTTCCTACGTTATTGATGTCATTAGATAAAGTCATCGACAAAATACTAAGGGACTATCGAACTGAGCGTGAGGTAGTCGTTGTCGCTTGGCCCCGACCTTTAGATCCGCCCCTCAATTATGGTAGTTTCTTTTTCTTGAAAGAACTTGTCAACTTACTTCTTTTTTTTTGCTTGAAACTTGTCAACTTACTTAGCTTACACGATTGGTTTTAGATCGCGACTCTGTAATTAACTTCAATCTATTCGTACTAACATATATCAGCTTTTCACTTTTTATTAGTTAGAGCTTTGCCATTTATTTTCACCTTGATTTGATCCGCAGTACAAGGACACCACTGAGGCGATCACGGACACGACGCGCGCCATCCTGCAGCAGTGCGAGCGGTCGAAGACAGTGAGGCGTGTCGTCCACACGGGCTCCGTTGTCGCGGTCTCGCCTCTCCGGGAGGATGCCGACGGGTACAAAGAGTTTGTGAACGAATCCTGCTGGACCCCGCTCGACCTGCCCTACGATCACAGCAACGCAGACTTACATGTGACTATGTGAGTGTTTCAATACCTGGACTAGTACATATGATATTATTTATGCTGATATATACTTGATGTAGTAGTAATTAGTGAAACATACAAGATGTGCTAGAAGTTCTAAAATTATATTTGGAGTTACATGCATGCGTGCATGATCAATGTCTGTTTTTGAGCCTTGGAGAGTTCATGCACGGTCAGTATCTGTGGCCATGTGGTGACTTGCATGCAGGCTAGCTTATGTATCCTCAAGGAGCTACTCAAGTACAACGACGGCCCCGAGTCCGAGGCGAGGGTGTTCGACGTCGTCGTCCTGCTGTGCGGCCTCGTCGGAGGAGACGCCCTCGTGCCGCACACCCCCGACAGCATGCAGGTCATGCTGTCGCCTCTCACCGGCGTCGAGCCTTACCACCACCCTCAAGTTCCTGCAGGCCCTCCTCGGCTCCGTACGTGCCGCTGGAGCACGTCGACGACGTCTGCGAGGCGCACGCCTTCTGCATGGAGCGGCCGTCCGTCGTCGTCGCCGGCGGCGGTACCTCTGCGCCGCAGCGCACCCCAACATGCAGGACGTCGTGGAGCGCTACGCTGTCGAGCACCCAGAGCTCAAGCTACTGATCAAACAGTACGTACGTGAACTAAGTATTTGTACGGTTGTATCTCGTAGTGTGTTGTGAATTTGTGATTAATATGTTCTTTTTTTCCGTGGATCGTTAGAGTGGTGGGAGGAGGAGTGAGAGTAAAGGCTAACATGAAGAAGCTTGTGGAGCTGGGGTTCGAATACAGGTACGGGGCAGAGAAGGTGCTGGATGGCAGCGTGGAATGCGGCAAGAGGCTGGGATTGCTGTGATGCGTGCATGCCATTGGGTGCTGAGATTTTGACGATGTATAGTACGGTATCCCGTATATTAGAAAGTATCTGTATACAATTTCCTGGATTACTGGAGTATACCACGTACCCGGTAAGGATACCAGGATGGTAAGGTAACTCCCCGAGGAGTAAGGATACCCTTAAACTAGGAAGTCAATCCCGACGTTTAAGTAAGCCAGAGTTCTACTCGGGCATAAGTCTATGTCCAGTACGAGTAGATGAACCCCCTATAAAAGGATCAGCAATCCCATAGGGGAGGACAGGTCAAGTTAGATCCAAGGGAGGTTAGATCTAAAGAAGATCCAGAAGCCCTAGCTTATTCCTACGAGAAGACCCGCCACCTCGAAAGAATCGAGCTTAGCGGAATTAGTCGGATTAGTCTACGATTAAGTCTAGGATAGCCACTAACCTTCATATCCATTGTAAGACATTCTTCAGTTAATATATACGAACATGACGTAGGGTTGTTATCCTGAGGGAGGCCCGAACCTGTATAAAAAGGGCATTTTCCTTGCCATTATATCTCTGGCCTTGTGCCCTAGCGGTCTCTACCCCTCATACATACACATTTCACGAATACCATAAGATCGGCGGTTTACCAATCGTCGACAGATGGCGCCGACCGTGGGGACCTCTCCGGCTCAAGCCGTCCAGGAAGAATCAAAGCCGGCAAGACGTGCGACTTCTCGCGATCAGCCCATAACGCTGATTGCACGACTCTCCTCGGTGCAACCTGAAGAGGAGGAAGCAAGTTCGGCAGGGAATACGATCGCCGTCACGCACCGTACCGGGTACTCGGACCAAGATTTCTACGACAACTTCGGCTCAATGGATCCATACTCGGTAACGGATCGCGTAGATTATGGAGAATACGCTCCTGGCGAGGACTCGGACAGCGAAACCGATCGCTTCGAGACCGAGTGCGCCAGGGCCTTCGAAGGGAGATCGGTATCAATCGACAATCTCCAGGCAGGAGCGGCCAGCCCAATGTCCGGGTTGTCGCCTGCACCCTCTGATCGTCCAGATGATCAAGAACCCACTCACGCCGTACCTGATGAGGACGACACGAAGGAGTGGAACTATACCCCATCTAATCTATGTCCTCGAGTAGTTCTCGCGATCCAAGATGATCGTGAAGAGCTCGAGAGACAAGATCAGGATGGGAGCTCTTGATGTCACAGCCCAACGACTACTCCCCCAAGGAACGGGAATAGGCCTACGGGAGCAGAAAGAACACCTCTAGGGACAGAGAAATACGTGTCTCGAACTGCTCGAAGGCTCGCTGAGGCGCGTAATCTGCTGTCAAGACCACCGGCGGCAGACTTATCGACGCCTGAAGGACGGCGGTGGCTGCGACAACTGTGGGCTGAATTACAACAGGCCCAAGCTCAAGCCGAATCTTGTCGAGCACGATCTGTAGCACGTAGCTCCAACGAGAGGAGCACCCCTCGCCCGCAAGAGGAGTCAGAGGGGAAAGACGTCACCCCAGAAACCAGTCTCGACAGGGGGAACCGTGCGTCGACCTACGCGACAAGATCAATGAGCGCCGGAGTCAGAGACACCAGCAAGATCAATCCCCCCCCCGGAGAGACCAACGACATCACACCAACATTCGGGGACGATCTCCAACCCCAAATAGCGGCGAGATCACGCCTTATCGGAGAGTCATCCACGGATGCCAAGTGTTATCACAGAAACTCCGACATGTGCGCTGGCCGTCTCGTTTTAAGCCTAGTGCCTTAGAGTCGTACGATGGCACCACAAATCCTGCAGAATTCCTAGCAATCTACACTACGACTATTGAGGCCGCAGGAGGAAACGAGAAGGTCATGGCCAACTACCTCCCGATAGCCCTCAGAGGAGCTGCCAGGACGTGGTTGACGAATCTGCCCCCGGGAATGATCCGCTCCTGGGGACAACTCTGCGACATGCTTCTCGGCAACTTTCAAGGTACCTACACACGCCCTGGCCGAGTTGACGACCCATTTCTAGTCATCCAGAGACCAGACGAGACGCTCCGAGAGTTTACCAAGAGGTTTAGTGCTATCCGCAAGACTATACCTGAGATCACTGACTTGGACGTCATTCGCGCCTTCACTCGGGGTAGTAGAAACGAGATGTGCATGCACGACTTGATCATGCATCCTCCTAAGACCATGGCGCAGCTCATGGACTTAGCCGAGAAAGCTGCCTATGCAGAGGAAACCTTGCGCTACATCAAACAGCAGCAAGGTAGGTCGACCAGCTCTCCCCTCCAGACCAGTGACAACTCCAAGAAGTTGAAACGCAAAAAGAAGCCCTCCGGAGGGAATAGAGAGAAGAGAGCTAAAACCGAGGAGGTCTTTGTAGATCTCCCCGAGAAGCGTACCTGGCGACCACGCCCCAAGGATAAGCAAACGAATTCCTCCGACAAGCCATCCAAACTCTGGTGCGATTTCCACCAGACCGACTCGCATGACCTACGTCAATGTCACATCTTCAAGAAGTACCTCAAGGAAGAGAAAGAGAAGCTCCGCGAGAATGACCCGCAGGTCACAAACAATAGCCGGGACACGACTCCCGACAATGACTCCTCCCCTGCACGTCCGAGCGGTCGAGCATATATTTGGGGGCTCGTCCTCCTACGAATCGAGGAGGCAATACAAGGCGATTGCCCGAGAAGTCTTTGCAAGCATACCACAAGTGCCTCGGGCAGTCAAGTGGTCGGAGGTCGAGATCAAGTTCGACGAAACCGACTGCCCTGAAAACTGTGCTCGACCAGGACGACATCCGATCGTGGTCGGACTAACGATCAACAACTACCGAGTGGCTCGGGTGCTGATAGACGGAGGAAGTTCCCTCAACATCCTATTCACCAAAGCCCTCGATGCTATGCAAGTGCCACGGTCATCAATCTAGACGGTGACACAGGCCTTCCACAGCATCGTGTCGGGCTCGTCAGCCACACCGATCAGGCAGGTCACGCTCTCGGTGACCTTTAGAACACCTGAGAACTTCTGAACAGAGAAAATCCTGTTCGACGTAGTCGATTTCGAGACAGCATACAATGCTATCTTAGGGCGCCCGACTTTGGCCAAATTCATGGCAGCAACGCACTATGCCTACCAGTGCATGAAGATGCTTGGCCCAAAGGGCGTTCTTACGATAAAGAGCTCTCCTCAAGAAGCATTTCTCTGCGACAAGCGCAGCCTTGACCTCACAGAACAGCAACAACTCTCTAGTCGGGACACCGATGTTACGGCACGCGCCTCCACATCGTCAAGACCCCCGCCGCAACTACGAGCGACAACTTCGGAAAGTACCCCCTCCAACTCGGAGAAAAAGGTTCCACGACTAAACCGGAACCGGGGAAATAGGGCCTTCTCCTCAGTAGGACAACGGTTCCACAGGGAAAGCCGCCCGATCCAGGTCGCTCGTGTCAGTAGCAAAAGAGTCATGTCCCCTAGAGAGTCCTCTGTGCAAGCACATTCGGTAAGACTGCACGGCCATCGCCTCCTCGCCAGCGCGTTCCCAGTTGCACCGGCTCCAGCCCCAAGGTCGTCAAGCTACGAACAAAACCGATGATAAGACGCTCCGGGCGCTGCCGCCCAGCACGCACACTCAACAAGTTTCGTTAGTAGGTCGCGACAAGAGGGCGCGAGCCTCTGGGGCAACTAGCGACAAGCTGGAGGAGGGGGGTGGCTTAGTTTATTTTCTCTAAGATTTCTAGGACATCTTTTTCTTACAATAGCTTGTAAATGGCACTTCAGACAGTTCACAGTCTTAATATATCAAGTTTCTAGTTCGATATTTATTTTTTTAGACTGCCTATCCGAGATGCTTCTCAAATAAGACAGTCGGGGGCTAGATAAGTATCTGGCGAATTGGTGTACACATACGACTACTAATTTTCTTGACCTACACAAAGGAAAAAGTTTCCGCACTACAACTGTCAGGGACACGAGGAAAACCCCTTAATGTGTCTGTAGGTGACAGGGGAAGCCACTGAGCCCCACACCTGACCAGACCTAAGGCCTGGTCGACTAAGCTCCCCGGTTCCGTAGTAACGTTCCTCGACCTCGAGTAAAGGAAGAAAAAAGAAGTACGAGCATGACTAAGCAAGATGAATATAAGCAATATCAAGGTATTTGCAAAGTAAATGCGGAATGAATAAACAAGAGAGGCAAAAGATTTATTCCCGGAGTTCGGATCCTTGAGGGAATCCTACGTCTCCGTTTGAGGACCCGATCACACGTGATCAAGGGTGGGCTCTCTCTCAAGCCACTTCCTCTCGAGGACTCTCTGGAGTCTCCTCGACTTGCTCTTGGTGATCCTTTCCTTGCGGAGGCGAATCCCGGGCCTTCACAAACTTCCCACGGCTCACCACACGGTTTGGGAGCTCGTGAGTGACTCCTAACCGTCTAGGAGTCCTCAACCTCCAAGAGTAACAAGTATGACGATTGCTTGGAGATGAACTCAAATGCCCTAATGCTCAACACTTGGACTTCCTCACTCTTTTGGATCTCTCTCTCAAGAACAAAGGCTCTCAGCTTTTAGAGAAGAAGAAATAGCTCTTTTGAGTGCAGGAAACGATTTGGCAAAGAGTTGAGAGTGAATGGGGGTGAGAATCTATTTATAGACCACTCACAGAAACTAGCCGTTGGATTCAAAATAACACATCCGGACATTCCGGACTAGAAATCCCGGACACTCTACGTACACAAAATTCCAACGACTATCTCCCCATCGCACATCCGGACATTCTGGGTAGGGCCGGACACTCCGGGCACCTACCCGAGAGCAGACCAGACGCTCACATAGAGCGGTGCAATCGGAATGGATCTCAGACCTTCTGGATCCAAGAACCCGGACATTCCGGACAACACCCGGACACTCCGGGCACATACCCGAAGCGGTGCAACCGGGAAGTCATCCCAGACCTTCCGGACGCCATCACCCGGACATTCCGGGGCGTCCTGGATATTCCGGATAACCTCCCGAGAGCACTGCTCGGGGTCTGAGAACCCGGACACTCCGGGCAAGCCGGATACTCCGGACTGCCTCCCGAGAGCACTGCTCAGGGACAAGGTACCCGGACATTCTGGGCTAGGCCGGATACTCCAGATAGCCAAATGCAAATAGGTTTTGTCTAAGTGTTCGTGATGTGTGTGTGTCACTCCTCAAAGAATATTGTTGAGCACTTGAGCATTAAGCTATCTATTCAGCACATCGACACACCCCCCTTTATAGAACGGCGTTCCTATACTCAAAATAATATGAATAAAATTTCATAGAGTACAAAACCATCGAGATCTTCAATGAACCTTACGCCGTCTTCTTCTCTTCACTTTTTAGGGGTCGTCAATGCCGATTAGAGTTCACAAGATGGACTAATATCTGGTTAAACACTTAATAAACATATTAGTCCCTTAATCGTTCGTCATCTACCACCAAAACTCAATTAGGGGCCTAGATGCACTTTCAGTCGTGGCTGAATATCAGGCTTGTCGGGGCTACTTTGTCTCCTTCATCAAGGAGGATGCGGCCGCGTGGGCGAAAGGTATGGCTACCACGGCCATATCCTACGCACTGGCCCTGGCTAAGGATTTGGCACCGGAGCTTCCTGTAGACCTGCTGGAGCGGGAGATCAACGAGTTCGTGCCTCGGCAACCCAGAGCGGAAGATACGCGGATCGATGACTGGCGCGCGTCGGTGGAGAGGTTCATCGGCGAAGCTGGGTTCGAGGCGGTGGAGGATGCGTCTACTGCCCCCGCAAATAGTGAGGGTGATTATGCGTCCGAAGGCAGTGATGCTGCCGGGAGGGAGGACTAGACCCGCCTTCCCTTGGTTGTATGTCTTTGTTTTTGTGCTATCAAGAACCTCAACTCATGCGATCTAGGTCTTGTGGCTTTTGTCATCTTGTGCGTGATGTGACAAAACTCTTTTGTTCTTCTACGTGTCCGTATTGCCGTAGGATTGCGTAATGTACTATATGCCTCCGAGTCCCCCGACTGTTTGTGCGAGTTAGCAGGAACTCGGATGAGCAGTCTAGAAAAATTTCGCTGTGGTAGCCCTCGACTGTTTGTGCGAGTTAGCAGGAACTCGGGTGAACAGTCTGAAAAAACTTCGCTGTGGTAGCCCTTGACTGTTTGTGCGAGTTAGCAGGAACTCGGGTGAATAGTCTGAAAAATCTTCGCAGTGGTAGCCCTCGACTGTTTGTGTGAGTTAGTAGGAACTCAGATGAGCAGTCTGAAAAAACTTTGCTGTGGTAGCCCTCGACTGTTTGTGCGAGTTAGCAGGAACTCGGGTGAACAGTCTGAAAAAACTTCACTGTGGTAGCCTTTGATGCGTGAGTAGATTTGTACTCGTGCCTCGGGGTAGGCTGCCATAGTCGGGGAGGCGAAACGAATTGAGGAATTCGTGCCGTGCCTGGCCCCGTGCAGATGCAAGACCGCTGTCCGCCGTTGCATTTGTGAAGAGACGAACCGAGTTAAGAAAGGTCAATTTAGTCGCCAGTCTTCGGATTGATGCAAGGCGCTGGTGCCACCGTACCCGGGGCGGGGGAGTTGAGTTGTGAAACTCGTGTTCTACCTAGCCCCCGGGCGAATGCTGGGCGTGATGCCTGTGTGCCGGTGTCGGGGGGAACAACATGAAGTTGAGGAACCCAAGGGGAAGGTGGCCCCAGGACGTCGTGGAAAGGCTTATGGACAGCTGGCCGGACTCGGGGCGGTGAAACGGGGCGCGAACCCGTGTATGTGCCAGCCCCTGTGTGCATACGAGGCGGTTATACAACGACCAAACTCGAGGAGGCGGAACGAGGCGTGAACTCGTGTTCGTGCCTTGCCTCGAGCTGTCGAATGCTTGTGTGCCGCGATCTGGAAGGGCGAAACGAGGTATAGGCTCGTGTTTGTGCCGATCTCCGAGTCGTAGCGAAGCATATTAGAGGTGTTTGAGTGTCATTTGCTTGATGGAAGCCGAAGAATTCGATATTTGTAAGTTTATAAATATCCATGGAGGCATGGGTTATCATTAAGAAAATCATCCAGGCTGAAGACCCCGAGAAGATGAAGACCCCGGGGAGCTATACATAGTATTTGGAGAGTTGATCAGTGTTCCACGTGTTGGGTAGTACGGAGCCGTTGTCGGCGAGTTTGAAAACACCAGGTCGCGGGTTGGCGACGATTGTGTAAGGTCCTTCCCACTTGGGGGATAATTTGTTTCTGTGCTTGGTTGACTGGACCAATCGCAGGACGAGGTCACCGACTTCTAGGTGTCGGTGCTTGACGTTGCGCTCGTAGTACCTCCGTAGGTCTTGTTGGTACTTGGCCGCCCGTATGTGCGCACAATCACGCATTTCCTCCAGGAGGTTGAGATCAACAACCCGCTGTGTCACCGCCTCGTTTTCGGAGTGTTGTTCCACGCGGGGAGACTGCATCTGGAGTTCGCACGGGAGAACCGCTTCTGCCCCGTAGACGAGGGAAAATAGGGTTGCACCAGTTGCCTGACTGGCCGTAGTACGAAGCGCCCAGAGGACGTTAGGCAACTCAGTTACCCAAGACTTGGCGTGATGTTGCAGCATGTCGTATACGCGTTTCCTGATCCCGTCGAGGATGAGGCCATTAGTGCATTTGACTTGGCCGTTGCTTTGGGGATGAGCTACGGAAGCGTAGCAGACGTTGGCGCCGTAGGACTCACAATAAGCAATGAAGTCGGCGGCTGCGAATTGTGGTCCATTGTCGGTGATCATCCGGCTAGGTACTCCGAAGCGGGTAAAAATGTTGCGTTGCATGAATTTTTGTGCTGCTGCTGTTGTTGTACCACAGCGTGATGATGACATGGCACCCGGGTATCGTCAAGGAGGACAAAGCCGGCCCTCTGGACATAGGATGGGTCGGGCCGACTACTCGGAGTCCGACTTCTACACGGGGACGCCCCATTGACTTGGAGTACAAGATAGAGATAAACACTTACCTAGCAATCTTGGATTCTGGTGTAACTAATTAGGAAACCAATCTGTAAACCGATCCGGACTCTTGTAACCCTACCCCGGTTGCCTATATAAGGCCTGGTAGGGATCCTCCGGTCGGTATGCTTTTAGTACGCTCTCATAAGCTCTCATACTTTCATACACATAGCCCTAGCAACCTAGAGATCTATTCTCGAGGTCTTGCGGCACTCGGGATACAAGTGATACTAGCCACCAAACACAGGACGTAGGATATTACCTCTTCTTGAGGGCCTGAACCTGCCTAAACTTTGTCTCCCGTGTGCACCCATCTAGATCTGCTGTGCGTACGCTGCCCCATATTCATTATTGCCGGATTAGAACATCGATAGACAGTGATTCTGCTTCAATCCATTTAGTAAATGTCTCGATGGTGACAATCAAAAACTTGTGACCGCCATGGCTCGGAGGGAAGGGCCCGAGGAGATTTAGCCCCCAAGTCGAAAAAGGCCATGATAGTGGTATGGTCTGGAGAGCTTGGGCGGGCTGGTGGGCTTGTCGTTTGTGGAATTCATGGGCTTCACATTTTTGGACCAAGTCGGCAGCGTCGTGGAGCGCAGTTGGCTAGTAAAAGCCTTGTCGAAACGCCTTTCCGACCAGGATGCGATACACGGAGTGTGCACCGCATAGTCCGCTGTGGATTTCTTCGAGTAGCTGCTTGCCTTGTTTGATAGGTACGCATTTCATGAGGACGCCGAGAGCTCCCCTGCGGTAGAGGGTATTGTTGATTATTGTGTACTGTTGGGCCTTGCGGGAGACCTTCTCGGCTTGCCCCTCATCTTCTGGCCTGATTTGGTTGAGTAGGTACTGAAGGATCGGGTCCCGCCAGTCTGTGCCTTCTGCGAGTTGGGTGATGATGTCGCCGGTGATTCCTTTGGGGGCGTCGAGCTGCGAAGTCCCAACTCGTTCGTAAGACTCATGAGAGGTGGGGGTATTGTCGTCGTCGACCAGAATTTTGACCGATGGTTTGGAGAGTTGCTCGACGAAGGCGCTTGCGATGCTCGACTTGAGGCCGTGCGAGCCAGGGCATCGGCGACGTGGTTGTCTCGCCGCGGTATGTATTGGAATTCCAAGCCGGTGAACTTTTTCTCCCAAGTTCGTACTTCTGCTAGGTAAACAGCCATCGTTGGACTAATAGCTTGATAATCTTTGCTGGCTTGTTGGACGACGAGCTGTGAGTCACCTTTCACGGTTAAGTGACGAATGCCGAGAGCTGCGGCAATGCGGAGGCCGGTGAGGAGACCTCCGTATTCTGCTTCGTTGTTGGTGGCCCGGAAGCGCAGCTGAATAGCATACTGAAGGGTTTCTCCTGTTGGTGCGGTGAGGACGATGCCGGCCCCCGAGCCAGTGAGGGTGAGTGATCCATTGAAATATAAAGTCCAGACTTTGCTTGCGTAGTCATTGTGTTCGGGTTCGGGTGCTAGGTCGGTCCATTCTGCAACGAAATCGGCTAGGGCCTGTGACTTAATTGCCATGCGAGGTGTGAACTCAATGTCGAAAGCGCCCAACTCAGACACCCATTGAGCAATCTGGCCAGTGATTTCTCTGTTCTTGGTGATGGAGCCGAGTGGGTAGATGGATGGGACGATTACTTTGTAAGCTTGGAAGTAGTGTTTTAATTTGCGGGAAGCCAGGAGCACTGTGTTAGGAGCTTCTGGATGTCTGGGTACCGTTTCTTAGGTCTGTGTAATATTTCGCTCGTATAGTAGACGGGTCGTTGAACTTTCTCGGCGTGACTGACTTCTTCTCGCTCGATTACGAGTACCGCGCTGACTGCTCGAGGACCGCAGGCGATATAGAGAAAAAGTGTTTCGCCTGTCTCTAGTGGAACGAGTACTGGTGGGCTCGCGAGATATGTCTTGAGTGCTTGAAAGGCGGTTTCGGCAACAGTGACTTCGTTCTGGGTAGCATCATGCAATTTGCTTCCCTGGATGTTGTTCCTGATCCAGGCCAGTTTTTCCGATTCGGAAAGTTGGACTTCATCGCCGATCAGATTGGCAAGACTCACCTCTGCGACTCGGCTTCCCGCCAGTCAACGGAGGCTTCATCAACATCTTCACTTGGACTCACCCCTAAGTCCACGCCTTTGGCTCCTCTTCCCAAGGACGACGTCACACCGAAGTCGGATCTGCTGTTCGAACACGGGTTCCCACCCGTCGAGCAGGAATCCCGAGGTTGGTGCAATCGAGTCTCTCCTACCCATCCTTGAGTATGACTCGGATGACTTCGGGAGTTCGGGAAGCCACCATCCTTCTCGGGAGGTCTTCTTGGCTAACCCGGACGTACCGGTCAACAACGACGACCGGCTCATTCCCATCGAAGAATAGACTCCCGAGCAGCTAGCGCCCACTCGGCTCCGCCTCCTCGCCAAGGAGGAGGAACTGGCCGAACAGCGCGACGAAAGAGAGCGCAATGAGGACATGCGAGATCGTGGGCGCCAGGTCCACGACACACCGTGCATACATGAAAGGAACGGCGTCCCAATATTTCCGCTCCCCAGCCACAATATCGTCGCCGCCACGGTGGCGGCACATGCCATCAATATCCCAGAAGGCACCCTGGGTCATGACGAACTTCGACGACTACGGATCTTAATGGAGGAAGCAGTCCTCCAACAGGCCGAGGTCCCTGGGGACCGAGCAGCTCCTTCCGCGAGTGCAAGGAGCTGGAATTTTACACCTCTTGGAAACCCGCGAGTTGCAGAGGGTCGCCACGCCAACCCCGATCGCCATCACCCGGCTGGAGCGGTACACAACCGACTCGGGCTGAATCGTGACGCACGGGATACCCTTGCTGCAAGAGACCGCGCCCGTCACGGTGCGGACAGAAACGCTCACCCTGCCAGGTCGATACGTAGCCGACTCGGACCGGACCGTGATGCGCGGAACACCCTCGATGCCAGGCGCGATGCTCGTCGAGGCACAGAGAGGGACAACCACAGCGGTCACCACGATGATGGTAGCGACCGCAGTGCTACAAGCCAGCGCAGTTCTCCAGCTCCTTCCAGCATGGCCTATGTGGGCCCGAAGGCGTTCGGACCTCGCATCCGCAACGTCGTCTTCCCATCGCGATTTTGGGTCACCGGGATCGACAAATACACGGGCGAAACTCGACCAGACATCTGGCTGGCCGATTACCACAAGGCGTGCAGGACTAA
Organism: Stipa capillata; assembly: GCA_019208055.1. Lineage (NCBI taxonomy): Eukaryota > Viridiplantae > Streptophyta > Magnoliopsida > Poales > Poaceae > Stipa > Stipa capillata. Next base: position 65,332 of record JAGXJF010001176.1, read on the forward strand.
TGGTGGCAACGACTATGTTGCTATTCACTACCTGCCCCTATTTCTAGCTGACTCAGCTCGAGCCTAGCTTACCAGCCTGCCTCAGGGTTGCATCCAGTCGTGGACCGACCTTGAGACCCTCTTCATGAACAACTTCCAGGGCACCTACAACAGGCCCGAGAACGCGTGGGATCTTCACAGTTGTACCCAAGAGGAGGGCAAGACTCTCAGAGAGTACATCCAACACATCTCCAAGAAGAAGAACTCTCTGCTGGAGGTTCGGGAAGGCGACATCATCACCGCCTTCTCCAAAGGTGTTTGTAGCACCGACCTCATCCACAAAATCGTGCGTAAGGATCCTCAGTCTACGCGTGAACTCTTCGATATCGCCAATAATTTTGCCACTGGCAAAGAAGCTGTCTGTAGTGCGACCAAGGATGATAAGGAAAAGGGCAAGGCTCCCGAGTCCCCCAGAAGGGACGCCCATCCCGAGTCATCCAGAAAGAAACATCGGAAGCGCAAGAGCGGAGACTTCGTTGCCGCAGCTGCGCGCGCCCCTCAGCGTCGTCCTCAGCGCGGCAACACAACTTTTGAGGAGATGATGAGTCAGCTGTGTCACTTTCATGGACCAAAGTCTAACCATGTCATGCACGACTGCAATTTGCTGAAAAACCTGAACAAGCCTTTCGTCCCCAGCCGGAACAAAAAGGAGCATCCTCCGGATGAGGGTGACGAATTCCCAAAGGAAACCGCGTGTCTGATGATCTTCGGCTGTCCCAACGGCTATGAGTCTAAGCGACGCCAGAAGCGCACAGATCGAGAGGTCAACACAGTGGAGCCAGCCGTGCACCAGTACCTGTGATGGTCCGAGTCCGTAATCTCCTTCGGCCGCTTTGATGGTTGCATAGGAGTTTGAAGAAAGGAAGTCCCTTGTCCCCCAGGCGCGAGATAAACCTGCTAAGTGCGACCATGGACCTGGCAAGCTTTTGGATTTGGTTTGTATTGGTCGAAGACTTCATGCTGAGGATAGCGTCAATCTTTTTCGGGTTGGCCTCAATACCTCGATGTGATACCATAAAACCCAGGATCTTACCGGCCTCGACCCCGAACATAGATTTTTCTGGGTTCAGCATGATCTTGTTGGTTCGGAGGTTGTCGAAGGTTTCTGCCAAGTCGGTGATGAGGTCGTTTTCTTCTTTCAACTTAATCACCAAGTCGTCAATGTAAACTTCCATGTTCCGCCCGATTTGTTTTGCAAAGGCTGTCTGCATAGTCTGCTGGTAGGTACTGCCAGCGTTCTTAAGTCCGAATGGCATTGTTTTGTAGCAAAAGGTGCCGTAAGGAGTAATAAAGCCAGTGTGAGGAACATCCGATTCCCGCATACGGATTTGATGACAACCGGAGTAAGCATCGAGTAGGCATAAATAGGTGCATCCAGAAGTTGAATCCACGATTTGATCGATCCGAGGTAGCGAAAAATTATCCTTTGGGCAAGCTTTGTTGAGATCCGTGTAGTCGATGCACATGCGCATTTGGCCGTTTTCTTTTTTGGCTAGAACTGGGTTGGCCAGCCATGTGGGGTACTGGATTGGTTCGATGAAGTTGGCGTCGGTGAGCTTTTTGAGTTCTACCTCGATGACTTTCCGTTGCTCCGGGCTGAACCTTCGAAGTTTCTGTTTGACCAGTTTGACCGCCGAGTCAATATTCAGTTTGTGCTCAGCCACCTCCCTTGGGATTTCTGGCATATCAGACGCCTTCCAGGCGAAGATGTCCGGGTTTGCTCAGAGGAAGGCAATGAGTGTGGGTTCCTATTTGGGGTCGAGGGTGGATCCGATTTTGACTGTTTTCTCGGGTTCATCCTCGCGGAGTTGAATTTGCTTGATCTCGCTGTGCGGTTGTACAGATAGTTTAGGCTTCGACCTGGCTGGCCCCGAATTGTCAGGTGAGGAGGTTCTGGCTGCCTTGTTGTTATTAGCGATATTGGCATTGTCTTGTCGAGTGTTAAGGCCATAGTTCTGCATGTCGCACTCGACAGCTGTGGGGAGTGACCCTTTGACTGTGATGACTCTGTGTGCAGCAGGAATCTTCATGATAGGGTATGCAGTAATGGGGAATTGCCATGCAGTAATGGGGAATTGCCATAAACTGGACCAACTGGGGTCGCCCAAGTATCGCGTTGTAGACCATATCGAAGTCGATGACCTCGAAGATGCATTCCTCTGTTCGGAAGTTGTCATGAGTTTCGAATGTGAGGGGTAGCGTGATTTGTCCAATCGGGTCATGATTTAATCCGGGAATAATTCTGTAAAAGCGTTTCACAACGGGCCTCATGGTTGAGCGGGGGACCTGCATCTTGTCGAGTGTTGAGATTGGAATAAGGCTGAAAGAGCTGCCGCCATCAACTAGAACTTTGTGCAGCATGATGTTTCGAACCCTGGGGGATACGATCAAGGGGTATTGTCCTGGGTAGGGGTAGTTGTTGAGGCAGTCGGTTGCGTCGAACACGATGGGTTTCTAGCCCACTTCAACTTGGAGGGTACGGGTCGTGGATGTACAGCAAGGACATCGCGTGATATTTGCTTGGCTTGTCGCTTGGAATCGTATGTGGCTGAACCTCCCTACATGTGACAGATTTGGGAGTCGAGGCTACCGTCGACTTGTCCGATGTTCTCGACTTGTTGTAGGTCCGGCTCACGAGCAAGCCATTGAGTGTCGTTGCTTCGGCTGACGTTGTTGACATGGATATCCTCTTCGTCCGGATAAGCGTCTCACTTCGAGTTGTCCTGTACCCGAGGGTTGGGTTTGTTTGCGGGCTCAGCGCCGTTCTCCTCTTGGAGTAGTTTTAGGAGCTCGCGGCACTGTGATTGGCCGTGGGACCCGATACGGTGGTATTTACACCAGTTGTTCCGGGTTCGTTCTTCCTCAGGTATCCAATTTTTATCCAAGATTTCACCTGCGGTGTTTCTCTTGGGTTTTGATTTCCATTTGGTTTGTTGTTCCTCTCGGCGATCAGATGTCTCTTTATCCTGAAAACCGGCGAGGACTGCATCAGTGTTATGTTTCCCCTTTTTTGATTGCCGACTATCTCGGGGGGAGCATCTTGAGTCATTGTCTGGGGAACGTTTACGCCTACCACGGTCATCTGACCTATGGAGGCCTCGATTTATCTCAATGTTGTGAAGGCATTGATCCTCGTAATTTGCCCGCACCGGGAGAATCTCCATGAGCTCCATGGTGTTACGTGGTTGAGCTGTGTAGACGTGATCCAGGCATCTCTCATCACAGACGGCAGCTTGGAAAGTCTCGAGTACCTCAGTGAAGGAGAGGCCTGGAACGATGTTGATTTTACTCTTAAACCGGGTGACGAAGTCACGAAGGCCTTCGTCCTTCCCTTGCCGTATGCGTTTGAACTCGGACCTCAGGGTTGAAGCATCACGAGTTATGGAAATTTTTTTATAAACATGTCTTGGAACTACGCCCAGCTATGGATGGAGCCTTCAGGTACATTCTGGATCCAGGCGGCAGCGTCCTCGACAAGGCATACGGGAAGGAGGTTGGCCATTGACGTGGTATCTCCTCCTGTTGTTAGAATATCTTGTGTAAATCTGATTAAGAACTCTTTTGGGTCTCCTTTTCCGTTGTATTCTAGGTTCTTGCTGGAGCGTACATGCTTGGAATCTGCGCTCCTCTTAGTCTAGGTGATAGCGCAGGGCAACCGGCGATAATGCCGGGGATAAATCCTTTGTCATCTGACGAGTAGTCGTGGTGATGGCTGCGGCGGTGATGGCGATCTGGATGGTCGTGAGAGCAGCCTGCTGTTGTGAAAATGATCCTCCCGGTTGTGATCGTCCAAGCGAGCCTTGCCGCGATCACGACGACGGCCGTGGTGATCCCGGTCTCCACGGGCATGGTTGTAATGACTGTCGGGTGATTGCGACCGGGTTTGGTTCCTTTTCGGGGAACATTGTGGGGTATGTTGTGCTCGAGGTGACTCTCTGTCAGGTTGGTACCTGGAGTTGGTATGCTGGTCGCGATTGCACGCCCGGTCTTCTCCGGAGTGTCCTCGTGGCTCCCTGTTCATATCAGTGTTGTTGGCGTCTAGGCCCAAGTTGATTAGAACTCTAGCTTCATTATGTGCGGTCTCGGCCTCGTGTTGGACGTCGGCGAGTGCCCGCTCGTGTTCCTCGTAGAGTTGTCGAGTTGTGTCATCAAAGCGATCGGACAGCGCTTGCTTGATCTGAGCAGCGAGGGCCCGCGAGTGAGCGGCCTTCTTTCTGACTTCAGAAACCGGGGTGGCAGACGAAGAGGCGTTGACATCAGTTGGAGGTCGTGTTGCCTGTGGTGTAGCGTCTGTTCCCGCCACGTAAACATGTGGGAAGTCGTAGTCGAACCTCTCTGGAGTTGGGATTGAGTGAACGCTCGAGCCGCTATCGGGGAAGACATCCTCGAGAACATTCAATCCTTGACTGCTACGCGGGGAGTTGTCCCGGAGGAAGCTACCTCGAACTTTGTAGCGTTGACGTCGCGTAGTGGAGCGGAAACACTTTCTGTTCAGATGGTGCCTGAGGTCGGCTGGAGGCAACTCGATATGATGGCGACCGGGTTTGATAGCAGCTTGTCGGAGCGCGATCTGGCGCCGGGTGTGCCTTGCAGCAATCGTGCTTCGTAGATCGCGCGAATCAGAAGCGTATGGGTTGAAACTTGTGCGGCCGCGTGGAGTAGCGGTGACTCGTAGGGCCGCAGGATGAGGTTGTTTGTCTACCTCCATGAGTCGGCGTTGAGGCCGTGGAGCCTTTGTAGAGTAAGGGGCATTGATGTAGCTATTGCGAGATCTGAGCGACACGTCGTAGAAGTCCGCGTCGTCGAAGCCTGTGTACACCATCTTGCCGGAGAGTGCTGCTGAAGCAGAATTAAGCTGATGTGAGGGCCCCACGGTGGGCGCTAGCTGTCGATGTATAGTGTATAGGGGGTACCGATAAGCGTACTCGTACAACACGGATTTATACGGTCTTGGGGCGATAACTCAGATCAGCCCTTTGACACCGATATACCCAGGTTCAGGCCCCCGAGTTGGGTAATAGCCCTACGTCCTGCTGTGATTGTATTGATACTTGGTATGGAGTACAGATGATTACAAGGAAGGCTCGACAAGTAGGGGACTCGGCGAGATTGACTTACAAGGGGGAACTCGATGGGTTGGGTACCCGGCGAGATTGACTCTGAGGCTAAGAGATCTCAAGGATGGCTAATCGACTAGGGCTTTTCTCTCCAATCTAACTTGTCCCCTCCTCGAGGGGTTCGTGCTCTTTATATAGGCAGAATAAGGCAGTATCCTTATCTTGAGTCCTCGTAGTACACGAGTCGGACTCCTCTTTAACGACATTTCTTGAGTCCTCGTGGTACGCAAGTTGGACTCTTTCCAAAGGGCATGTCGAGAGTTGTTCTCCGATCCTGATCAGGACTTACTGACTTGAGGCCTACGCCTCCTCCTAATCGGGCCTTTGGGCCACCTCTTCTTACTAAAGGCCCAGTAGGGAACTTCACGGGCCGTACCGTGGATATATGGTAGTAGCACTACCCATCATCAACATAAATTTTACAAGAATTCACGGAAGAAGATAGTTATCTACTCCGTTTAGATTTGATAGGCTAAAATTATCAAATGTGCTAGGATTTAATAGGCTAAAATTATCTACTTCATTTGATCATAGTGAGTCCTAATTATAATGGTTGAGAATAAAAAAATTTGACTTACGTAATATGTACAATCATACTCCCTCCGTTCTATTATGTAAGGTGTATTTTAATTGATTAAAACAAGGTTTTGACCATCAATTACTCTATTAATATGTGGCTTGTGTGATACAAAGTCAAAATCATAAGTAAATACTTTTGAATATGAATCTAATAATATCAATATTATGTCACATAAACCACATACTAATAAAGTAATTGTTGATCAAAGTCTTTTCTTAACCAATCAAAATACACCTTACATTATGGGATGCAGGGAGTATTGTTCTGCATGCACAAAGCCTGTCACGTGTACATGCATATCTAAGTGAGATGGACAAGTACAACCCCATAATCACGTGTACAAGACCATAACCGTACCATAGAAAGTGTTGGAGGGATGGTCCCCGCGCGACCCCGAATCGATGTTTTCCTACGCCGTCAGGAGCGACCCCGACGCTACGTTTTGCCTCGTCCGGTATAGCCCCAACGCTACGTTCTGCCTCGTCCGGCATAACCCCAACGCCGTTAGAAGCGACCCCGACGCCGTCAAGGACGACACCTACGTTCTGTCTCATCCGGCATAACCCCGACACTACGTTCTGCCTCGTCCGACATAACCCCGACGCCGTCAGGAGCGACCCCGACGCCGTCGAGGACGACACCTACATTCTACCTCGTCCGGCATAACCCTGACGCTACGTTCTGCCTCGTTCGGCATAACCCCGACGTCGTCAGGAGCGACCTCGACGCCGTCGAGGACGACACCTACGTTCTGCCTCGTTCGGCACAACCCCGACGCCATCAGGGATCACTTCGGTCTGACTAAAGATTCCTCCGAAGATGCCTGGAAATATTCCATAAAGATCCCCTAGAATCAGGGAAATGACCATAATGCCCTTGTAAATTCCCTCTAATGTGAGGGCAAAATTGTAATCTCGCATTTCTCATTCTCAAACCCTATAAATATCCCCCTGGGGTAGAGGGGAGGGGACCTCGCTCTCTCTCTCTCTCACTCACTTGTAAGCTCTCAATTCCACGCCCTAATACAAACTCTGAGTTACGTCGACGACTGTCTCACGCATAACGCTTCTCGCTCGTTTTCCCCTCGCACACCCGGAGGTCGTTGTTACCGACCGGAGGTGCCACAAGTTTACTGTCTAGACTTGTATCTACGACAGAAAGAAAGTAATATATGATATAACTTTTCTTTGGTACAGATTAGTTGTAATAGAAGTACTACTGACCAATTCGTTTTAATCGATGGTGCAAAGTGTAACATCCCGCCTAAAAAAAATTAAATTAAATTAAATTTTGCTGACGTCAGCGGGGGCCCACCCGTTGACGCCAGCGCGCCAGCGCCCGCTCGCCTCCCTCCCGCGCGCGTGCCCACGTGCCACGCGGCGCCCGCTCGCCGGCTGCCCGCCCGTGCGCCACGTGTCGCCCCCAACAACGCTCGCCCCCGGGGCCCCCGGCCGGCCCGCTCCTCCTCACCCACCACGGCGCCGGCGCCCATGCCGCCGCCGCACCAACTCCCCGCGCCCCCGGCCTCCCTCCTCTCTTCCTCCCCATTTTCCCCGCCTCGCCCGCCGCTCTCCCCGCTCGCCGCCGCGCCGGACGAGCTCGCCGCCGTCGCCGGACGCGCTCGCCGCCGCCCGTGGGAGGATTACCAGATAATAGTTCACATCCCTTACTTTTGGGTAAATACTTAACTTGCACACAACTGGCTCGAAGGCCTTAAGTATGAGAAATAAACAGTGGAAGCATGCAGTTACCCTGAGATACAAGCTAGTATCTCCAAAAGGACCCAAAATACCCTACATTAGTCCACAGGTTCGAAAAGCTGAAGAGGCAACCAATTCAAGCGTCATCTGGAAAATAATTGCCGAGGGAGGGTTCACCTGTTCCTAGGCATGCAATAACAACTACCAATGAGTACAAACGTACTTGCAAGACTTAGTAGTGCTTGGACATAAAATTAACATGGCATTAATCACAATAAGAGCATTCGCCCTACCATGCTAGTGTATGTCTTCATTAAATGGGAACCCATAATACGACATAACCAAGAGAGCATCCCCTAGTGTATAACATGATCTCACTAATCGACACCAGTTATAAACAACAGGAATTCAAGAGGTGACCGAGTAGATCAACATCATGTAATTCAATTTCACTCAAGAGACCTCGGTTGACAGATGACCCCACAGAGATTCCTTGGTCACCCCTCCTGAGGATAGCAAGTCCACCATGAGCCGGTACTTCCACCATGAGCCGGTACCAACACAGACATGTCTGTGGTCCCCTGCACAACCGACTGCCTCGCGGCTTACTAGGGAGCATCAAGTGAGGGGTACTGCTGTACCTCCAATAAACTCGATATCAGGCTCGAGCAACCACTACTTGTACAGCCGCCCTCCCAGCCATGCTCCCTCATCTCTCTCATCTCTTTTAACAAGGTTTCAGATTAATTAATCATCAAGCTAACCTTAGCATGATAATGACATCGCAACACATTGAACTGGAAAGTAAGTTTTAACAGGATATGCGAAAATGCAATAACAACGACAAAAGTAACATGGCAATGTCACAAGCTCAGCTTGCCTGGACTGGGGAATTCCTCGGATTCCTGGAACTCGGGTTGCTGAGGCTCCACTCCCTCGTCGACAGTTTCTAGGGTTTTACAAAAGGCGATGAAAGGAATGGGAATAACGAAATAAGAACTCAATATGACATGGCATGAACATTAAATGGAATGCACAGCTATAGCTAATCATCAGAGTTAGAGAACCTTTGAAAATAAAATCTGGTCCTTGAGGCGAAAATCGGGAACTAGGGGTTTTCCACAATTTTCGTCGACCGATTAGCGATTAATTGACCATTTTCATTAATTAATTGATTTTCTAGGCTTCAAAATGATATGGGGTTATTTTTCAGTGGTAACATATGAGTTATTGGTCAAGCTGGCAAAATTTCATAATTTTTGAGCAATAGATGAATTTATAGGAATTTATACAAGTTTTAGTACATGTTAATATATTCTAGAAATTTCCAGCAAAAATCTATGGTCAAAATTATTTTTCATGGGTACTACAAGTTGCACTGATTCCAAATATAAATTTTTCATAATTTTCTGAGTTCATACGAATTTTTGGTGAATTTTCAGAGTTTTCAGCAATTTTTAATTGATTTTCTAGATTTTCTAAATACAAAAATATTCTAAATACTTTTTACACCTAGGTCCATCTAGCCTAAGTCTATGACCAGTGGGCCCTAAGTCTATGACCAGTGGGGCCCTAGTGGCATCTTCGGAGGAATCTTTAGTCAGACCGAAGTGATCCCTGATGGCATCGGGGTTGTGCCGAACGAGGCAGAACGTAAGTGTCGTCTTCGACGGCGTCGGGGTCGCTCCTGACGACGTCGGGGTTATGCCGGATGACGCAAAACGTAGCGTCGGGGTTATGCCGGCTGTACCAGCAGTGAGACATACGACACAGGTGGTCAGGTGGAGTTCGTATGCAGTGCTGGTTCGGTGTCGGACCCTTAACGGCAAATGCACGCGAGGTAACGTGTATCCTCCTTAAGTGGTTGCTCGGTCTTTGATGGTCTGTCGTTCGTGAGTCAGGTACGGTTCTGGGTCCCGACACAAAGTATTAGATTTTATTCATGAATGTATTCTCCATTTATTACTGGATGGCAAAACCCTGCTAAAACAAATTTGAAACCGTGTCATTGTTGTCGGAATATTATTCCAGCAATACTGAATATGGGACGGCGTGAGCACAGCAGATCCAGATGGGTGCACATGGGAAACAAAGTTTAGATAGGTTCAGGCCCTCGAGGAGAGGTAATACCCTACATCCTGTGTTTGGTGGCTGATATTGATCGCATCCCGTATGAGGGTAAGTGTCTATGCCTATGATCAGGTGATCTTGATCTCAATTGCTCGATCCCTCTCCAGGAATCCCTACCGGCCTTATATAGACAACCGGATTAGGGTTACAAGAGTCTGGATCGGCTTACAGATATGTTTCCTAATCGGCTACAACAGAATCCGGGATTGCCAGATGTGTGTTTATCTCTGTCTTGTACTCCAAGTCGATGAGGCGCCCCCATGTAGAAGTCGGACTCCGAGTAGTCGGCCCGGCCCACCCTATAGCCAGAGGGCCGGATTCGTCCTCCTTGATGATACCCGGGTGCCATGTCATCATCAGTAGCCCCCAAGTCCTTCACGATCTGACTGTTGTCGGCCCTCTCCCCTGGACAAGTTTCTCGAGTGGCCTTCGTGTGAGCATGCCTTCTGATTGCTCGCAGGAAGATTGTGAGGGACTGATAGAACTTATGTGGAAAAGATAATAACAAGCCAAGTAATATTCACCCGTAAGGCATGAATATCATGGCGGATGAGTGAGTAGCGGGTAAATTCTGTTGGTATCCAGTCTATCCTGATGGACAGAGACCGGCTGATAGCCCAGCGGGGGACATACCATGAATTGCGACTGAATTTCCCTGTAGCACCTGGTTTCCCGAGTGGCTCGAGTCTAGCTAGTGTCCCTCTGAAGGAATGCCTCCGAAATTTACGTCAGAACCAGAAAAACAAATCATGGCGCATAGGTTCCCGAGTGACGAAGCCTTACACCGGGTCATTCCATTGAATCCGAAAATTCCCGATCCTGAAACCTTCGGAACGACGTTCTCAGAAGGTCCAGGTGGAGAATCCAGTAGCTCCAAGTTGCTCAGCATCCGATTTGTGGCCTGCAGAAGGCGCACCATAACTGCCATTCACTCGGGTGTATCCAAGTGATTGCGTTCTTGCTTGAGGCCAATCCTTGAAACCCTTCAAAACTGTAACGCCCGATCCCGAATTTGTCGGTAACCGACTTGTGGCTTGCGGGAAGCACGTTACAGTTGCTATTTGCGGGGGTGCATTTCGAACGGCTATTTAACCCCGGAAGGCCAACCGTTGGATCCCTCCCGTTAGATGGCGTAGACCACGGTGAAAACAGCGCCGTGGGCGCTGACGGGCCGCGACGTGGGCCGTTACTGTACGTAATGGAAGCCGAAAAGGCGCTTCATGGGTGCGAGAAGATCGCGCGCACGATGGAGCGGAAGAGTCGCGCCGCTCGAAATGTTCCCCGTTATAAGACCGGACGATCAGCGGGGTCCACCTACGCCTTCTAGTGCACGCCTCATTCCCTTTGCGCCCAAACCCCTTCGTCTCCCTCGAGCGTTGTCGATTCGGGGAACGCCACCGCACACCAAAAAAAACCCTAATTCCACTTTGCCGGCACCGAATGCAAACCCCTGAGTGGGTAGCAGATTCAGTCGACGCGGAGGAGGACGCCTTGGTATGGAGGATCTTAAGCGAGAAGACCTCCCCCACCGACCCGATGGCCCCCTGCATGAAGTCCTCGGTGACCGAGTCGCGGCTGGAGAACCTGGTGCGGGCTGCAGTGTTGCCGCCGAAGGAGCTGATTGAGTGGCGTGCCGCCGCCGAGGAGGCATTCCCTACCCCGAACACGGGCGAGGTAGTGGTCCTCGGATCTTTCTTTGAGCGGGGCTTCTCCATGCCCACTCACCCCTTCTTGCGGGGCCTCCTCTACTACTATGGCTTGAAGCTGCACAATCTCAACCCCAACTGTCTGCTTCATGTCGCGTGCTTCATCACTCTGTGTGAGTACTTCCTCGGCATTGAGGCGCACTTCGCCCTGTGGAAGCACCTCTTCATGGTGAAGCCGTAGCCCAGCAAGGACCACCTGGCAGTGGTGCGCGGCGCCGGGTTCCAATTGAGGTCTGGGGCAGCGAAACAGTACTTGAGTTTGCCAATGCAGACCTCCAACAAAGGGTGCCACTCAAACTGGTTCTACTGCGTGAACCCCGCACCGTTGCTCCTAGCATTCACGGGTCAGCCTCCGGAGGTCAAGCCGAGCTGGTGTCACCGGAGCCGTCGTCGTTGCCACCTTCAATCGGTGGTGGGTGCAGCCGCTAAGCTGAGGGCTCACCCGATGTTCAAGTATACTGACGAGCACGACACAACCCGGGAGTCCTCCGAAGAGCTCTCGGAGGATATTGTCCAACGCCGGGTTGATAGGCTCATGGCTCAGGGGACCAATTTGGATCTCTCCGGGCGACCGCCGTCCTTCAGCAGAGCCAACCCCCCGAGTCAGGTAAGCCCTCAAACTCCCGGCTCTTCTAACTTGTGTGCCACTGAGTCTGACTCGGGCTATTTTCTTGCTTTCCGAACTCGCAGATTTTGTTCAGCTTTAGTTCCGAAGTACAACTCCCGGAGAAGAAGATTTGGAACCAGCCACGGTACGCCGACGCCCCCAGCGGCGGGGCACCATCCCAAGGGATGGCCGGAGCATCCTCTTTCGGTGCCAGGACTTCAAAGGGAAAGACGCCGGCCACTGTGGTGCCTAGCCCTCCTCCGTCGAGCGTGCCGGCTCCGGAGGAAGAGGAAGAAGATGACGACGTCCCGCTCCGCGTGTCCAGGAGGCGGAGGCCGCCCGCGGGCGCTACTACGGGGGGGGGGACAAGGCAGCTCCTCTACCTGTCCCGGCCCGGTGGCACCGACTGCCGCGGGCACTACTCTGGCGGGACAGGGCGGCTCGTCCGCTGGCCCCGATCCGGTGGCATCGACTGCCAACCCGAGTAGAGTTCCTCAGACGGCCGAAGATGAAGTTCCCCCCGGCCGGGGGGGGAGAAGAGAACCGCCGATGCCGCCTTTAGGGATCAAGGCGGATCCGCGACATCACCGATTCCGACGGCTGCCGTGGCCGGGCGGCGAGCCTCGGGGTCCAGGAAGCGCGTCCCCGTCCCCCGATCTGCCAAGTAAGTCTTTCAGTGACTGTTTACTTATCTGTGTTCTTCGGAGCTGACAGGTCCGGTTTTCTTTTGCAGAGCGCAAAGGACAGGAGACGTCCCAAAAGCACCATCGAATGCCCCGGGGTCCAGCCGAGGCGGGGACCAGTCGGGGTCGGATGCCCCGGGGTCCAGCCGACGCGGGGACCAGTCGGGGTCGGATGCCCGACCTTCGTCGCCCCCACAGGCGGCTACCTCTACATCCCCCCGACCATCTCCTGAGCGGGCTAGTGCCCCTTCTACCTCGCCTGTTGCTCCTCAGTTAGAGGAGCCCTCTGCGGGAGTGTTAGCCCTGGGTATGTCAGGGGATGCCGGCCCGAGTTCGGAAGTGCCCGCAAGCCCAAGTTCAACTGGACCCGGACCGCAGAGGCAATCTCGAGCTGCCATCTATGGTGGAGGAGTTCAGTGCTACTACGCCTCCCCGAGCGTCCTCCGAGTTGGCCCTTCGGCCGCTCCGGGTCCGGCAATCAGATACCGCGCAGCCAATCCTGACCATCCGGGAGATTGACGACGTCCGGGAGGAGGAGGAGCGGAATGACACGACGGACGTTGCTGCCCAACTCAGCGAGATGCTCCCGGCCTTGATGAAGACGATGAAAGAGGGTGCCAACCTACTGAACGGCCAGTTGCGTCCGTTGATGCAGGTAAGATGCTTCTGTTTCTTGCCGATGGGTGTGTCAGTGGGGAGTAGCCCCCGGGGCCTCTGCTCGACTAGGACAGTCAGGCGGAGGACCCTCATCTTTTTCCGTAGTTTTTACTCTAGGTGCACGAACAGTGCACCCAGAGGGTGTAGCCCCCAAGCCTGCGTTTGACTACGATAGTCGGGCGGAGGGTCTCTTGCTTTTCTGTAGACTGGACTCTGGGGCATGAATAATGCACCCAGAGGGTGTAGCCCCCGAGCCTCCACTAGGTCCGTGGGGCCGAGTGGAGGGTCTTGCTAATTTTTCAGGGTGGCTTGACTTCTGTTGTTTCTTCTTTGTAGAAACTAAATCTACGGTCGCAAGACAAGACCGCTTTCCTTTAGGACCGGCTGCCAGTTCTTGACCGACTCGACCTTCGCAAGGCCAAGTGGGATAGCTGGCTGCGAGTCGCCAGGCAGCGGAGGATATGGCCCGCAAGCGCGGGACTAAAGTTACTGCCCTTGTTTTGCTGCAAGATGACTGAGTATAATCTAGTGAGAAAGCGTGTGCTCATATTGTATGAGTATATGCAAAGTTTGAAGACGCTAGGCGTCTTGATTTCTAAATAGTTTGGCGCTGAAATTATTCTCGCATACTTCCCTACGAGCTATAGTAGCTTCATCATAAAATGTTATGATGGGATGGATAAAGTGTATGGGTAATTTATTTACCATACTTAAAGATAGCTAAAAGTGGAATCCGAAAGAACGCCAATCATGTGATGATGGTGATCAATTTCTGTAACACCTCAATTTTCCGAGACCTGAAAATTAGGATCAACAAAAACTTTTT
>JAGXJF010001177.1:0-306896 GCA_019208055.1 Stipa capillata
TACCTATGGACTAAGAATTATGTGAGAGTTGTTTGAAAGATGTTCCATAGGTGATGCAATGGTTGATGAAGTATGGATTCATTAAGGAATGCCATGAGATCAAGAGACTTGCATCAAGATCAATGAGTTCTAGGTGATACTCATGTGATCAAGAAGAAGAAGAGGTGTGCGAAGCTCATGAGTTGAGCTAAGAGAAGAACAAGTGAAGTCCATGAGTTGGACTCAAAGAAGATCAACGATAAGCATGAAGGCTAAGTCATTTGAGTGGTTCAAATGACTAAGGTATATAGTCGTCAATCTATATTTATGGACTAACCCACATGCGATGTGTTTGAGAGTGAGTTGGGGTTAGATCCATATAATGGCAAGAGTTGAATCGAGACATTCAAATGTGCCAAATGGAAGAGCAAGATCAAGTCGAGCACGGTGAAGACTCATGAACTTGATGCCTGCGGTTCAAGGCCAAGTGGAGTTGATGAAGAGCACACAAGAGCAATGAGAAGCGTCGGGACCTGGACGATATGTTCGTCAAGTCCGGCAAGGATTGCTCAAGGCAAAGGTATGCCGTAGACTAGGTTTTCCTAGTTTTACCGGTCTCACGGAGTTGGTGGGAGACCGGGTTATAGGTTCGATAGCCGTTCTATTAAGAGGGGTTAACGGACGGGTTGCGCGATCATATCGTGTGTCGAGTGCTCAACCTTTGCATGTTGCATTTGTGTGTCGGGCTTAGCCATTTTCCAAGAACTTTGTGTTTTAGGTTTCTGCCTAAGCCCCAGCGGTCTGACCGGCCTTCTGAGGCGGTCTGACCGGCTGTGTGCAGCGGTCTGACCGGCCTCCGTGGCGGTCTGACCGGCTGTTCAGTTTTCAGTAGGTCTTCCGGTTGTACCGGGATTGGTTCCCGGTAGTTCCGAGTTCTGCCTCTGGTCTCTCCCTCTTGATCCCTTTGAGTTGGAGTTTCCGGTGCATCCGGATTTGGGTCCGGTGCATCCGGATTTGGTGTCCGGAGTATCCGAGGTTTTTACCCCGGAATGTCCGGACGAGGGCTCTCGGGGTGAGTTCTCGGGTAAGGCGGTCTGACCGGCCTTGTGTGGCGGTCAGACCGGCCTGGTGTGTTCTGGCCTGCCTGAGTGGTAGCTTGGCCTAGTGAGACGGTCTGACCGGCTTAGTGCCGCGGTCAGACCGGCCATCTTTGTCCAGCTGAGTTTTGGCTCAGTTTTGGATCGCTCTCGGGTGGTTGCTCGGAGCATCTGGGTAGAATCCGGAATGTCCGGGAGTAGTCCCGAGGCTTGGAGCTTTCGGGAGTGTTCATCCGGAGTGTCCGGAGCTTCTACCCCAGAATGTCCGGGTAGTGGTTCTCCTATGTGTCAGGAG
This sequence comes from Stipa capillata, assembly GCA_019208055.1. Classification (NCBI taxonomy): domain Eukaryota; kingdom Viridiplantae; phylum Streptophyta; class Magnoliopsida; order Poales; family Poaceae; genus Stipa; species Stipa capillata. Next base: position 1,372 of record JAGXJF010001177.1, read on the forward strand.
GTCCAACGGCTAGTTTTATAGCCGTTTGGATAAAGGCGGTCTGACCGGCCTTTTCGCAGAAACCCTCCAACGGCTAGTTTTTGGGGGTTTGGGTATAAATACCCACCCTAGCCCGTGGGGGAGGGTTGCTGCTGCCCCTTGGGTCATTTGTTGATCCTTCCCTCTTGCTCCTACCCTCTCTAAAGTCCTCAAGTGCATGTGTTGCTAGTTTGAGGTGTGAGGAAGAGTTTTGTGCATTGGTTGCACTTAGCGTATGCATTAGTTGCATCGTGTTGAGCATTCGGCGTCGATTGGTTCGAGCGCTTGTCCGAGAGCTTGTTACTCTTGGAGGCCACCGACTCCTAGACGGTTTGGTGGTTGAGAGCTCGGTGATCTCTTCGTGAAGAATTGTGAAGAGGCCCGAGGAATTGTGAAGTGGCTTTGGATCTCGCCATCTCCGGGAGTGGAGAAAGGAGATAACCGTAGTGGTCGAGGAGACTCCGGAGAGTCCTCGAGAGGAAGTGGCTTGAGAGGGAGCCCACCCTTGATCAAGTGTGATCGGGTCCTCAAACGGAGACGTAGGATATCGGTGGATATTTGAACATCCGGGTGATAAATCCTTTGTCCCTTGTCTCCTTTACTTATTGCAATTCATTCTTGCTATTATGTATTATCTTGTATAGATTTGAATTGCTTGCTATCTAGTATTGCTAGTTATTCAACCTAGTCTTGAAATTATATACACTTGTTTAGGTTGATATTGCACTAGTTGTACCAAGTTCTAGTGGGGGAATAATCTTGTCAATAGCCAATAGTTTAATTCCGCATTTAAGTTGGCTAGTATTGATTAGAAGTTTTAATTGCCTATTCACCCCCCCCTCTAGGCGACATCTTAGTCATTAAGGTCCTTTCAATTGGTATCAGAGCAAGGTCTCTCTTTTAGGGTTTCACCGCCTAGAGAGTAAAGATGTCGATTAATAATTTTGTGCACATTGATCCTCTTCTACTAGATGGCACAAATTATTATATATGGAGAACTCGCATGCTAAATAGATTTCGGGACATGGGTCCCCAATTCGAGCGAGTTGTAGATGTGAGTTTTTCTCCTCCAAGCAATTGGGATAATGACCTATCCATTGAGGAAGAGAAAAACCTACATCTCAATGCTCAAGCTACTAATGCCATATTTGATGCTTTGAGTGTTGAGGTGATGGAGTCGATCATGCCTCTTGAAGATGCTCACATAATTTGGACCACACTTGAAGAAAGATTTGATGGGTTCAATTATGATGAGGATGATCTTCTCTCGGAGGAGTCAAGTGAGGAGTGCTCTACTTCATCATCATATCTTGAAGAGCACACAATTGCTTCCACCCTCAAGCGCGCCACCGCCACCTCCACATCTTCATCACCCTCACCAACGTGTTTTGACACACAAAGTAACGACATGGTGAGTGATGTTAGCATGTGTGATAATATTCTTAGGCCAACCCAAAATGACTTATATTGTGGGCTTAAGGATGCCTTGCTTGTTATTGACAAGCTTAAGGAAAATTGCAATTTTTGGAAGAATAAGTTTCTTTCATGTAATTGCTCTAGCATGTCATCTAGGATTAAATTGTCTAGTCAAAATGATGATATGCTTGCTTTGCTATGTTCACTTGCATCGTTTTCCTCTCGCTCTTGCAAGCCTAATCTTGTAGGGCAAACCGACATGCACGTGGCATATAAAAATGGTGGAAGACCTAATAAAAGGTCCAAGAAAAATGCACCACCTAGGAGAAGGTCCTATGAGCACAAGAGATGCTACACATGTCGGGAACATGGACACTTCGCCGTGGATTGTCCAAGCATTGGACTTGAAGAATCCACCTCTTCAAATGAAGAATCTTCACACTCCGATGCACCCAAGTGCCTCATGGCAAAAGGTACCAAGGTATCATCCTTCAAGAAATCCTCACTAGCAATTCTAGATGATATTAGTGATCTAGATAGTGATGGTGAAAATAACGTGCTTGATGCTAAGTTCTTGAGCTCCTTAAACAAAGATACAATGTTTAAAATCACTCAATTAGTATCAACTACAGAAGCTCAAGACTCAACTATAAATGAACAATATGAGACTCTTGAAAAACAAGAAGACATGCTTGTTGATAAAATTAAAGAGCTAAGAGCTTTAACTATTGAGCATGATGAATTAAAAGAATCTCATGATGATTTGACTATTGTTCTTGATAAACTTAAAAGTGATCATGCATCTTTGCTTCAAAAGAACAATGTCATGTCTTTAGCGGATTTAGAGAAACAATGTTCTAAATGTAATTCTATATCTAAAGACAAATCTACTAATTCTTCAAATGATGATGCTTGTGCTACTAATTCTACATTATGTGAAGCATCAATTATGAAGGAAAATGTAGAGCTCAAAGTTCAACTTAAAAAGCTAACTAGTAATCATGAGGAATTACAAAGAAATCATGAAAAGCTCTTAAGCATACATAAGAATCTTGTAATTTCTTATGATGAACTAAAATTAGCTCATGAGGCCAAAGTCACTAAAATAACATCAACTATGCCTCATGAAGACTCTAGCACTAATGTTACAACAAATGAGACATTGACATGTGCTAGTCCTTGTAATTCATCAATTCATAATGATAATAAATATTGTGATGAATTGCTTCCAAAACCTTGTTGCTCTAACAAAAATGATTCAATATCCTCTAGCACTCTTATTGATACTAACATCATAGAGGAGCTAAAAGAGCTCAAGGATCAAGTCAACTCTTTGAAAGAAGATTTGACCAAGTGCTTCAAAGGGAAGACAATCCTCAACGAGATCCTAAGTAACCAAAGACACCCACATGATACTCGAGGACTTGGATTCAACTCCAACAACAAGAAGTCCAAGAATGTCAAGAAAAAGGGTCAAGGTCAAGTTGTTCCTCCAACTACCATCACTTGCTTCAAATGTAAGAAGGAGGGACATCATGTGAGGGATTGCCCCTTGAAGAAGAAGGAGATCTTGAGCGAAAAGCAACAAGGCAAGAGGCCCATGGTGGATAAAGCTCATACATCTTCAAATGCTCAAGCAAGCTCTCACCAAGGTGGCAAGCAACAAAAAGAGACCTCCCAAGCTAAGTCAACATCACATGAGACAAGAGGTCAAGCAAATGGCTATCATGGTGAGAAGCCTCAAGTGAAGAGGCTAGGCGGCAAAAGATGTTATACATGCCGTGAGAAGGGACACATGTCTTCATCATGTCCCAAAGGTATCTCTTCTAAGCCTCAAATCATTAATGAACATTATTCGCTTAGAAAGGATAAAATTGGCAATGTGTTTGCCAAATATGTTGGTAACCAAAGTGGCTTGAAGAAGAAAAGGGCCATTTGGGTTACCAAGCCTATTGTGACTAATTTCCTAGGACCCAACGTTGTTGGGGACCAACAAGCACAAACTTGATCAATAGGTAAAATGGAAGACATTGAAGACTTGGCTATTCTATGGAGATGAAAAATTCATCATATGCTCAAATAGTGCCAAGTCATGTGGAATACCCAAAAACATCAATTCAATGTCTCTCCTAGCGGTAACCTACTTTCATCATATTTACATTAAAGGTTACTAGACCTAGCATGTGTAGGTTTTGTATCTCACATGAATATGGAATCCATTTTTTTTAATAATCAAATTGCAATATCTAGTATGACTAGAACATGGTTATAGAATGAGCATGATGGATGCATATCATATAGTCATATAAGTTTTCTCTATGCTTAAATTGGATCTCCATTTGGTTCTTGAAGAAATTAATGGAATGTCACATTATGGGGGAGTGCTATGCTTTGTGCATATCACTAGCCAAGAAAATGTGAATATTTGAGGAATGTCACATAATATTGATATCAATGCTTATCTAGCTATTGTGTGATATGACAAACTCATATAAGCCCCGAAATCGATAAATATCCATTAATTGATTCAATTTGGAGTTTTATTTGCAACTTGAGATTTTAGGTGCTTTGGGCTCCAATGATCTCAAGAATTTTATTTGATCATCTCTTAGTTTGGATTATCACCAACTATAGCTCTCCTTGATTATGTGTTGCTAGTTGGTGACATGATAAACAAAAAAAAATTCCGAGCTTAGTGCTCAAATCCAAAGCCCTTACCTCATCCTTCCTCTCTCTCACCCAGTCTTCTCTGTGAAGAATCTGGGTAGGGCGGTCTGACCGTGCCCTAGCCGGTCTAAGACCGGCCCTTGTCTCAGACCATGGCTCTTCGGGCTGGCCGATTTAAACCGGCTATTAGCCCGGTCAGACCGGCCCTCTTCGGGGCAGTCGGGTTCTTATCAACCGAGGGCAGTTCTCTCTTCCCCATTTGCCTCACCTTCGGTTCCTTTTCTTCCCAACTTCAACCGGCGCCCCCAAGACTCCTTTGTGGAGCTTCTCTTCTCTCCGGCGGTCTGACCGTGTCTCCGGCCGCCTTGCTCTCCGGCTTTCCCTTCCGGTGAGGTCCCTCTCCCCTTTTCCTTCATGTGTTGAAGAACTAGGGTTTGTTCCTCTCCTCTCATCCTAATCCTTTGTGGATTCTTGATGAAGGTATTGATTCCCGGCTTCGTGGGTGATCTTGGAGCCTCTCCACTAGTTCCCCACCGTTTCCTTGTTCCGGTAATCTCTCTCCCTACTCACATTGCTTCAATTTTCAAGTTTTCCCCAAATAAGTTAGGGTTTGAGGATTCTTCGTCCAATCCTTCAAATCAGTGGGAGAGAATTGTTAAGTGAGTAGATCGGGCACTGTGTGATGCCTCCTTGCTGCATTGTTGGTCAAAGATTTGAATTTCTTTGTGAGATTCAAAATTTTTCTGCAGGTTTCTACATCGGCCGGTTTAAAACCGCCCTACGGGCCGGTCTGACTGCTTGTGTGGCCGGTCTGACCGCCTCTGTGGCCGGTTTAAACCGCCTGACGAAGATCCTCTGCTGAAAATTGGCAGCAACAATGCGTTTGCTTCTCTATCGATTCCTTTGGCTTCTCCATTCCCTGTTATCTCTTATATGCGTCTCTTGCTCTGTATGACAGTGACCATGCCAAGGATGAAGCACGCCTCTCGTGAGTCAGCAAGGGCAGAATCCTCCCGTGCAACTATCAAGGTTGAAGAACCAGTTGAGGAGGAAATGGCCAGCGAAGAAGAAGTGGAGAGTGGCAATGTCTCTGAGCAATCAGGTCAGGATCAGAGTGTGTCAGAGGATGAGATTGAAAATGATGAGGATGATGAGATGGAAGATGACATGGACAATCTCGATCTATCCACTCTCACTGCTGAAGACTTTGCTATCTACAGGAAAGTAAATCAATATGAGCGAGCTCAGTCATCCAATGATCGCAGGTTCCGCACTCTCTTTCAGGAGCATGTTCATGAGTTTGCATATGGACCAGAGAGGAAGTTTGCACAGCACAATCCAATCAAGTGGGACGTCATTGATCAGATTCCGGATTATGATGGGTTGCACCAGTTGTTTCAGAATGTTGGGCTTGCAGCTTTAGTGTCCTTGTCCCAGGGCTTCAACAAGAACATCATCCGGCAGTTCTATGCCACTCTCTATGTGGCCCCGGACAGATCTCAGATCAGGTGGATGACAGGACACCATGAGTATTCAGCTACCAAGGCACAGATTGAGGTCATCTTTGGTTTTCCCCCAGGTGATGAGTTCAGCAGAATACATGATGAGGATCACCTATCTTTGGATGGACAGCTTGTCTACTACTGGCCCCATCAGCATCATAACAGACCCATTCGGGCGGGTAGAGTTGACGGTCTCTACACCATTCCCAGTGTAGTGAACCGCTTGGTCAGACGCAGTGTGTTGCCTAGGGGAGGCAACATTGATGAGATTCGGCCTCCAGCATGGAACATTATTGATCACATCATGAATGGCGTGAGGTTTGATGTTGTGCACTGCATGTTAGAGGAGATTGCTTCGTCTATGGGAGATGTCAACAAGCTAATCTACTACGCTCCCTACATTATGAAGATTATTTCAGCTGAGACAGATTATGCAGGGCCTCTCAGTACTTCTTTTGGGTTCTATACACCGAGAGAGAGGCAGCCAGTGTTTCATCCCCACATGGTGGCAGATCCACAGCAGGCTCCAGGTGCAGCTCAGGCACAGCAGCAGGATTTTGGTCAGCAGGACCATGGAGAGCCTCAGCACCAGCAGCAGTTTCCACCTCAGGGGTTTGTGCCACAGTTTGCAGATCAGGCACCTTATCAGTATGGAGTTCCACCTCAGCTTTATGATCCGTTCATGAGCAGCATGGTTGGACATTTTGAGAACCTGAGCATGAGCATGAGACAGTTCCAGACGGAGTTGCGTTCAGATATACATCAATTTCAGTTAGAGTTCAGGGCAGACTTCGACTCCAGATTCTCTGCTATGTCCGGACAGCTGTCAGAGCTTGGGCTTCATGTCAACAGCATTGAGGAAGCTGTTCGCCCTGTCTTCTCTTGTCGCCGTCGTGGTGACTCGTCTTCCAGTGCTCCGCCGCAGCCTCCTCCTTCTGAGTCCTAGGTGGGTTTTGGGGAGGTGTCTAGATTTCTTCCATTTTGGCACTTGATGCCAATGGGGGAGAAGTCTAGAGGGTTGTGGAGAAGTTAGAGGGTTAGCTTTGTGTTTTCCTTATTTGGAGCATGGGTAGTCAGGCTATATGGGTGCTAGCTATTTCTTTTGCTTGTATTATATATTTAGCTAGTATCGCTATGTGTGTGTTAAGCTTATATGATTATTATTGTAATATCTCTTGCATAAGCTTAAACCTTTCCAAGTTGATCTCATGTGCTGAGACTTGATATACTTTGGACAACTATGTGCTTAATGGATATTTATGTGGTTCTTCAGTTTTATGTGATATCTTTTGTCCAAAGTATATACTTATGATCCTTGTGATGTCATGCATGCATATGTAGACTTGATGTTGATATATTGTACATTGCTTGTCTATATAGATCATATATATATAAGGGAAACTCCGTCAAAATTTGAGATGAACAAAATATGCAATGAAATTCAAAATCATTCACACATGCATATATTGTGGGGGAGTTTGCCATATATATTGTAGCTCTACTAACATCAAAACCTTAGTGGTGTTTGATGCTAGTAAAGCCGGTTTTGGTATCTATAACATCTTTGTGATGTTTGAAGCTATCAAAACTTGTTCTTAGTATACATTTTATTCACAAATGAAATGTATACTTAGAACCTTAAATCTTCATTTATAACCCTCTAGTGAGATTGTCATCAATTACCAAAATGGGAGAGATTAAAGGTTCATCTAGCCCCTAAGTGTGGTTTTGGTAATTAATGACAATACCTATGGACTAAGAATTATGTGAGAGTTGTTTGAAAGATGTTCCATAGGTGATGCAATGGTTGATGAAGTATGGATTCATTAAGGAATGCCATGAGATCAAGAGACTTGCATCAAGATCAATGAGTTCTAGGTGATACTCATGTGATCAAGAAGAAGAAGAGGTGTGCGAAGCTCATGAGTTGAGCTAAGAGAAGAACAAGTGAAGTCCATGAGTTGGACTCAAAGAAGATCAACGATAAGCATGAAGGCTAAGTCATTTGAGTGGTTCAAATGACTAAGGTATATAGTCGTCAATCTATATTTATGGACTAACCCACATGCGATGTGTTTGAGAGTGAGTTGGGGTTAGATCCATATAATGGCAAGAGTTGAATCGAGACATTCAAATGTGCCAAATGGAAGAGCAAGATCAAGTCGAGCACGGTGAAGACTCATGAACTTGATGCTTGCGGTTCAAGGCCAAGTGGAGTTGATGAAGAGCACACAAGAGCAATGAGAAGCGTCGGGACCTGGACGATATGTTCGTCAAGTCCGGCAAGGATTGCTCAAGGCAAAGGTATGCCGTAGACTAGGTTTTCCTAGTTTTACCGGTCTCACGGAGTTGGTGGGAGACCGGGTTATAGGTTCGATAGCCGTTCTATTAAGAGGGGTTAACGGACGGGTTGCGCGATCATATCGTGTGTCGAGTGCTCAACCTTTGCATGTTGCATTTGTGTGTCGGGCTTAGCCATTTTCCGAGAACTTTGTGTTTTAGGTTTCTGCCTAAGCCCCAGCGGTCTGACCGGCCTTCTGAGGCGGTCTGACCGGCTGTGTGCAGCGGTCTGACCGGCCTCCGTGGCGGTCTGACTGGCTGTTCAGTTTTCAGTAGGTCTTCCGGTTGTACCGGGATTGGTTCCCGGTAGCTCCGAGTTCTGCCTCTGGTCTCTCCCTCTTGATCCCTTTGAGTTGGAGTTTCCGGTGCATCCGGATTTGGGTCTGGTGCATCCGGATTTGGTGTCCGGAGTATCCGAGGTTTTTACCCCGGAATGTCCGGACGAGGGCTCTCGGGGTGAGTTCTCGGGTAAGGCGGTCTGACCGGCCTTGTGTGGCGGTCAGACCGGCCTGGTGTCTTCTGGCCTGCCTGAGTGGCAGCTTGGCCTAGTGAGGCGGTCTGACCGGCTTAGTGCCGCGGTCAGACCGGCCATCTTTGTCCAGCTGAGTTTTGGCTCAGTTTTGGATCGCTCTCGGGTGGTTGCTCGGAGCATCTGGGTAGAATCCGGAATGTCCGGGAGTAGTCCCGAGGCTTGGAGCTTTCGGGAGTGTTCATCCGGAGTGTCCGGAGCTTCTACCCCAGAATGTCCGGGTAGTGGTTCTCCTGTGTGTCAGGAGGTCCAACGGCTAGTTTTATAGCCGTTTGGATAAAGGCGGTCTGACCGGCCTTGTGAGGCGGTCTGACCGGCCTTTTCGCAGAAACCCTCCAACGGCTAGTTTTTGGGGGTTTGGGTATAAATACCCACCCTAGCCCGTGGGGGAGGGTTGCTGCTGCCCCTTGGGTCATTTGTTGATCCTTCCCTCTTGCTCCTACCCTCTCTAAAGTCCTCAAGTGCATGTGTTGCTAGTTTGAGGTGTGAGGAAGAGTTTGTGCATTGGTTGCACTTAGCGTATGCATTAGTTGCATCGTGTTGAGCATTCGGCGTCGATTGGTTCGAGCGCTTGTCCGAGAGCTTGTTACTCTTGGAGGCCACCGACTCCTAGACGGTTTGGTGGTTGAGAGCTCGGTGATCTCTTCGTGAAGAATTGTGAAGAGGCCCGAGGAATTGTGAAGTGGCTTTGGATCTCGCCATCTCCGGGAGTGGAGAAAGGAGATAACCGTAGTGGTCGAGGAGACTCCGGAGAGTCCTCGAGAGGAAGTGGCTTGAGAGGGAGCCCACCCTTGATCAAGTGTGATCGGGTCCTCAAACGGAGACGTAGGATATCGGTGGATATTCGAACATCCGGGTGATAAATCCTTTGTCCCTTGTCTCCTTTACTTATCGCAATTTATTCTTGCTATTATATATTATCTTGTATAGATTTGAATTGCTTGCTATCTAGTATTGCTAGTTATTCAACCTAGTCTTGAAATTATATACACTTGTTTAGGTTGATATTGCACTAGTTGTACCAAGTTCTAGTTTAATTCCGCATTTAAGTTGGCTAGTATTGATTAGAAGTTTTAATTGCCTATTCACCCCCCCCTCTAGGCGACATCTTAGTCATTAAGGTCCTTTCACCAAGGAGTCAGGTACAACTTGTTGAAGCACAAGCTGGCCAGATCTAATGTCCAAACCATGAGCCGACTCATAGAGCTGGCCAACAAGTACGCAACCGGTGAGGAAGCCGTGCGTTGCCAGACCCGGGCGTCCCGGGACAAGGGCAATGCAAAGACCGAGCCCTCCAAGCACAAGGGCAACCAGAGCAACTCCGAATCCAGAAGGAATAACAACAACCGCAACCAGAAGCGCAAAGGTGGTAGCGGTGATGGGGTCGGCGGAGCAGACCTCGTCGTGGCCACCGAGCGCGGCCACCAGCACCGCGACGACGGCCAGAAGCAGAACCATCCGTGGATGCAGCGCAAGACTCCGAGGTTGTCCTATGATGAGATCATGGACAAACCTTGTTCGTTTCATAGCACGAACGACAGGCAGGCAGGGCACTCAACCAGGGAATGTAGCTTCTTAAAGCGCATCCGGGCTGAGAGTCTGCCTGCAAAAGAAGCTGATGAGAGGCGGTCCGGCTGGAGGTGACAGCGACCAGCAGTACCCCAGGATGGACGGCGTCCTCATGATCTTTCAAGGAATCGGCTCCAGGACGAGTCGGAAGCTCAGAGTCCGTGAGGTGAATGCGACCACTCCCGCGGTCCCGTAGTGGTTGAACTGGTCAGAGGTGGCAGTCGGCTTTGATCGCTCTGACCACCCGGATCACATCCCGCACCCGGACAAGTTCGCACTGGTGGTGGACCCATAAGTCGGTGGCTACAAGCTTACCAAGGTCTTGATGGACGGGGGAAGCAGCATCAACATCATGTACATTGACACTCTCAGGCGGATGAAGGTTCCGGAATCCCGACTCCGACCCAGTAGCACCACCTTCCACGGGATTGTGCCTGGGAAGTCCGCCCAGTCGTTGGGCCAGATTTCTTTGGAGATTGTCTTCGGCGAGCCAAGCAACTTCCGCATCGAGACCCTCACGTTCGAGGTCGTAGACTTCAGTGGCGCCTACCACGCCATCCTGGGCCGCCCAGCCTACGCGAAGTTCATGGCTAGGCCATGCTATGTCTACCTGAAGCTGAAGATGCCGGGTCCCAAGGGCGCCATCATGATCATGGGAGACTTCAAGCGCTCCCACGACTGCGACGTCTCCAGCGTGGATATCGCCGAGTCCATGATGGCGGCTGAGGAGCTTGCAACCATCAAGAAGTCGGTTGACAGCGAGCAAGCTCCCCCAAGTAAGAGGCCCGCCACTGAGTCCACCTTCTAGTCGGGCCAGGATACCAAGTCGATCCAGGTCCACCCTGACGACTCGACCAAGATAGCTCAGATTGGGACCGACCTCGGCCCCAAATAGGAAAGCGCGCTCGTCGACTTCGTCTGGGAGAACTGGGATGTCTTTGCATGGAAGCCATCTGACATGTCGGGGGTTCCCAGGAACGTCGCCGAGCACTCCCTCAATGTCCTACCAGGCGCGAAGCCGGTCAAGTAGACTCTTCATCGTTTTGCGGAAGACAGGAGCTGAGCAAAATCGCCCGACTCCTAGCAGCTGGTTTCATCAAGGAGGTTCTTCACGCGGACTGGCTGGCGAATCCAGTCCTGGTTCTTAAGAAGAACAAAACTTGGCGCATGTGTGTAGACTACACCAGCCTGAACAAGGCATGCCCCAAGGACCCGTTCGCTCTGCCTCGCATCGACCAGGTGGTAGACTCCACGGCCGGTTGCGAGCGCCTTTGTTTCTTGGATGCCTATTTAGGCTATCACCAGATTAAGATGAAAGAGTCGGATCAAATAAAGACTTCCTTTATAACCCCTTACGGGGCCTTTTGCTATATCTCCATGCCATTCGAACTCAAGAATGCTGGCGCCACATACCAGCGCTGCATCCAGAAGTGCCTGCATGATCAGATTGGCAGGAACGTCCAGGCCTATGTCGACGACATCATGGTGAAGACAAGAAAGAAAGGTGACCTCCTGGCTGACTTGGCAGAAACTTTCGCTAATCTCAGGCGGTTCAATATGAAGCTCAACCCGGGCAAACGCGTTTTCGGAGTCCCTTTCGGGCAAGCTACTCGGTTTCATCGTTTCCGAGCGAGGAATCGAGGTGAACCCTTACAAGATTGACGCCATCCTCAAGATGGGCAAGCCCAAGAACCTCAAGGCTGTTCAGCGACTGACCGGGTGCGTGGCTGCGCTCAGTCGGTTCATCTCTCGACTTGGCGAGAAGGCCCTCCCTCTTTACCGCCTCCTTAAGAAGTCTGACTCCTTCGAGTGGACTGACGAAGCCCAGCACGCCCTTGACGACCTCAAGCGCCTGCTGTCCACATCACCAGCACTCGTCGCGCCCCTGGAGAACGAGCCCATGCTACTATACATCTCGGCCACCAATCAGGTGGTCAGCGTCGTCCTGGTGGTGGAGCGCGAGGAAGAAGGCCGAGCGCAGAAGGTACAGCGACCCGTCTACTACGTCAGCGAGGTCCTAACTGACTCGAAGCAGCGCTACCTGCACTACCAGAAGCTCGTCTATGGCGTATTCATGGCAGTGCGAAAGTTGGTCCACTACTTCTAGGCCCACCCGATCACAGTGGTTAGCAACGCCCCCTTGTCCGACATCATCGGCAATAGGGATGCCACGGGTCGAGTCGCCAAGTGGGCGATCGAACTCATGGCTCACGACATCAACTATGAGCCCCGTAAGGCCATTAAGTCTCAAGCTCTCGCCGACTTCATCGTCGAATGGACAGAAGCACAGTGCCTCCCGCCCCAAGTCGCCCCCGAGCACTAGATCATGTACTTCGACGGGTCCAAGATGCTTGCGGGCGCGGGGGCTGGAATTGTCCTCATCTCCCCCACGAGGGACAAGCTCAACTACGTGTTGCAGATTCACTTCATGGCATCCAACAATGTCGTGGAATACGAAGCCCTACTGCACGGCCTGCGTATCGCCATCTCACTCGGTGTCCGTCGACTCTTGTGTCGCGGCGACTCGGATCTGGTCGTGCAGCAGGTGATGAAGTCTTGGGACGCTAAGGATCCCCACCATGGCGGCATACTGCGCTGCGGTTCATCGACTCGAAGGCCACTTCGAGGGCCTTGAATTGCATCATGTCCATCGGTGCGACAACGAGGCCGCCGACTCCCTCGCCAGGATCGGCTCTACTCGCGACAAGGTACCACCCGGTATCTTCCTTCAACAACTGCACCAGCCGTCTGTCAAGCCACGGTCAGCAACCGAGTCCCCTCAGCCCGAGCTCGACGGTCCAAAGGCTGCCGAATCGGCCCAGGAAAATGTCTTGGCCGTCATCCCCCTTGGACTCAGCCGTTCCTCGCCTACCTCTAGAGGAAGGAGCTCGTCGAAGATCAGACGGAGGCACGACGCATTGTACGCCGCGCCCAGGCCTACACCATCATCAACGGCAAGCTCTACAAAGGCAGCACCACTGGAGTTTTCCAGTGGTGCATCTCTCCAGAGGAAGGCAAGGACATCCTTCAGGAGATCCACTCAAGAGTCTGTGGTCACCATGCCTCATCGCGGGCGTTAGTGGCCAAGGCTTTCCGTCATGGTTTTTTTGGCCCACTGCGCTCTCCGACGCGGAGGGACTCGTCCGCACTTGCATCGGCTGTCAGAAATATGCCCGGCAGCCACACATGCCGACCACCACGCTCAAGACCATCCCTATCACCTGGCCTTTCGCCGTGTGGGGACTCGACATGGTGGGCCCATTCAAGACAGCAAAGGGGGGTTTTACTCACCTCCTCGTGGCAGTGGACAAGTTCACAAAGTGGATCGAGGCCAAACCCATCATGAAGCTCGATGGTCCGACAGCTGTCAACTTCATCAAGGGGGTCATCTTCCGATTCGGCATTCCCCACAGCATCATCACCGACAACGGCTCCAACTTCACCGCTGGTGTTTTTCGCCAGTTCTGCAGAGACCACGGCATCACCCTCGATTACGCCTTGGTGGCTCACCCGCAATCAAACGTGCAAGTCGAGCGCTCCAACGGGCTCATCCTCCAAGGCATCAAGCCCCGACTCTTGGCACCTTTGCAGAAGGCCGTAGGCTGCTGGGTTGACGAGCTTCCTTCCGTCCTCTGGAGCCTGCGGACTGTAACACCTCAATTTTCCGAAACCTGAAAATTAGGGCCAGCAAAAACTTTTTGTGAATAGTGCTGATTAAAATACACCAGATTAAAACTTTTGCTCAAATCATGCTTCTGTTAAAAACCCTAAAATAAGTCAACCCAAAATATTCCACCTCTGTTCTAAATTCCTTACTCCTTGCTCTGTTAAAACTCTGTCCGGCAAGGTATTCAAACCTTACATTCCACTTTGTCTCCATACGTGGCTACTCGTCTTGCTTCCCGCCATGAACACACCTCCAGCATCCCTTCCCTTTCCATCTAGCCGATGCAACCTAAACCCACCTTTGCCGCTCAGTGCCTGCTCGGTACTTTTGCGAAATTGAAACATATACACATCTTGAATCTTCTCCGAATGACTTGAAATTCTACCATTCTCTTCGTCATGCCCTATCGCGAGTATGTGCCAATATATACTGCTTTCATGTATACGCACATACGCGAACCCTAATTCTCGACACGCCTGTTTTCCTCTCCTGTCGACAAAACCTCATGCATGTATATACGCACGTATCGGCACCCGAAATCAAACCACAGCTCGCCGTAACTTCGCATGTCTATCCCATCCACATGCACACTCCATATATGCTAAAATATCCAAGCGTATGTGGACACATACCCTCCACACCCTAAATTATTTATCTCTCGGTAAAACCATAGCCACTACGATTTCTCTCCTCCTCCTTACCATATGACATGCCAATAACTTTTCACCTTTATCACGTTACCATGCCGGTAGATAAATATTCGTCCTGTTACATTTCTACCAAATAACCCTTACCCATTTATCCTTTTACTAAAGTCAAAAGCCCTATCTACCGTTCGCCATTCTTACCCATCACTCGGACACGAGTGTTATGTCAATCCCTGTGCATGTATATAGGTACATATTTCCCCCAGGATCTATGCCACCTTTTCTCTCTCCTAGTAACGAGTTAAACCTAAACCTAACCCCTAACTCTATACATCCAAATGCCCCTCAGAGAAATCCACAATTATTCCACCACCCTCCCCAATGTCCTAGAAAAATCCAACTATGCAAACATATTTGTGTCTCTCGTATAAAGGTATCCGATGAACTCCATCAGACATCTTTGCCCTAAAAGCTTTTCTCCATGGGATCATCTCCAAAACCATGGTAGATTTCAGGGAAAAATCCCACATACATCCCCCATCCTCCTCCCTCTCTTTCTACAGAGATTATCTATCAAGGCACAGCTTCCTTACCGTGCCAAACTCTTTTACTTTTTCTCAGCCAAGCTCCACGCCACCTTTACTTCCAAAGCAGCAAAAGGGCACCTACCTTCCCTGTGTCACCTGCTATTTCCTCCCCTACCTGAGCTCCTTTAGTCTACAACTCCCCAAGCTAACCCGCTGTTTCTCACCTCAACCCAACAGCACGCCATAGAGCTGACCATGTCCCCTTCTCTCACACAAAAGCTGCATGCGCAGCTCCCTTGCCCATCCCCCCAAAGCAAACCAAGCACACGCATGCATGCCCCTAGCTTTTTCTTTCTTCTCTCCTCTACTTGGTTGACTTGCTTCCCTGCGCATGCACTGCTGGACCAGCAACACTCAGCTCCTCACGCCAAGCCACCAGGAGCTGCCTCCCTTCCCAGCTGTCCTTAACTCCTCTCCTTTCTTACTTCATCTTTTTCCCTTTTGACCTGCCATCTTTTTGCTGCTGTAGACACCTCACCACTGCAGTACCACACCCTGGAGTCCAAACCGAGTACACCTTCCTCTCCCTTGCACGCCACCTTTTTCCCTCACTTTTGGGCCAAGCTGTAGCAGCATGCAAGGTTGTCTCATCCCTATTTCTCCTCCAGCTTTGAGCAGCCCTCCTCACTCGTTTAAGTAACCAGCAGCTGGCGCCTCACCCTACCACCTCCCTCTCCTTCATTTACTTCTTGTCAACGCCCCAAACCGAGCTACTTTTCCAGACCATGTCGCCTGCTCCAATTCAACACGCATGTGCCCAAGCGGTGCCCTTCACCCTTTTTCTTTTCCTCACCTGAGATTCACCCCTACATGGGTCTTCTTCCAAGCCGCAGTGCCCGAGCTCTTTTCTTCTTGCCGCTGCTCCTTCTCCTCCCCTAAGCTACTCCATTTCCCCTTTGCTTTCAAGCTAGCCAGGCTGCTCTAACTCCTCTACCCATGCGTAACTCCTCCTACCATCCCACCTTCTCCTACCACCCAAGCACAACCGAGTTGGCTACCTCCCAGTCCGGCCACCTCTTCTCCCTTTCATTTCTTCATCTCCCGAGCGTGGCAAACAATTCACCAAGCCTCTGCCGCAGTTCCCAAGCCCCTGCCGCAATTGCCAAATCCCTACCGCAGCTGCCATGCTTGCCCTTGCCGCAGCTACCATGTCCTGCCGCGGCAAGCCACCAACAGCTCGTGGCAACAGTTGCCGCCACCACAAACGCCCTGCCACGGTAGCCAACTCCTTGCCGCAGCAGCTCAAGGTTGCTGCCGCTGCAAGCCTTTCCCCGCTGCGGCAAGCTATGCCCCTACCGCGGTAGCGCTGTGGCAGCTTTTCTCCCACCGCGACAAAGCTTGCGGCAAGCTATTCCCTACCGCGGCAAGCTATTCCCTACCGCGGCAAGCTATGCCTCGCTGCGGCAAGCCTTTTCTCGTCGCGGCAGCACTGCGGCAGTACCGTGCCACGCCCCTGCCGTAGCTGCCACGCTCCTGCCGCAGCTGCCATGCCCTACCGCAGCTGCTGCCTAGCCACTACCGTTGCCGCCTAACTCTTGCCGCGGCAGCTTCCACTGCCAATTTGCCATGCCGCGACAGCCCGTGGCAGCCATTGTCGCTGCCACACTCCTGCCACGGCAGCTAAAGGCTGCTGCCGCGCCACCATTTTCTCTACTGCGGCAGCACTGCAGCAACCTCATTCTCCGCCGCGACAGCGCCTTACCGCGACAAAGCTATTCTCCGCCGCGGCAAAGCTGTTCCTCACCGCGGCAGCCTCTTTCTCCTACCGCAGCTCCTTTCTCCTGTCGCAGCAAAGTCCTACCGCAGTTGCCTTGCTCCTAATCAATTCTTATATAAGCATGTTATGTCTATTCCTTTAGCATGGCTTAAACTTGGTTAATCCCTTGACGCATTTAAACCTATCATGCCATGTTAGTTCAGTATACCCTTATTTTAGAAGTCTTTTACACCATAATAGCAATGATGGTTTTGAAAACCTAACGATTGTGAGTCAGCTATTATATGCATGCATGCATATGTATGTGCACGTAGGTCATTTTAAATCTTGCTTTAACAAGTTTATAGAGATTTCTAAAACTTTGAAGCATGAATAATGTCCTCGGAACCCAACCCTTATATGAAAGCTAACAGCTTATAAAAGCTAATGTGATCCTAATCATGTAAACCCTAGTTTTCTTACACGTAAAAGCTCTTACCTCATGTGTTATTAAATCCATCGCAACATTTTGAAAACCCTAGCACCCCTCTAAGAGCAATGCATGGTTCTAAGTGTTGTTTGAGTGTATGCTGGTTCTTAACTAGTTCTCCCTCGCACTGTTAGTGATTCGCTATTTTCCGACGTGTAGAAACGACGTTGTGTGACCTCGCGCGAAGGAATCCAGACGATTGTCGTTCCAGATTTAATGTTCGGAATCGGCCATTATTGCCAGGAAAGCTCTCCACCATTGATCATGTTGGATCCCAAGTTTTTGAAATATTATGTTGTTTACGAAGCATGCATGCTATGTTTTACAATTGTTATTTTATGTAGCGTAGCTATGCCGATGCTTAGGAAACCCTAGTCCAACCCTGAACTCCTTGTAGCCCTAAGGACTACGTATTTCGGGAATATTATCGGAAAACTTAGGGTAGAGTATATACTTATATACATGTTTAGTCCTGCCGTAGTAAAATTAGGGTTTTAAAAAGGAAAAATAATAACACCCCATATTTCATGTGGTGAACTTTTGAGAAACGGACCGTCGTGTCCAAAGGTGTATGAAGGTAGCATAGCCATGGGTTGGTATGTTTTACCGGAAATAGTTTTGTGAAACCGAGCTGAAAAGGGAGAAGATTTTGATCCGGGTCGGTAATGAAGGGTGAAAGCAGGGAGTTTGTTAAAGAGCGAGGTAAGGCCCGTCGTGGTTCTCGCTGCCCGTTTACGGGAGTGGTGTGGAGTCCTTCTCGGATCACCTAAGGACCGATCTTAAGTGCCGTTTGGCCAAGTCTTACCGTACGTCCACATGTCCTTTGTGGGAAGGACTGGACATAGTACCCGGCCTGAACTAGCATGAACCCGTGGGCAGTCAGTAGAGTGCAGATGGGGTAGTGTAACCCCTGTAGAGAACAAATACAGCAGTTTAGCGAGGCATTGTTCGCCACAAAGTTGGAACACCAACCTCCTTGTAGCGATGATACTGACTCAAGCTAGGTTTGGGACATGTCCTTCGGACGGGTTCATGGCTGGGTTCACACCGGCGAAGAGTCTCGTTGTACTAGCTCTGGTAGTATACTGGGCCCGGTATGCCCAGGGTGACCTACATCGTGTGGGTAAAGCCGTACCACCTCTGCAGAGGGTTAAAACTATTCGAATAGCCGTGACCGCGGTCATGGACGAACTTGGTCGGGCCACACTAAAGTAGACCGACTTTCAAAGTCAAAAATAGATTATGGGTTATGGGTTTAAGGACGCGATCCGCCGTGTTCGCAGGGTGACTTGAGAATTCCCGTCGTGGCAGTATGAGTGAAGAAGGGATTTTCCCGTGGACTCGGGCAAACCCTAGAATCCCCGTAAGTACGAGGTGAGCTGTGTCTCCCTGAGGAACCGGGTGATTGTCGTTGGTATCCCCGTAAGTACGAGGTGAGCAGTGTCTCCCTGTGGAACCGGGTGATTGCCGTGTTTTCATTGGTATCCCCATAAGTACGAGGTGAGCTGTGTCTCCCTGAGGAACCGGGCGAGTACCATACTTTGCCGTTGTAGCGGAAAGCACAGAGATGAACTCCCCGCTGTGACGGGTTGAGTGAATCAAGCAGGTACCCCATCTCGCTGCGTCGAGATGTTTTGCTAAAATTGCTTTTATATCTATTTACGTACATTTCAAATGCAAACTTACTTTCTCGCACAATATGAAACTTAGGATAGAGCCAATCTCTTGATAGTTTCCTTGCATGCTCATATCCGTGATAAACTCCCTGGCGGAGTGCTTACGAGTACATTCAATGTACTCACCTGGCTTGTTGATTTGGCCAGACCGAAAGGGTGACCGTTTGAAAGCGACGACGGTATCCACGATAACTAGGGCGAACCCCCAGTCGGTTGCCTGTTGGGAACGGCATATTGATGGGCTCATCACTGCTCGATTTTCCACTGCAAGATTTCTAGCCGTTGGGCTAAAGGTATAGTTTTTCGATCTTGAAGATCGGATTACGTATTTGATGATGAATAGTACGGTATCCCGCGTATTAGGGGTATCCATGTACAGTTACCCGGGACTTTAGGAAGGTACATCGTATCCAATAAGGATCCCCGGATGATAAGGTAACCCCTCCAAGGAAGGAAGGACTCCCCTTAAACTAGGAAGCCAATCCCAACGTTTAAGGAAGCCAGAGTCCTACTCGGGCGTGAGTCCACGTCCAGTACGACCCTGGGAACCCCCTATATAAGGATCAGCAATCCCATAGGGGAGGACAGGTTTTTCTAGTCGCAACACAAGCAGCGTAGGATCTCAGGAGGCGAAGCCCTAGAAGACCCGCTGCCTCGAAGGAGTCGAGGCCGGCGGATTAGATAGATTAGTCTATGATTAGGCCTAGGGTAGCCACTAACATACACCCCATTGTAAAGCGTGTTCTCCATCAATATATAGCAACAGGATGTAGGGTTATTATCCTGAGGGAGGCCCGAACCTGTATAAAAACGGCTGTCCCCTGCTGTCAGAGCTCCTGGCACTTGGGCCCTAGAGGTCCCTACCCCCCAGTAATCATCACTCCACGAATACCGTAAGATCGCCGATTCACCGATCGTCGACAGATGGCGCCGACCGTGGGGACCTCTCCGGACCAAGCCGTCCAGGAAGAATCAGAGTCGGCAGGACGCGCAACTAAGCGCGATCAGATCCCAGCGCCGGTTGCACAGCCCTCACCGGTTTTGACCGAGGAGGAAGTAGCAAACCCGGCAGGAAAACCGATCGCAATCTCGCCCCGTACTGGGTACTCGGACCAGGGTTTCTACGACAACTTTGGCCCTATGGACCCGTACCCGATTACGGATCGAGTGATTTTCGGAGAGTACGCCCCTGGAGAGAACTCAGATGGTGAAGCAGATCACTTCAGAACCGAGTGCGCCAGAGCCTTCAGCGAGAAGTTGGTCTTGAACGACGACTTCCCGGCAGGAACGACCAGCCCCATGGTTGGAATTTCTCCTGTAAACTCTGATCGTGGGAACGGTCAAGATCTCAATCACAGTATCCCTCCCGATGAAGTGGAACTACACCTCATCTAATCCAGACCCTCGAGTGGTTCTCGCGATCCATGACGGTCGAGAAAGATCTCGAGGGCCCGGATCAGCATGGGGGCTCACAACCCCAGAGCCCGACGAGATCGTTCAGCAAAACCTCCACCGCAACTACGAGCGACGACTTCAAAAAACACCCCCTCCAAGTCGGAGAGCAGGTTCTACGACTAGTTCGGAACCAGGGCAAAAAGGGCTTTCTCCTCAGCAGGACAACGGCTCCACATGAGAAGACGCCCGATCCAGGTCGCTCGAGTTAGCAGTAAAGAGATAGTCGAGTCCCCTTAGAGAGTTCCTCGTGCAAGCACCTTCGGTAAGATCGCACAGTCATCACCTCTCCGACCGCCAGTCCGTCTCAGGTTGCGCCAGCTCCAACCTCAAGTCGTCAAGCTATGAACAAGCTGATGATAAGACGCTCCGGGCGCCGTCGCCTAGCACGCGCACTCGACAAGCTTTTTCAGCGGGTCACGACAAGAGCACGAGAATTTCTGGAGCAACCAACGACAACTCGAGAGGAGGAGGTGATGTTTTTACTTCTAGTTTTTCCTAGCAGTTTTTTCTTATAGTAACTTATAAATGATGCTTCAGTCAGTTCACAGTTTTTTAAATATCAAGTTCCTAGTTCGATATTTATTTTTTCAGACTGCCTATCCGAGAAACTTCTCGAATAAGGCAGTCGGGGGCTGGATAAGTATGTGGCATCAGGTGAAAAACTGGCGTACACATGCACGTACCGACGACCCAACCTAAGCAAAAGGAAAAGGGTTCTGCGCTGCGACCGTCTGGGATGAGAGGAAAGCCCCTTAACGTGTCTACAGGTGACAGGGAAAGCCACTGAGCCCCCCACCTGACTAGACCTAAGGCCTGGCCGACCAAACTCCCCGGTTCCCGCAGCAAAGTTCCCCGACTCCGAGCAAGGGAAGAAGAGAAGGTACAGGTATGACTAGGCCAACAAAATCGTACGCTTACCGGCCACCTCGACTACTTTGAACAGAAGGCGTCCCGGATAGAGTGCAATATCATCAGAGCAAGGGTTACGCGAGGTTCACTAACTAGCGTTCAATACCCCTTTGACAAGGGAACACTGGTTGCTGTTATGGCTATGACAGACTGTACGAAGACCCCTTATCGTGTTTACTGATGACGAGAAGCCTCTGAGACCTCCATCCGACTAAACCTAAGGCCTGGTCGATCGCAGTCAGTGGCATACGGCGCAACTCGTAAGCCTAAGTCAAGGAAGGTGGATGCGAAGTTTGACTAAATCCTCAAGAACCTTTGCATCTGACAACATTCACAATGCAGTTATTTTTAAAAATGATCAACTTTCAGAAAACAAAACACATAGATTAAGCACAGTTACTAATCAAAAAGTGTTAAGTCAGTTTAGTAGGCTATCTGCATTCAGCCATTCGAAACCTCTTCGCCTCGAAATCGGTTCCCCGCTCCTGCTCTGACCGGACCAATCGCTCCTCTAGGTCCCAGACGAAGCAAGCAAAAAGGCAAAAGGTTAGTTTCAGTAAAAGCAAATTACGACTAACGTTTTCAGTTGTTGATTATATCTAGAAGCGCCGCGACCAGGGGCTAGACCTTCGCTCAAGTCGGACAACAGGCGTCCTGAACTAGGGGCTCAATGAACTCCACAGCCGACTAGCCCCATACTGGAACTAACTTCTCCAGCCGAAGAATGCCTGCAGTATGCACTGCGGATTGACTTCCCGGCCACGAATAACGTGGCCAAGCATGAGGGTTTGCTTGCCGGTCTCTGAGTCGCTTCCGCACTTGGTATCCGCCGCCTACTCGTGAGTAGGAACTCACAGCTGGTAGCGAGACAAGTGTCCAAGGAATGTCAGACCTTAGACCAGAACATGGCAGCTAACTAGCAGAGATGAGGAAGCTGGAGAAGAAATTCATCGGGCTCAAAGTACGGTACATCCTAAGAAAGGATAACTGCCGAGCCGATAGTCTTGCCCGCCTAGCGTCCTCACGATCTCTATGTCCACCCGGGACCTTTGCAAAAAGGATTTCGACGCCGTCCATAGCTTTTAACGAACCCGTGGACGAAGGGATGGCCGATTCGAGTCCGAGGGCCATTCAAGGACGTCACCAGGTATTGACGCTCCAAGAGGAGTTACGGGTCAACTCGTAGCTCCCCTCGATCTTGAAGATTCGTGGATAGAACCCATCCGCAGGTACCTTCTCGATCGAACTACGCCTGAGGACGATACGCTTTCCGAGCAAATTGCCCGGCGCGCCAGGATGTATTCCCTGGTCGATGGGGCCCTCTACCGACGAGGGGCTCACGGAGTGCTCATGCGGTGTATCCCCCAGACGCAGGGTATAAGATTACTCGAAGAGATCCATGGAGGGGTGTGCGGGGCACATGCATCTTTCCGAACCCTGGTCGGAAAGGCCTTTAGACAAGGATTCTATTGGCCGACAGCCCTCTGTGACGCGAGCGAGTTAGTGAAGCGATGCTGTCAGTGTCAAATTCATGGTAGACGCGTTCACCAGCTCGTCCAAGTATTGCAGACAATTCCCTTATCGTGGCCCTTCACGACATGGGGCCTGGATATTCTGGGGCCCTTCCCAGTCTCGCCCGGGGGCTACAAGTTCCTGTTCGTCGCAATTGACAAGCGCGCTGCGGTTTCCGCTAACATCAGCGGCACAATAGCGCAGAGAGAGAAAGATTCGTCATCACCACGCGAAGTTTCCGCCACGATGGTTCCGTTTCCTAGAAATATGCCAGACGGACGTGTGTCCGTGATCAACGGATTAGATCTGATCGGAAAAGCATTTTGGATTTTTCAAGGGATTATTCCGATAAGGCTCCTATGACTATTCGGTAGGGATTGAATCTACTCGGAAGTCATCGAAAAGGACCACTCGGGTCGCCTACTCGGAATTTTTCCGACAAAGGCAGATTTCCAACGAAGACCATCATACCCTCACTTCACGTATTGATGGGGGGCTTGATGATGAATAGTACGGTATCCCGCGTATTAGGGGTATCCATGTACAGTTACCCGGGACTTTAGGAAGGTACATCGTATCCGATAAGGATCCCCGGACGATAAGGTAACCCCTCCAAGGAAGGAAGGACTTCCCTTAAACTAGGAAGCCAATCCCAACGTTTAAGGAAGCCAGAGTCCTACTCGGGCGTGAGTCCACGTCCAGTACGACCCTGGGAACCCCCTATATAAGGATCAGCAATCCCATAGGGGAGGACAGGTCTTTCTAGTCGCAACACAAGCAGCGTAGGATCTCAGGAGGCGAAGCCCTAGAAGACCCGCTGCCTCGAAGGAGTCGAGCCCGGCGGATTAGATAGATTAGTCTATGATTAGGCCTAGGGTAGCCACTAACATACACCCCATTGTAAAGCGTGTTCTCCATCAATATATAGCAACAGGATGTAAGGTTATTATCCTGAGGGAGGCCCGAACCTGTATAAAAACGGCTGTCCCCTGCTGTCAGAGCTCCTGGCACTTGGGCCCTAGAGGTCCCTACCCCCCAGTAATCATCACTCCACGAATACCGTAAGATCGCCGATTCACCGATCGTCGACAGTATTCTATTCTAATAAGTGCGTGTATGATTTTGATACACAGGTTAACTTGTGGGTATCAGCTACTGATCCAGGGACCGGTACCATAAACACAAGGGCTTATCCGGCCTTGAAACTGGGTACGCCACACGGACTACCCCGAACCAGTCGATTGGCTACACACCTTTCTTCATGGTCTATGGAGCCGAAACTGTCATGCCGAGTGACATCCTCCACGACTCCCCGCGAGTCGCAGCATATGTCGAGGCCGAGTCGGAGGCGGTCAGACAAGACGACCTTGATAGCCTCGAAGAAGCACGGGAGCTCGCTCTCCGCCGCTCCGCCATCTACCAGCAGACCTTGCGCCGCTACCACAGCTGCCAAGTATGAGGGCGAGCTTTCAACACGGGTGACCTGATCCTTCGACTCATCCAGGATCAGAAAGGCATGCACTAGCTTTCTCCACCGTGGGAAGGTCCCTTCATCATCAACCAAGTACTTCATAACGGCGCCTACCGACTGGGGGACCCAGAATCCGGCGTCATCACGGAGAGGACCTGGAACATCACCCAGCTGCGTCCCTTCTACAATTAAACTCTGTATTTTCAATACTTTCTAGTTTGATCATGAACAAAAACTTTACACTCGATCTCGAGTCGGTCTTACTTTGTTTATGATCTCACTATTAAAACGGCTTGTTCCCTTGGGCAACCCCGGGGGCTACATTAAACAACCGAGTAGCTTGGCTCCTCCGGGCGACCCCCGGGGGCTACGTCATGCCACCCACTGGGTGTGCTGTCAGTCGGCACGCGTTCCAACTCCTCTAAATTTGCTTCTCCGTGCACGTCTAAGTAAATGTGTACAGCACCTAAGGCCCACTCTTCGTCCCGAACTACAGTCGCAACCCGGCTGTCCGGTTGGTAAGAGCAAAAGTTAAAGGTTGGCTTGCACACGAAAGGATTGAACGCAGAAACAAATTTAGACGAGTGAAATAACTTCCAAGTTTCCAAAAATAATAAGTTTTTACAACGCATTTCACTCGGCATACCGAGGATCCATATCAACTACACTTATTCTTCTTCTTCTTCTGGCGCTGCCTCCACGCGCTCCTCCAGGTCGGCGAACCCGGCGATCCGACTGGCGGCTCGGTGAACTTGGGGAAGTAGCTTCACGGGGTCAACCGGCTCGCCCTCCACGTCAAGTGGGGCCCCAGTGGAGATCGCGTTGATGTCAGCATCGGGATGGTGCGCCAGGATCATCGCCAGCGCCATTCCGGCTCCCGAGTGCGCCGCCGACTCCTTCCACTCGTCCACTTCTGCTGAGCCTTGCATAAGCTTGTTGGCGAGGGCGAAGATGCTAGAACTCAGCTCCTCGTTGGGCCACAAGGTGGCGTAGAGGCCTTGCGACGCCGTCTTCATGTTCTGCACCAAGCTCTTAACTTGGAGCAGTCGGTCTTCAAGCGTGATGACGTAGGTAGACATCGCCTCGGGCATCCAGAAGGCTTCGAGCGCTGCCTCCGCCGGGCTGGCCAACCCTTGCAGTCGGCGTGCAGCTAGCCTTGCCTGTTCCTCCAGCTCTGGGCAAGCATCTGGGCACGAATTATTACAAAGACACCAACAAGGAAGACAAGACTGAAGAAGCTGGCGAAGGACTCAAAAACTTACCGAGTAAGGACTCATTGGCGGCCTTGAGCTGCTCCATGAGCTCTTTCTCAGTTTCTCGCACTCGGCGAGGGCTGCCTCGTGCCGACTCTGCGACTCGGTCATCTTCACGTAGAAGGAGTCGACTTGCTTCTGCAGCTCACGATTCATGGTGCTCAGTTGTTCATACTGATCCGCCAGCTGCTGGTGTTCCAACTGCAACAAGGCAGCGGTCTTCATGTTTTCGCGAGCCTGCCGAAGCTCGTCGTGGAACTCGGCCTCCCGAGTGTCGAGCATTTCCCTCGCCTTCTCCATCGCAATGGAGTTCTTCAATCGTTCCCTCAGGCGAGCTGCTTCGGCCTTGGCGTCTACCGGCTCAAAAAGATTAGATCAGCAGAAGGAATTCTAAGACAAAGAAGGAACTGTGATTCGGACACTTACTCCCTGCAGCAGCCAACTTCTCCTCGAGCGACCGACTCCTGGCCCTCTCGGCGGCCAGCGCCTTCTCGAGGAAAGCATTCCTATCCACGAGGATTTGGTTGTTTCCGCCGAGTTGGGCCCATACCTGGGCAAAAGGAAGATCCGAGTCAGCAAAGTCTCACGCCGACTTAAACAGTCAGCCAGAGACTTGGGGGCTACACCCACTGGGTGCGCTGACCGTGCCCCCAGTGTCAAAAGCAAGAAAGGAACAAAATACGGTTGCAAAGACTTACCCCGATGGAATTTTCGAGCGCGCTGGCCGAGTCCACTAGCGAGCTGGCCGCGCTTGCGAACTCCTTCAGCTTGGCGCTGAGGGCGGCGACGTGGTTCGCGGCGTCGTGTGCTGCCGCGCACTCCCGCGCGTTGTCACTCGACGCCGCGAGCTATGGGATGAGAAGGAGGCCACCCGGCTGGCCGAGTGGCGCCGCTCCCCCCGCGGGCGGGGCAGCCAGCACGAGGCTTCGCTCCACCAGCAAGGAGTCGGTGGTCGTCGCCTTGTCCGCCGACTCGTCTCCGATGCAGGCAAGCTCACCGCGGATGATGACATCGGCTGCAGACTCGCCCCGTTCAGGCAAGTCAGTGGCTACGGCTCCAACATCGACGGCGGCGTTGTCGTCGGTGGAAGCTTGGCCCTTGGCCTTGTCAGCTGGCGCGGTGGAGTCGGCATCCATCGTGTCCCTCGACACTGGGGCCAGCTCCAGGTTCAGCTCGCTCGCCGGAGTCGGCGCGTGTCACATCCTGATTTTTCCGAACTTGCATAACCACATATTACCGCATGTAGTTAGGGCATTCCCGATATACGTAGACTAAGTGCACCGGAAACCACCACACACGCACTATATACATGCACAGACCCTAACGCAACATATACACCGTACACGTCGATGCACCCACGGCACCCTGCAACCGCGTGGTCCCAGGCCAAGGCAGGAGAGTTCCCGAGAGTTTCCATAGCCTCTCACCACTTTGCTACATACCGGAACCCTAGATCCATCTCCTGATTCCCTCCCTCCTATATTATCCAAATTCAATCAAAACCCTAATCGTGAAACCTAACGACCCTCGGCCTTTCCAAAAACTCTGAGAAAAATTCGTGGAACAATCTAACAGCATTCTCAACTCAAATATAACATAAAATAAGGACGTCCAGTTCAAAAATATTCACATATGGAAATAATAAACTTTAGGGCAATAATGGGCGTTGAACTGCAAGCCCTAAAAAAATAAATTCTAGAAAATTTCAATAAAATCTCACAATAATCCTCACTCGTCTGGGATTATGATCATGCAAAAACATGTGCACGTCTAGTTCAAAAATTTCGATCGGCCAGCATCGAACACCTTGATCAAACTAACTCTTTCGCATGAAATCAAAGGGAATCTTTAATCAATAGCTACCAGCAGGGTTGTGGAGCGGCTCATCGGTATCCCCAACGTACCTAAGTCCTTAACTCACCTTAGCAGCGTCCCATCAGTCCTCCACGTCTTAACTCAAGTTTTGACACTTCATGGCATTCAAAGAATCTGCATAGCTCGTAGTACCAAATGGTGCCTAACTCCTCTATTCCCATGGACACGTCCTCAAGAGTGCTAGTGACATGGCCTGACAACCCTGGACGCACCAGCACGCACTGTGGCATGCCCATGCCACTCGGGCACATGCTTTGGCCACGCTCCGGCATGTCCCGATGCCACTCTACAATGGCAAGCGCGCCGTCCGTTGATAGCTGCCGCGCCGCACGCCGACTGCAGCGCCGGCTGACACACCACCGCGTGCCACGGCCCTCCCCTTGCCCTCTCCTATCTCATCGCAGTATCAATGCCTGCCCGAGCTGTCCCCTCCCACGCCAAGCTCGCCGCGGTGTGCATCCACAGCAATCGCCACGCCGCCCGTCGTCATAGCGCCGCCCAACCAACCATCGAGCGCCACAGCCCCTCAACGTTCTAAAGCCACAGCCCCAACCAATTTACTACCTGAGCTTTTTCCGCCTCATCCGAGCTCAACCGCCCCAACCTAGCACCGAACCATTGAGAGTTTCCAAACTCTAGAGGCTAAATCCAATGATACCTTCACATTCCTCTCCCTCTCCTCGTCAAGATCCACCTACCAATCCCAGCCGAGGCCGCAGGAAATGCATAGCCTTCACCCCGCCGGCGACCGGCAGCTCTTACCAGCTCTGGTCCAAACGGAGAAGAAAAGGGGCTCCTCCACTGACTGGTGGACCCCTACCAACGGGTAAGGACCCGAACCAGAGCACGCCCAGACCGCAGCTGCCAGCGGGCCCGGTAACCCCGCCAGGCCCACGCACCTAAGTGGCCGCGCCTCCCGCTGGTTTCCGTATTTCCCTCTGAAAAGCGTAACCCCTTCCAGGAGAAAGCGTAAAATTCCTTGAGGACCGGTTTTTCAATTAGCCAGTGCTGTTTTTTTTATATACTGGTTCGTCCGGTTTAGGACTAATCCGACCGGTTCTTGGCACTTTGAGACCGGTTCTGGAGCCTCTAGTTTAAGTCCAAACTTTTAGTTCAAAAGGATTCCAAGATTTGAATATATTTAGCTAGCCAACAATAGGGTCCTGATTTAGGATAGTTTCTTCATTCCTTTTTAAAATAAACATATACCCTGCATATGTCACTTTTTGAAGCAGCTCCAAGCAACCTTCCATCCTGTCCAGTGAATGCAAAATGTCTATAGTATTCAATAGTCCAATAGGGTAAAATATTTAGTAAACACAACTCTAACGACGTAGGTTCCATATGATCAGAAATACCATCATTTTATGTAGCATATATGCATATACCCATCTTCTAGGGCATTCCTTGTGCTCGCAGACTTAGGCTCTAAAATCTCGGAATCTTGCCACTAAGTTAAGCCCTTATATACCCACCCTATCCTCTGTCAGATTTGTGCCCAGTCTTTCTGAAATCCTAAACCCTAACGCGACCAAAACCTATATTGCCTCACCTTGTTCACATCATCCCCTCTTTTGAACATACATTAAGTCCGAATTTATTGGAGTTGTTCTGGATTGCTTCTTATTCGCTGATTTTCCGACGTGTAGTTGACGGAGTGAGGTACGTGCGCGAGGAGGAACCAGAGTCGCCCCCACGACAAGAGCAAGAACCAGAACTGCCAGGCAAGCATTCCCACTTTGATCATGTTGAACCCCATATGTGTGAAATTTAATTATTTTGTTTGCGAAACTTGCATGCTATGTGGATATCAACAGTATTTTATGTATACCTAGTTATACCCTATAGATACAGAAGTCCTAGATCTGAATATCCGATTCTTGTAACCCTAGGTATATTATTTGGTTGTTCTGCGACCAACAAAAGTATTAAGGTTATAGGCATTAGCCATGCTTAGACCTGCTGTAGTCAAAAACTAAATTTTGCTCGGACATCACGAACTCCTTTGGGACATGGGAAATAAAACCCTCGGATAGCATGTGTTATCCGAGGTGGCATTTGAAAGAAATGTTTGTCAAAACTCAAATAAAACTGGAGTTGATTTTGATTCGGGTGAGAATGGTAAGGGCAGCCTGGGGCTATAGAGTACCTGATGGTGGCATGGTCGTCCGGGACGAACATGGGTCGAGAAATGGAGTCTTGCTCGAATCAGTTAAGGACCGAACCTAAGTGCCGCTAAACCAGTTCCCTTACCGTACGTCCACATGTCCTTTATGGAAAGGACTTGGCTCGGTACCCCGGCAAGTATTAGGATATGGACCCGTGGGAAGTAGGAAGCACGTGTTAGGTGGTTGAAAGTCCTAGAGATCCCCCACCGCTGGGCGTTTGGGTGTTGATACGGCACAAAGGTGGGGAGTCCCATTTTCGGGGTCTGGGACGCGAAAGTTGGGTCAACCACCCAGCGGGTCCAGCTCTAGTATGGAAGCGGGCGAAGGCCTCGTTGTAACAGCCCTGCCGATACACCTCGTGAAGTGTATCCGTTAGCGCTCGGCAACAAGGGGGACTTACATCTTGTGGGTAAAGCCGTACAACCTCTGCACAGTGTTAAAAACTATTCGAGTAGCCGCGTCCTCGGTCATGGACATGAACTGGCAAGGCCACACACTGGTTAGACTAAGTTTTGTTTGCGAAAGCTTGGGAAAGGGATTAAGGACGTGGGCATGATGTGTCCACAGGGTGCAATTTACGCTATACGGTTGGTAGCAAAGAATTGCAGGAGAAGGAGGCTAACCGTACTGTCCGGGACAGTATGGGCTGAGCATTGAGATAAGTGGAGGCTAGCCGAGCTATCTGGGATAGCACGGGCTAAGCACTGAGTTGAGGAGGCCAGCTGTACTATCTGGGATAGTACGAGTTGAGCAATGAAATGATGAGGCTAGTCATACTGCCCGGGGTAGTATAGACTGAGCTATCACAAGTGATAAAAGGAGGTAGCCGGGTCTACCTCATGTGAAGTTTTGTTACTTTGAATTACCCTGATTTACAAAACTGTTTTGAAATTTATTATTCTCGTATTTACATTGAAAACTTACTTTTCCGCACAACAAGCAACTTAGGGTAGAGCTGTTCCTTTGACATATACACTGCATGCTATATTGCTGTATATTTTTTCTGTGGGAATAGCTTGCGAGTACATTCAATGTACTCACCTGGCTTGTTGATATAGCCAGATGAAGGAGAGTTCATCTCTGACGACGAAGACAGTGACTACGAGGGCTAGGGCGTTTTCCCCAGTCAGTTGCCTGTTGGGTAGGCATATTGATGGGCTATTTATCACACTTTCTATTTCCGCTGCTGTTTCTATTCGGCCAATAGGCCCGCTTGCATGAACTAAAGCCATAATGGCTATTGTGTAATAAAAGAATTTGGTATTGTATGACTATGCTATCAAGTTCTATGTGTACTGGCTACTGATTATGGGACCAATACAGGAAACACAGGGAAGTATCCGGCTTCAAAACTGGGTACGCCACAGCGCGTCTCTGCCTCCAACATCGGCACTCGGCGGAGCCGCTCCCGCCGGAGCAGCGGCTGGGTCGGCTCCCGCGTCCAGCTCTGGTGCCTCCGCTGCGGGTGCGATAGGCGGTTGCCCGTGTGGAACCGCAACTGGGGCCACGGGAGCCGGCTCCAGTGGTGGAGTGGGACTCGGCCCCGTGGACGTGCCGGGCTGGCGACCCCCTTTGTCGGCCAACTTCTTCTGGACGCTGCAGTGGTCAAGTTCCGACTCCGACATCAGTGTGTGTCCCCACTTTAACCAAAAAGATGAAGGCTAGGCTGAAAGGCTACGTACCTGGAAGTCGTGGGGATCACCCTGGCCACCGTTTTCTTCTTAGGCCTCCCCACGGTGGTCGGTGCTCCGGAGGAAGAAGCGGGGGCCGGCTGGGAGGCAGCTGGCTGGGATCGCTTGGAAGCCGATTCCGGCTGCGTCGACCCCGCCGATGCCTTCGAAGGCCCGGAGTCGGGAACATCATCCGTCCGCCTCCACTTCTGGGCCATAGAAGCCGCGGGCTCGGCTTCCTGGGTCTCGTCGCCCGAGTCCCCGCCCTCGGTAGCTTCGTCGTCGATTTCCACGTCGTCCAACAGCCCCGGAGCCGGATTTTCTCAGGAAGAGGTGGCATGGAACACAAGTTCAGTAAGGTCTACGGCATAAACAACTCGGATTCAGAAATCGTAGCACGGGATAAGATTGTAAAGAATTTGACTCGGAAGACGACTCACCATGGGCGGAGGATTGTCAGCAGAAAAGGGCGGCACGTGCAGCACCCTGTTAAGACCGGAGCGCTCTTTGGTTAAGCTCTTCAGCAGCTCCATGAAGTCTCGGTCCGAAAGCTCCCTAGCCGACACCCTGGTCGAGTCGGAAGCGCCCGAGTACTCCCACATCGGGTGCGCCCTAGCTTGGAGTGGCTGAATCCGCCGACTTAGCCAGGTGACGATGAGGTCGACTCCAGTGAGACCCTTGTCCTGGAGCCGCTGGATCCTCCTCATCAGGCGCTCGACTTCGGGAGCCTCTACACTCAACGGCTTGGCACCCCAGCGCTTCTGCCACTCGGGGGGCCCTCGGTGTACTTGGGGGAGCCCTTCCTGTGCAGTCGGCGTGCGTTCGTTAGGGCAGTAGAACCAGCCGTCCTGCCACTTCCTCACAGTGTCGGGGAGCTGCAGCTTGAAGTACTTGGCGCCGGCTTTGACCTAGATGCCTGCTCGTCCGCAAATTGACAGGCGCTCGCCGGCCTTGATCGGCTGCGCCTTCATGAGGAAGATTTTCTTCCACAGTCCCCAGTGAGGCCGAGTCCCCAAGAAGCATTCGCACAGCGTGATAAAACACGCAATGTGCAGAACGCTGTTGGAGCTCAGATGATGGAGTTGGAGGCCGTAGAATAAGAGAAGCCCTCGCACGAAATCGTGCGAGGGCAGTGACAAGCCCCGCTCAACGAAGGGGATGAGCATCACCCGCTCGCGCTCGTGCGGGGCGGGCTTCTACTCCCGGAATGGCGCCCTCCAGTTGCAGAGAGCCCGAGGCGGAAGCAGGCCCTCGCCGGCGAGGCCCGCCAGGATCCGGTCGGTTATCACCAACGGCACCCAATCGCCCTTCTTCCAACCGTCGGGAAGGGCGGCGGCGAAGGAGAAGGACGAGCTCTTGCTCTTGCCAGCGTGAGACATCGTCGGGAGCTGGCGGAAAAGCGTTTGGAGCGAGCAAAAGGAAAGACAAAAGAGCAATGCGCAGCGGAGGGCTCCGGTGGCTGTGGCGGCGTGCGCGAGGAAAGTGAAGGAAGTAGATGGGAACCGCACCGCTCCCCCTCCGCGCCTGCCTCGCGCAGGATTCGAGGCGTCATCATGAACCGCCGTGACATCTCATCACGGCCCTTCCGTAACAGGCGTCTGTTCAGTCATTAAAGGCGCCCATTGAAGCGATAGCACGCAAAAGATTCTGCGTGACGTCATCAACAGTCGCGACGATTCCGCGCTTCCGCGAGACGGTTTGACTAGGTTCGACTGGACCGGGTGCTAACACGCGCGGTCTCTGAACCAGTTCGGAGCCGGACTCGGTTCGCTGCGCAGTAACAAAGACCGATCGTCGGAGTCGGCCAACCGAGTGCCGACCGCGTCGACTCCGCCAAGCAGCAAGTGGGTGTCGATGACTGGCCCAACAGGTTTCGCAGGTCACTCGGCAACGCCCCGAGCGAAGGACGGACCCGGCATCCCTAGTGGCACAAGTTGGTCTCTGACTTAGAACCAAATGCCAGAGTCCGTAGGCTCGGTTCTGAAGCTGAAGATCGAAGGCGTTCCCCTCCGGACATCAGCTGGCAACGGTCAACTCGGATAAGCCCAGACACTACCCGATTTTCACTCAGAATTCATGATACGCCTCCCAGCGGGCCACCAGCCTTTCTCCCCAGCAGAGAAACTTGGGTATCACCGAGGCCTATTGTTGCTATCAACACATACCTAACCTTTTCAGGAATTACTAGAGTCCATCAAGGTCTCTCTGCGGGTGACTCGGTGGCACGCACAGCTCGTTCTCCGGACGGCGCCTGTGTCGAGACCCTAAAGGACTCGGCGGCTACTGATGGCGGGATCCCCCGGGGTAGGCCCAAGACGAGGACTCGGCCGGTGTGGCCGGAGGAGGCCCATACCGGGTCCATGAAGTCCGCTCGGTTGGGCCGTCCGCACGTCATCAGGATAAGCGTTATCACGACGCGTTCAACGTACGACCTGTTCAACCAACGGCACACGATCAATGCGCCACTACTGGGAGCAACGTGCGCAGCCAACGTGTCGTGATGCCAGGAGCCACTCCGCACGACCAGCGCTGGCTAACCGACTCAGCGGTTGTAAACCCTAGCCTCGTCGGCTCTATATAAGGCGGGGCTAGGGCCCCTGGTCAGGGGGGTTAGACGTTTTGGTTAGATAGTTAATTGCTTGCTTACATTAGGCATTCTCCCTCTCTTCCACCTCCGATCCTCACGATCATCATACTGTAAACTTCCTCATTCGAGGCGAGATCAAGTATCCAGCAGGAGTAGGGTGTTACCTCTTCTACGGAGGGCCCGAACCTGGGTAATTCTCCTCGTGTGAACCTTGGCCGGATCTTCCACGCGCGTCCCTGAGAATCACAGATGTATATTGCCGTGGAATCACCACGACAGGCGCTAGTGGCACTGTGCAAGGCATCGAGGCGGTTTTCAGATCAGGCCTGACTCTACGGTGACCGCAATGAGGCTAGCACCCCTTATGTGTTGTGTAGTCATGGCGTCGATTTGCTGCTCGGCGGCAGGTGTGCACAGACGACGAAGCGGTGCCAGCGGGAGGGTGCAGTGCGGCGTGGAGAGGAGGGGAGAGGCAGTGTGGGTAGGAGAGTGAGGCAGCTGCGTCGCGGGGCGCTGCTGACATTGACTATATTTTTGCCGACGCAGAGCGCGGGGCTCCCATGGTGGCTGGCGTCAGAGCGTGCTACGGTGGTGGCACATATAAGAGCGGCAGCGAGAGGCTTAGGGTTGGAGTCGGTTGGTGTAGGGCTAGGTGGGCTGGAAGAAATGGTTGCTGGGTTAAAGTGTTGGGTCAGAAATAGGACGTGGGCTGAGGGAGAGAGAAAAGATTAGACCTGAGAGAGAAAGAGTTTGATTTTGAAGTTTTCAGATTTTGGAAGAAAGTTGATTTTCCAACAAGTTTTGGAAATTTTTGTTTTTGTTTTGGTTTGTTACAATCTCCCGGAAGATGCCGCATCGGACGTTTCTGGAGTGTGGACCTCTCGCTAGCACCATTTTTCCGATGAAGTCCCACAAGACATTGCCGACGTGACGTACCTGGACGTCCTCCTCAACTTTCAGCTGTTCAGCACGACCAGTTCAGCGGCCGGTCTCCGGGGCAGATCAGTAAAACCTAGTATACGGTTAGCTTCGTCCGATGTTGCGGATAATTTGTTCGCTTGCCGATCTTGCCATGCTTGTCAAGGCAGCGAACCGCGTTTCAGAGCCATCAGATCGAGCTAGAGCCGTCGAGATTGAGATTGGTCGGGTGGTTTGGGAACGTTGGCAGTTATCCTATATATTATTGTTGGCCCACCCAGGATATCCGCTCGCTCGGTCTCTGCTGCCTGGAAGATGGCCGCCGCCGCCGCCGCGACGTGGCCGCTTCTTCTGAGTCTCCGTTCCTCTCGTACCAGATCCGTGAGGTGGCACCGCCTCTTCGTTGCTCGATTGCTGGTAGCGTCGGGTGCGGCGTCTGGGTCCGTGTGCGAGCGCCGGGCGGCAGTGCATCGGCTCGAGCACATCCTCCACACTCCGGTGAGAACTCGAAATCTAATAGGCCCTCTAATCGGTAGTGGATAGCAAAGCAAGCAATTTGCTAAGTTACTTGTTCATATGTAGAAGTACGTACACGCATTTTATGTTCTGTTGATTTGTTGTATTAATCAGTTTAAACTTGGGCACCAGTTTCTGAAATTTCAACGCAGGATCTCTCTGATAGTTGCCATTGATCTCTTTTTTCCGTAAGCATTACGGTGGAGATTTTCTGACATGAGAATGCAACATTTCTGCGATCTGGCGAGGGTGGGAAATTACCCTCACAATGCATATAAGTAGCTATTATCTATGAAAGCTGTAATTTTAGTGTGTATATTTGATTTCTACGCGAGAGATTTGATAAAATACTTTATCTTTATTTTAGCTCGGAAACGACTACCTGCTACGGTACCCTTGTTGGAATTATATGGGCCAGGCCCATTAAATAGTTTTGATAATTCAGAATAAATCCCAGAGCCCCATTCATGCATGGCAAGTGGTGGAATTTTAGTCCCACATTGCTAGTGGAGAGGGAGTCACACCAACATATAAGGTTTGGTTTTCTACCCTCCACTAAGAATTTGAGAAGAGGACTAATACACGCGCGCTCCTCCTCCTCTGCCGCTCGCCTCGGGCGCGGCGCGGCGCGCGCGTCGTGTTTCGTGAATGAGCTAAGCATTGTCTTCTTTTTTTGCTGTGCGTGAACTGTTGGAAGCTGGAAGATCAATCGTCCAGGAGTTTCATTTCGTGGATCCGTTTTGAAGTTTCATCTCGGTGGTTCTGGTCTGCTTCCATCGGTTACTACTTCCACTTGTCTATAAGAGGTCGCTCCTCCCATAGAAATCGTGTGTGAGATACAGTCACTGCTCCAAAAGTTTTGCGCTGCTCCAGATCTTCCTCATCCCGGCAACACGCGTGCACTGATCGACGCCGGGAGAGCAGGCCTCCGAAACCTCCGCCCTTTGAAGACTTGCACGAGTGAGGGCGATTAAGGTTTTTGGGGAGCGTTCGCGTGACTGCTCGCTGTTCCATCTCCTTCCTCGTCATCGACTACTTCACCGCCATGGCTTCGGACAACTCCAACATCAACGCCGCTGGTGCGCAGGCCAACGCCAATGCCGCTGCTGCGCAGGCTCCTTCATCCGTCACGTATGTGTTCTTGTTTCTGTTGATAGGGTCTTTCTTCCATTCTCTGATGCTATATCACTACTGCATAATATACCTCTACTGATGGGCGCTTAAACCCCTCCACTGATGGGTTTAGCGCCCGTCACTACGACAACGTCAGTGGAGGGGTCCATCTCCACTGACGGGCGCCTGCCCGTCAGCAGATTTTCTAGCTATCACTGACGGGCAAGATTTTCTGCCCATCAGTGATTCGTTTTTGTGGATTAAAAAAATTAAACCATCAATTAACAGTACATAAGCATTACAGCATTACAGCATTACATAAGCTATCTCCACATGCAATGTCTTCATCCTTCCACCTCTAATGCCAAAAGCTCACATCCTTCCACCTCTAATGCCAGAAGCTCACGAATGCCAAAAGCTGATCAATCAAATGGTACATGTTGGTATATACCAGAACTCAAGATGATAGCCCTAGATTCCTTCAGCATATAACCTCGTCAGCTGCGATTGACGCTGCCAAGAGTTGCAACAAAAAATAATTAATAACTGCCAAGAGTTTCAGAAGACAATTAAGAAGATCAACACTTCACTACAACCAATATCCTACATTACTGCAACAATTGCAAACAGCAGTATATCGCACAGGCTATAAGACGAATCAGAACAAGACAATCGAACTTGATTTTAGTCGGGCAAATCTCCAGCTTGAAGTGCTAGACGTGCATGAGTTTCATAAACCTGAAATAAGAATGGAACAATCAATATGAAAGATATAGAGGGAAAGAATCAAACAATTTTGGAAACACAAAACATTATACGGAACATCATAGGAACTTTGCACAAAACATCATAGGAACTCTCTCGGTTCAGCTCCACTCATATCTTCATTGCAAATGGCCATTGCACTGACCAAGAGTTTTCTTTCAGGACTGACTTTCTCACCTGAGACATGATGATCGGACCGCCCTGCCACTCGAACAGCCCCTCGGATTTCATCATCGACACAATCTTCTCGACAAACTTCTGCATCTCCGCCTACAATCCGAAACATCACCAAATTAGACACATTCTTTTAGGTGAAATTAGAGTATTAGACACAGATTGTGAACAATGCAAGATATCAAAATTTGTTAATTTTGGTGCCATGAGAACACCTTGAACGGGCCATTGTCCGTCCTGAAACTAATGCCGGGAACATACTTCAGCCAAACAGGGAAGCCACTACAACAAAAACAAACACAGACAAACACAAGAATTGCAGTCATGCAACAATGGTATAAATTACACTAAAACAATGGTATAAACAATGGTATAAACATGCGTGGCCGGGGGAGGCCGGATCCGGGGGCGCCGTGGCCGAGGGAGGCCGGATCCGGGGGCGCAGTGGCCGGGGGAGGACGTGCGGCGGACGGCGGCGAGGACCGTGTGGGAGGCGGAGGCGCGGGGCGGCGAGGGAGGAGGAGTGCAGAGGCCACCGCCGAGCGCGGCGGAGGGCGCGGGGCGGCGCGGAGCGGCGAGGGGAGGAGGTCGCGAATGGGGGCAACGGCGAGCGCCATGGCCCTCGCGGGGCGGATGGTCGTCCCGGCGGTGGGGGGAGGAGGTGGAGGCGGAGGGATTGAGGAGGAGGCGGAGGCGGCCGGAGGCGGAGGGAGAGGAGGCGGCGCGGGAGAGAGTTAGGAGGAGGGGGGCGGCGGCCAGTGGGGAGAAATAGAGAGAGAAAGGAGGGAGGAGTTAGGGTTAGAGGGGAGAGAGGAGGGAGGAGGCGGCGCGGGATAGAGTTAGGAGGAGGGCCGGCGGCGTCGGGGAGGAGGCGGAGGGAGAAGAGGCGGCACGGGAGAGAGGAGGCGGAGGGAGAGGAGGCGGAGGCGGCCAGAGGCGGCGGGGAGGGGGATCGGGGTGGGCGGAGGGAGAGTGGGAGGGGTGAGAAAATAGGGTTTGGCAGGAGTTTTTATACTATCAGAAAATAAATTTTGGGCCGGAATTTTCACTGACGGGCCTCAATTCATGGCCCGTCAGTGGTGATAAATTTTCACTGACGGGCAAAATTTTGTGCCTGTCAGTGATATATTATGTCAGTGGTTCTATTGTCACCACTGACGAGTGAAAGTTCGGGCCCGTTAGTGGTGAATTTTTCTGCTGAATCAAAACCTTTCGCACTCATCTCCACTAACGGTTCCCCAACGGTCCGTCAGTGGAGATGAGTACTACTGACGGGTATTTCGTACCCGTCAGCGAAGATGGTTCAGCAAAAGTGTGTTTTGAGGTAGTATTGAGATATATTTGCTAGGTTTCATATGTTTTTCTGATCGTATATTTATAATATTTGCGACAGTAGTCTTGTTCAATTTGTCTACAATTCATGTTATGTTTTATCTGTTTTCATTCTGGATTAAATTTAATAGAAAATTGTTCTCAAATTCACCAACCCTGGCTAGTCTAAACTAACGAACGTTCAGCCACTCCTCCCCCGCACCGTGCGAGTGCGAGCGCGAACGCGAGCAGTGTCTTCTTTCGTTTTCCGCCACGTGCTTGCAGCTAGCCGCTCGGCCACACCACTGGCCACCACTGCTTGCAGCTAGCCGCTCAGCCACGTCGATGCGTCGCGGCGTGTTGAATCCTCCCTTTGCGGCGACCAGGTCGTCAATCCTCCCTTTGAGGTGACCAGGTCGTCCCTCGCCCACTGGTGTTCACCGCCGAGCTCGCCGCGGCTGTACCCTGACACGAGAGGTACGTTAGCCTCGTGCGCGACAATCCGGAGGGCACCAGTGCGCGGCCACCTAGATACCGCCGAGCTATTGCTGGTGCTGCTGGATGAGAGCGACCACGAAGATGCTGCGCGCGCCCTCCACCACTAAGCACCTCAACGGCGTCCAAGTCAATACTACTCGGTCATGTGCCTGACCTGCTCGACGAAATGCCGAGCTAGCTGATTCTTCTTTTGAGTCGCATTGATGGGATTGTTAGCTGCAGATGCGACGTAGGTTGGTGATATAGTTGACCACGTCTTTAGTTAGCTACATGCATGTGGTGTGCTTTTTATTTCTTTTTTGAGCATGTATACTCATATTTTGGCATGGATACAGGTAACTAGTTTGATCACTGACCGATGCATACATCAGAATCGGCTTAGTGGACAGAGGAAGATGCATGGGAGTAACAACCCAGTCATGATTGTACCAGAAATTGTGAGCAATGTGTCATAGTCATATTCATACCGGAATAATTTCAGGATATCTGAGACCATCTCATTATGGGAAAACAAAACAATATTTGAGACCATTTTAGCCTCGACAGCAGCAGTATTTGACACATCCTCAGCCTCATTTGGCACGCAATTTCCTAAGGTAAACTTGACCACTCGAAATCATAAAGACTAGTGTGACTAATAGGACCACAAGCTCTAAATCATGACATGAGTGGAGTCAAGAGTGATAAGCCTAAAGGTGTTCTAATATTTAAAAGAGAATAAGTATCTATTTATGTAGATTCGACTTTGACGATCAGACTACACTATACGATGATGATATATCTTAGCAATCACTAAATCTAATAGTGGTCAGGGGATATTTATAGGTGAAAAAGCACCCTTAGGCCGAAACGTACTTGAACAGACCTAAATCGGTTCAGTCGGTTTAAACCAGCCATATGGGCAGTCTGACCGACTGGGCGGTCTAAAAAACTGGCCGTGCGGCCGGTGATGGCCCGTTGGTTCATTTTTGGCAGCAATGACTCGAATCACTCTATAATTTGTTTAAGTATTTTATTCTTCTTTTTCTTGACTGAAGCTTCAATTAATCTTCAAGTAGACCTCTCCGGTCTTCATCTTCATATCATCATGGAGGCTTCATCTTGTAGTATAGAGCAGTTAGGTCTTGATCATCTTCATATATTCTCCTTAGCTTGAGCGCCTTCTTCCTCCATTGCTTGACATGCTTGTTCATCTTGATCACCTTAACGTCTCTCTTGTACTTGGAGGTCTTGTGCTTGTCTTGATCTTGATCAGTGAGTGGTGTAGCTGTGGACGTAACTGTAGGGGTCATGTCCTCGTCAAAGAGAGCCATAATTAAGTTTCAATAATAGACAAGCAACCAAAAAGAACCGTCATACAAGTGTATTACAAAATGACTTCTAACTTAGTATAATGACATAATGAATTCATCCTTTTCAATTTTGACCACGGGAATTGCTTGACATTATTTGGCTTTTCTTAGAACCACCAACTCTTGCTCACTTGTAGAGGCATTGACACCAACTTCTATAAATGTTCTCGTTGCATTTTCTAGACCCTCGATCTTACAAAGAGAAACTTTTACCCCTCCTTGTGTATGACATTTCAATATCAGATTATTGGATCAAGGTTATCATATATATCTCATACAGTTACATGGATTTAATTAGAAGTTATCAAGCACACAAAAATTAACTTATATTCAGAAGACGTAAGAACCTTTGGAACACGTACAAGTTATCAGCTTACTATATTAAAATCATCACATATTTCTAAAACTGTTACCATGCATTTAGTCCATAGTTGTCATGAACATGAAAAAACAAAAGCTATCCCATACTTTATGACAAGTGCTTTTAGCAAAGCATACACATGACTATTGCAAATTTTTATGTTATTTTTTTAGGTTCTATTGTACCGTGTTTTCCTATATTAAAGTTTCCAAGACCAACAAAGTATAAAGAAACTAGTTGATCAATAGGAGACACAATTTCGCACAACAAAAAGAAAAAGGAAAACGTTAATAACTCAAGGCAAAGGAGATAACTCCTTTTTTTTGCTACCCTTGTATCCAAAAACATGGTAATTACATAACTACTCTTGTGATAACTATTTATTAAATAGTCTAGTAACTACATCACTATTACAATAGTAACCGTTTACTAAGCAATCTAATAAATTAATGACTAGTACATCACTACTATGATGGTAACTATTTACTAAACAGTCTAGTAACTACAATAGTAGTTCGGTGGTAACCATGTGCTAAGAAACCTGGTAACTAGGCATAAATAAACTGGTGACTCTTTAATGCACAATGTACATATGTTATGGATGATTGTCTACACCCTATTGTTATCTTATACTCATAACAAACTAGCGTACAACTTTGAGAAATACATTTTAAAATCAAATGATGCATACAAGCTGAAGTTGGGAAACATAACCTAAGCACATACTAAGCTTGCACTAATCTCATTACTGGTTTTAGAGAGAAAGCAAACTGACGATGAGTAATACAAAAACTACAGTATATGATGACAGTATCCGTATACGAATACACAAAGACCTAGAGATATCCTAATTATTCGGGATGATGTGTACCTCGGAGAATGACTCTAAGTCGATACGGAAACCACTCGTAAGTATCCGGGACTCCTTAAACTAGGCAGTCAATCCCAATGTTTAAGGATGATTGAATCATACTTGGAGACGAGTCTGTATCCCTTACGATATGGTAATACCCTCTGTAAAAGGATCCCGAGAGCCTTCGGAGAAGACATCACAATCAAGCCAAAAGATCAACATGAAGACTTCTGAGCAAGTAGAAGAAAAGATCAACCTCGGCAAGCACCTTGGACTAGTTGCAGATCCAATCTAGGCTAGACACACCCCTTGTATCCTGTCTCAAGATCAATATAAGCTCACAGGACATAGGGTTATTATCCTTTGAGAGGCTTGAACCTGTATAAAATCCCTTGTCAACGGATAGATTCGTATCGGCTTTTGGTATCCCTACCCCTACTCTCTTTTCTCCACGTATTACGTAAAATCAGCGGTTTACCGATTGTCAACAAGAACCAATGTAGGAACGAACCCAGCTCCTAACATTAGGCCACTGGCTAGTCCTTCATATTTGGGGATAATGACCATTGTCAATTTTACATGGATAAGGAGACATTTTAAAAAAAATGTATTTCCCAACAATTTAACCCTTTTGACAATATGTGATTCACCACCTCAAGCATCTGATGATACATCCATTGCTACAACCTCTAAAGAAGTGGCTCACCTCAAATTCAGTAATAGTAAGACTGTTAATTTACACTCACAAAGTGAAGTATATATTGTCAGGGTGATCATTTCAGAAGTCCAACAGGCTGCTTGCTTTCTCAGCTTTGGGTGTCTCTGTTAGGTTCACCAAACCTGAGTGCCATGGCAACAAGTAGCCAAGCACTTCTAAACTAAAGTACTAGTAATATACCGCATGATGATTACTTTCTTTCCTTTACGCAATTTGGATCCTCATATCCTATCTCATCTCATCTATCAAAAACAGCAAAAGAAACATGTTGATATCGAACTGCTCCATTATGCTTTCCAACCGTGCATGGCAATATGGCTAATTTTTTAGTGCAAAAATCAAAGACCTCAAGCTGGACTCAGTTCTCTTGCCCGAACAAGAATCGAAACAAAGTATAGATCCAACCATAGCAGAAACAACAAGATACAACCGTAAATCCAACCATCACAGTATGTGCCAAAGAGTGCAGAGATCTCAGATGGAACAAGAGGCGGCTGTGCTCACCTTGGTGGGTCTAGAGGCAACGAGATCGTTGGGGGTACGCAGAGCCCCATTTCATCAAACGCCTTACGTGCGGTGGTCATCATCAGGGACCTTACTAGTGTGTGGCCACGTGCGCACAGGTGGTCTAACACCCAGATGGCGTCGTGAAGCGGGCGGACAGGAGGAGCCAGCTCAGGGCGTGGGGCAGTTTTCGATGAGGAAGGAGGGGACAGAGAGCAGGAAAAGAAGGGGTGGAGGAGGGCGAGGTCGAGCTGGAGGGAGCGAGCAGCGGGATGGTGGCGTGAGGCGAGTGAGCGCCGAGCGTGGGGAGGCGGTAGAGAGCTCAAGAAAGCAAGTGCAGAGTTGGGAGCGGGGAGAGGCGTTGGAGGACGGCGGCGAGGAGTGACGAGGCGGCGGGTGACGACTGTGAGGAGTTGGAGGTGAGGCGTAGCAGATCGGGCGGCCCGTAACGCGCCACTCCGTAAGACAGCCATGCTCCGGATAGATTGTTCATTCTTTTATTGTGTATACAATGACGTGATTATTATATCAATATTCTTTTGATATATACAGTAATATAAATCATAATGAAGCATTCAACAGTGATACGGAGTGGAGCTATGACTTCGTGAAGCAGAGAAACATTTTCCCTCGATAGGAACAAGAGGCGCATTACTCTGGTTCTGCCACGCCGGTGAAGCTTGTTCCTGAATATTTCCCGATGAACTTTGAATTATTGTGCTATGGCGATTGGAGTTGTTTAGTTCATTTTTTAATCCACGTCAAACGTACGTTAGTGAACGATCAATTAAAGTTCCTGCGGAAAAAGATCGATCAACTTAAGTGGCCGCAGTGCATGCCGTGAGCCGTCCGCGCGCCCTCACGTGGTCGATTGCCTACCGTGATTGATACGTCGTCGGAGTAATTAGGAGCACGGAAGGTTCGAGCTAGCAAAAATCTCGCATGCGTTCACTAAACATTTGCCGGTTTCTATCTCCGCGAAGCGTGTAGAATGCCTCCTGCAAAGATAGTGATCTTCACGGTGATACGTTGTACTTTTTTCACTTAGCTAAAGAGATAGTAGTCACAGACGGATGAAAGACTATGATAGACGGATTTTAGATCCATCTAAATAAGTGCGTCAATGATGACAGGTTCTCGTTATAGACAGATTAAATTTTGTCTATGTGGAGACAAATATCACATACGGTTTCTGTTTTTACCTGTCTGTGCTAGGGATTTCTAGCTGCAAAATAAAAATCGCCGATGGCCGGTGAGCCACCGCTACTACCTTTGCTCCGGTAGAGATTAGAGAGGAGGAGCTGCAGTGGCCCGTGCTCCCCCGCAGCGATGAGCAGCAGCAGCCCGCACTTCCCAAAGGCGAGGAGTGTTGGCCTGCATTTCCACTTCTTCCTCTTGCCATGGCCGCCAGATCCAAGCGAGATGAGGGCACGATTGCTAGATCTGAGCGAGACGAGGCATTTGCACAAGCACAACTAGTAGCAACCAGAGAAGGCTAATAACTAATCTTGGATTGATGGAGGGGAGAAGCAAGATAGACGTACATGCGGAGATTGTGGTGGTGCCGGATGGTGAAGGAGGTGCCTTAGAGCTGCTAGGCGTAGAGGCCTAGGTGCGCTTGTCTTGGCGATGGCATGTCGAGCAGCCGAACCATTTGGGCCTTCTTACTTTGATATTGATTGGTTCTTCTTGCTGCATATTGCATTATGTTGAATGGAAGTCTAATTATTAATTTATTATATTTTTTATTTTTTATTTAAAATAAATAGAGTTGTTTTTTTATTCACCTAATAAATTAATGCAACGGCTAACTTTTATTTAAAATTCAGTTACTTGAAACAAAGTAAAGTTGTATTTTTTATCCATCTAATAACAATATATTTATTATATATTTGTTAAATAGAGTTGTACTTCTCATTAACCTAATAAAAATCGTATACACTGTAGATTTGTATCAGAGAAGTGCTATATGTACCTCCGACGGAAAATCAATGAGATTCGACAAAACAGACACTAATCAGCTATGGTCCCACGTCATCAAAACGTGTATCACTCCATTTGGTGATTGAAGTACTTAATCGGTACTCGTTCGAGATGTTTAACGTTGTTGTTCCTATTAATAATCTAATTAATCTAAACCATTAT
Source organism: Stipa capillata (assembly GCA_019208055.1). Classification (NCBI taxonomy): domain Eukaryota; kingdom Viridiplantae; phylum Streptophyta; class Magnoliopsida; order Poales; family Poaceae; genus Stipa; species Stipa capillata. Next base: position 46,304 of record JAGXJF010001177.1, read on the forward strand.
AATTTAGACCTATTATGATCAGCAGTGTAAATATTTTAGTCTATATAAATTATCGTGATATATTCCTTTTTATCATTTATATCTCTATTGAGAAATATGTGAGGCTTTAAAAACCGTACAGTCGAACTTTTCGAACTTTGACTACTAATTAGCTAAATACCCGTGTATAGCTACAGAGAAATAAATAAGATTACTAAGCATGTCGAATTATTGTTGTTATGCTCCATGTCAAGCCCTCGGCTTCGTCTCAGCTCTGGGTTGAGTTTCGACTCGGGCAGAATTAGGAGTTTTTTACGGGGGAGTAGCACATTAGACGAATTTGAATATTTGAATTTAGAGTCGGTCGATAAGGAGGACATCTATTAAGGCTTTGACATGGATATATAGGTTTTGCCAAATATAAAGATTTTATAACTTTTTATATATACATAGATAAAATAATGATCAAAGATGTATATTAGACCGATATCTAAAAGGTAATTATTTACAAATTGAGGTTTTAACCTAGCCTGTACGTAAAAAAATTGTGTCTTATGGGGCCACTCTCCTCCGAACCACCATGAAAAGGTGTCATAATTACAGTCTTGTTGGGTCCTCCAGACAGAAGCAAAGAAGCAAACAATACAATGCATTGGAGAGTTTGCTTCCTTTGATGTGTCCCAGCATGTCGAGATGCAAACTACTGTAAATGCTTTTAGTTTGACTTTACAACCCATCAGGCCATCAGACCTCATAAGTAGCCTTACTCATTTGCAATTACTATTTGATCATCTATGTAGTGTTACAAATAGAATTCCAGAAAGATATATCAGGAGAGGGAGGAACAATTCATTCGCCTCCTGCCGAAGAAACAAGGAAACGACCTTGCAAAACAGCTCTCACGACTTTCACATTCCCTAAGGTGTCTGCTGCCGCCAAATCTGGCCCTTTTCCCTCTTGCCTCTAGCGACCACACCGGTTGGTGAGCTGAGGGAGGAGGGATACTGTCCCTAGTAGTAGAAATAGTATAAGGTTATATAGGTTTGTCTCGCTAGGGTCTGCCGGAATGGCATCTCCATCCGATACCTGTCCTCCTCGGGATCTCCAGCTCTAGTGGCCGGTGATGGCGTCTCACCGTCATCCTGTCGTCACCTTGGTGGTCTGCACCTTCGTCCTAGTGGTTGGCATCACCGTACTCGTTGGCTTCACCGTCGAGCTCAGTGAGGGGATCCGGATGACCGTCTTTTCCAATAAATCTCTCCTAAATTACGCTGCTATCTCTCCTCCTCAACTCTATCCAGCGGATTCACATCAAGGTGGCACTTTAAAGCTTCGGGTGAGAGGTGTTGGAGAAGCTACAGCTCGAGATCTGGAGTTTCTTGAAGCCCCCACTCCTTTGGTTCCAATCCGTTCATACAAGTGTGGATCTGGAGCTCCCGCGATTGGATCAAGAGACTACAGGTATTGTTTTGCAGATCTCAATGTTGTTGGTTTTAGCCTCCACCAGCCGGCCTGATCCCATGATGGTGACTAGGAGACTGATCACGGGATTCATGTTGACGATGCTGAGATTGGTCCCATGGTGGCAAGTCAATCTGTCCTGTGCCACTCCAAATCTCTCATCCTTTTCACCTTCACTTGTTCCTCATCAATGTCGGGCCAGACGCTGCCAGAGGATGTTGCTAGTCATGACTGCATCAAGTCTTCGCTCGGTATCCACTTTGGCTATTCTCTAGGCTTGTGCTTTCTTTGTGTATATGAGTTGAGGCAATACCAAGTTAGGATATGCATTTCTAATCATATACAATATATTGCCCTGCCTCATATACCTTTCAATCAAGCACTGGATTGGAAAAGCTGCTATGCTAGAGGCTACATACATCTTTATCATCGATGGCTGGCTTGCTGGCCGTTGGCTAGACCTCTTTTCAACACAGCTCTAGTACACCTACACCTACAATTAGTGGCATAAACAACATCTTCAGATCTGCACCCGGTCGGTTTGAGTTGCTCGCCATTGGCAGATGAGAGGTCCTTTTCGCTGAGCCTCAAATGTGGCTGAGTCAGCAACCATCGATTGAGCTCGGTGAAGCACATCTTGAATCTACAACTCAATACTCTACCTCCTCTGGACAAACCAGAGAGATCGACCATCGAGCTATCGGTGAGCCATCAACTGGTAGGCATACTTCCGGAGGCATTCAAAGGTTTTGGCAGCTATTTCGTGCCGGAATTCTCCCTTGGCCAAGCAGGTGGCTCTTGCTAGCACCTTCGACAACTCTTAGGCGTTGTTCATGTTCCATTTTTTCGATGTTGTACGCTGCTGGCTGCTACTCTCCAGAGCCTTACAAATTCTAATCCCTCTTCTCAATACTCTCTCCGTTCCATAATACTTGTCATCCTCACATTTTGCACTTCCATCAAGGACTCAACAAAAGGACTAAACTACCCTCAATTACTTATTAACTAGTCAAATCAATGTAGCTGCTGCACTCCCTAGGATTTGGATGTGCATCACTACACACTATGCATCATGCATGCAACCTTCCATTATGTATTTGCGGTGAGGTGTTTAAGCATTGAAATCAGTTGTGTATAAGAAAAGTAATTCATAAATAGAGCATAAAAAGGATGAAAATTTGCCTCGAAATTATAGAATGATAAGCATTATATAACAAAATTTAAAAGTCAATATGACGAGCATTGTAGAACGGAGATTATACTCTTATGTTAAAAAAAATTTTATCACGCACACACACGGATGATGTAGGGCTGGAGCTTCCCACAGAATATGAACCAGTGCGGGAAGTAGAAGGCCACCACGAACCCCACAACGAATCCAGCCGCTACACCGGTGGTGGACGCGTCGTTGATCTTGTGCAGCCTCACCCGAATCCGGGCAGGCTGTACGCGTATCCGCACCCGGAACGGCTTCTTGCACTTCTGGTCCAACGGCGCCCCGCAGAGCCCACGGTTGCCCGCAAAAGTGGCGGGTGACCAGGGCTGAAGAAAGTCCGGAACAGGACCTGATAGCAAGTTGTCCGCAACGCTGAACGAAGATAACCGGCTAAGATTGCTCATCTGCTTCGGAATCCGGCCGGCGAACTGGTTGTGCTGAAGGTAGAGGACGTTCAGGTATGTCATCTTTGTGATATCGCCAGGGATTTCACCTGAGAAGCTATTGTACGAGAGGTCCAGAGAGTTCATGTAGGGTATTTGCTGGAAGATGTATTCCGGGGGAGGCCCTGAAAAGCTGTTACCTGACAGGTTCAGACCGACCAAGGACCTGCAAAGCTCAAGGCCTTGAGGGTATGAACCTTGAAGTCCTAGGTTGCCGAGACGCAAAGATAACATCTTGTTCTCATCGGGGTAGCAGCATTCCACGCCGGTGAATCGGCATATGTAACCGTCAGTCCCGTTGTCAGAAAAATTCCACGAGGATTCGAGTATACCGTTAGGATCAATCAGTGATTGTTTTAGGTCCTTTCAAGCATTGGACGTCAGTATCACCGCCATGGCCAAAGTAGGATGGCGAGCTGCTTAGGAGCAGCAGCCAGACGATCAGCTTCGTGTAACCAACTAACCATGCATCGTAAACCAACGAATATGAACCTGAAAGCCTTCCAGTGTCACCTGCTCATCAAACCGCGCACGAGGATACTCTGTTATGCAACTTGTATGAGAATACGCGAAAATAGTACTATCTAGCACACATCTTTCAAAAGAACAGTGCCCAAAGAAGTAGCCCATTAAAAAAGCACAGTGGCAAAAATGAAAAGTTTGAGCTCATGAACTCACCTCGGAACGTAGCTCACTCAGAGCCGGGCCAGCCGGCCTAGTAGAAATACAGTCATGCCCCTTAGCTAAAATGGAACACGCATCCAGAGGCACAAGCTTCAAGTAGTGGCAGTGTTGTCGATGGCACACGGCAGAACTACCGACCGTGCGTCAAGGGTCTCGGGTCTCCGTAGACTTGTCGCCGGAGCGTGTGGAGGTAGTCACTGGATCTGGACGATATGAATCCCTTCATCTTCATCAGCTTCGTCGTCAGGGAGAAGAGGACGTGAATCCGTGCAAGCTCTTGAATATACGTCCTGCCTCCAATAATTAAAGGATGAGGAAAGTATAGAAAGACGAAGATGAACATTGCGGAGCTACTCCTTTGTTTTTTCCGCGAATATGAAGGAGATCTTCTAATCATTCCATTCCAAGAAGACAACACCATCTAGCGGCAATACACAAACGAGCAGCAACTAAAAGGAGAAACGGGAAACATAAGTTACTGCCTGACAAATCAATTGTTAAAAGAGATAGGAGTTTCAGCTTCGTAGAGCTATGACTCCACCCTATAATAACGTTAAATATAGACGTTTCATATAAGGATGCATACTGCTTTGTCAGTTTTTTAGTTCTATAATCAAGTTTTAGTAGTGTTTTACCTAGATTTTCATGTCTATGTATAAAATAATTTGTCCACCAGCTAGACATTCTCTTTCAACATTTTTTTTATTGTGTACAATGACATTATTGGTATACCAATAACTTTTATTGTGTACAGTAACATAAATTCCAATAAAGCATGCAACATTGATATAGGGGAGAGCTATATTCCATGGAGTTGAGAAATATTTTTCCTCAACAAAATCAAAAGGGGCATTACACTAGTTCTGCCACGCCGATGAAGCTTGTTCCTGAATATTTCTGGGTGAAGTTTGAATTGTTGTGCTATTGCGATTGGAGTTGTTTAGTTCTTTTTTTTTAGTCCACGTGGAACGTATGTTATGAGCTATTTAAGTTCCTGCAGAAAGTCGATCGACTTAAGTGGCCACAGTCCATGCCGTGAACCGTCTGCGCGCCCTCACGTGGTCGATTGCCTACCGTGATTGGTACGTCGTCTGAGTAATTAGGAGCACGGAAGGTTCGGGCGAGCAAAAATCTCGCATGTGTTCACTGAATATTTGCCGTTTCTGTCTCCGCGAAGCGTATAAAATGCATTACGCAAAGAAAGTAATCTTTACGGTGATACGTTGTACATTTTTCACTTGACTACAGACGTAATAGTCACAGATAGATAGATGGGTAAAAATTTCCACCATAGATAAATTTCAAAACTATCTAAACGCGTGCGTCAGTAATGATAAGTACGTCCTCATCGCAGACATATCAAACTCTATTGTGCTGAGGCGAATATTACATATGCTTTCAGTTTTTACCCGTCTACTCAGCCTGGGCATTCGGTTTAACCGAAAATTCGGTTTTGGTTTTTTCAATTTTTGAAGATTTCGATTTTTGAAAAATGAAAACCGAAATATGTTGTGCAATGTTGTAAACCGAAAAATCAGTTTCGGTTTTCGGTTTAAACCGAAATATAGATGAACCGACTTATGTCATGTAACATCTTCTAATCAGTCTCGGTTTTTTCGGTTTTTTGGTTTAAACCGAGATAGATGAGACAACAGTCAACAATAAACTTTAACATATATCGGTTTATTCGGTCAAAATGCCCATGAAATTTTGGTTTTTTTGGTTAACCGGTTTATTTCTTTAACATATCCACCAAAATAATAACATATCCATAAAAATTCGGTTTATTCGGTTAACCGATGACTAAAACCGATTTCACATAATTAAATTCGGTTTTCCAAAAGTGGTAACCTAAATTATTTCGGTTAACCAAAATTAGAGTAAATTTGGTTTTTTGGTTTCGGTTTCAGTTTTTCAGTTTTTATGCCCGGGCTGACCGTCTACGATAGGGATTTCTAGTTGTAAAGAAAAAAATCACCAACGGACGGCGAGCCACCGCTGCTGCCTTTTCTCCAATAGAGAGAAGAGAGGAGGGATTGCAGTGGCCCGTGCTCCCCGGCAGCGACAAGCAGCGGCGGCTCATGCTTCCTGGAGGCGAGAAGTGTTGGCCGACGCTTCCACTTCTTCCCCTTGCTACATCACAACACCATGGCCACCAGATCCGAGCGAGATGAGGACGCGGCTGCCGGATCCAAGTGAGACGAGGCATTTGCACAAGCACAACCGGTAGCAGCTGGTGAAGGCTAATAACTGATCTTAAATTGTTGGATGGGAGAAGCAAGATAGACGTACATGCGCAGGTTGCGGTGGTACAGGATGGTGAAGGAGGTGCCTTAGAGCTGCTCGACGTAGAGGCCTAGGTGCACTTGTCTTGGTGGCGACGCATCAAGTAGCCGAACCAGCCGGGCCTTCTCAGAGTAGGAGGTGTGGAAGTGATGGTGGGCGGCCTTCTAGAGGAGGCAGAGGGCTTGACGATGTCCTTGTTGTGTAGAGGAAGGTGGAGACGAGGAAGGCAACTGTGGAGTGCTAGCTGGTTCTGTGGATGGGGTGAGGAGGGAGGGCAGGAGGTAGAAGGGAATGGATCTACGAATTCAAGGGGGACGGCACGGTGGAGTGAGGAGGGGTGGGAAGGGGTACAATTAGGTTTTAGATTTTTTTTTGGGGTGGCTAAGCTAGGCCGTAGACCGAGTAAATGGGCTAGAATATCACATAAGGTTTTTCTTTTATCTAAAACTATCTTTGATGACCTATGAATTACATAGAGTTTTAAAAAAAATTCATTCGTGACGTAGACAATTAAAAAAACTTATGTGAGTACCTCCTTATCACAAACTTTTTTAAAACCATCTATAATGTGAATTTTAGTTAAAACCATCTGTGATGATGTTAACACAGATGATTTTTATGATCTATCTGTGATGACTGTTTCTATTGTAGTGCTAGCTTGGTGTCCTGCTCAACGTCTTTAATCATCTTAATTTTTTTAGCTTTAAGTTTTTTTTTGTAAACTAATAACTTTATTCATCAAGGATCTTAAAGAAAACAAACTACTGAAACTAGTGTGAAGTGTTGCACACTTAGCTTTGACAACACATTCTGCATTTGACATGACTCAGAATTGTGATTAAAACCACTACAGATTGAATGACATGTTGTAGTAAAGTTCATACTATAAGCTTCCTTGGCTTGTGTATGCACCATCTTGTTGAGGTCTCTATTGATCTTGAAAACTCTTGTATCATTTGGATGTGTTTGATCACTGAACCTGGTTATGTAAGGTCTTAGCTCCCAGTGCCTAAGTTGAGCCTGTGGGTCCCTTTCTGCTGCATCAATCACCAAGGTTTCATTATCTGCCAAGAAGTTAACTCTGGTGAAGTTGAGGGATCGTGCAATCTGAACTGCTAGCAACAACGCTTGGGCTTCAGCGTGCAATGCACTTCTTGCTTTAGACCTGGCTGCAACGTAGATTGCTCGTGTTGTTACCCTCTAGAATATGAATAAAGAGGCCTAAACCTGCAAGAAAGTCTTGACCTGTAAAAAAATGAATTGTAGTGTTGTTTCTCTTCCAAGCAGCATCTATAAATATATTCGGTCCTTCGTTGAATTTTTTATATCAATCCTGCAAGGAGAAAGCTGGTGTTGCTGGGAATTTTGATATTCTTTTGACTGTTGGGCTTCTTCTGCAAATTTAAGAGCTTTTGTTGCATAATGTACCTGCATAGCAGTCCAATTTTTCAAATTGAAAAGCATGTCATTTCGTGCTTTCTAGATATTCAATAAAATTAAAAGAACATTTGCTACTACTTCGTTATTATTGTATATTCTGAAAATCTCCTTCAAAGCTTTTTCAACATCATTATGTCCCTGCTCAATAAGACCTTCAACCTTGAGACCTAAAGGTGAAATAAACCAAACTCCTTGTGTAAATTGACAAGCAAAGAATAAGTGGAAGTCAGTTTCATCTTGTCCACAATATCTACATTCTCTCTGAACGTGTTTTGATCTGTAAGAAGCTCTTGTTCCAGAAGGTAGTGCTCCTCTTAACAGTCTCCAGGTAAAAGTTTGGACTCTAGGAGGTATTGATTTTTCCTTCTAGGTTGTATTAAGAACCTGTTGAATAAAAGGCGACACTGCAGGCATAACATTAGGATTGCTCACAGCTTTAAAAAGGCGATAAGCACTTTTGGAAGTGCAAATTCCGGATTGATTATATTTCCAAACCAAAACATCATCCTCCTGACCCACATAGGTTTTAGTATTAGCTATTTCTGTCACAATTTGATTTGAAAAAATTTGAGTAAGCAATTGCATGTTCCAATTGTTGGTTCCTTGAATCCACAGATGACTAACAGTTTGGGGATAATTGAACGCGCTATTCTGGATAACAAGATGATTATGAATACAGTCCCAAAATGGAATCCAAGGAGCATTCCAGATATTAGTATTACCATTGAAAATTTGAAGAGTGCAAGCAGAAAGTAAACTATTTCATACCTTTAGAATCGAGGACCAAAATGTAGACTTTGTAGTATTCACATTTGCTTTCCAGAATGAAGTATTATGGAAATATTTGGCTTTGAGAATTTTAGAGACTGTACTTTGATCATCTGTAACAATTCTCCAGGCTGATGACGTTAGAAGAGCTTTATTAACTGCTTGAAGATCTCTTATCCCTAATCCTCCTTCTTTCTTTGGTTTACAAATCTCAGACCAGGCCTTAAGATAGAGAGGTCTTGGTGCTACTTCATATTGTAACCCCTTCCACCAGAAATTCCTAATAATTGAAGTCATTTTTGCAAGAAGTTATTTGGAGAAGATTATGTTGGACATATAATAAACAGGTATGGAGGAGAAAATAGAATTAATCAGAATCAATCTACCCGCATGAGATAATCTGTTGGCTTTATAGGAGTTAAGTCTGATTTTGAATTTATCAACTACAAACTGATAGGCTGCAGATCTATTCTTAGCAGGTATAATAAGAGGGTGTCCTAAATGAGTAGTACTGAACTCCATGTCAGGAACAGGGAAAACCTGCTTAATACAGTTTCTAGTATCTAATGAAACATTCTTACTAAAGGATATAGAGGATTTGTCCCAATTTTGAGTTTGCCCTGATTTCCTGCAAAAGTCTTGAATTATCCTCTTGATAGTTAGCGGTTCTTCTGCTTCAGCCCTACCATAAATAATCAGATCATCTACAAACATTAAAGAGTGGATTTGTGGACAGTTATTTCCCAGAGAAATTTCTTGCAGCTGATGTTCCTGTAAGGCATTTTGAAGAGCTATAGATAATTCATTGACCGCTAAAATAAATAAGCTTGGTGAGAGAGGACAACCTTGCCTTATACCTCTTTGGTTTTTGAAATTCCCATAAGGAGAACCATTAATTATAACAGAGAAAGAGCCTATAGAGATGTATTGATGAACTAGAGAGATGAAATGACTTTGAAAACCTATTCTTTTCATAGCAGCTATAATGAAATTCCATTCAATTCGGTCGAAAGCCTTAGCAAGATCTATTTTAGTCATAAAAGCTTTACTTTTCCAAGAAGAGCGACTGAAAGTATGAGAAATTTCCTGTGCTATAATAATATTATTAGAAATTCTTCTTCCTTGGATGAAAGCTTGCTGAGTGTCATGAATATTGTTTGGCAAATGATTTTTCAACCTATTAGCTAAAGATTTAGAAATGATCTTATAAATGACATTGCAAAGGCTGATAGGCCTAAAATCTTAAGAATTAGAGGGGCTCTGTTTCTTAGGAATGAGGGTAATATTAGTTGGATTGATTTTTGGAGGAAGAATACCTTGAACATAGAATTTTTGGACTAGAGGCGTTACATCATCTCCAATCCAAGACCAAGCTGCTTTGAAAAACGCTGCGTTGAGTCCATCTGGTCCAGGCGAGGCATCTTTTCTCATCTCCTTGATAATCTAGAAAATTTCATCTTTTTGTGGTACTATTTGTAAGAACACTATATTACAGTCGGATATGTCATTTCTACGTGATATTAGAACTAAAGTTTAGATCGTTGGCTTGTAAGTTAGACGGGTAGTTATTCGTATGTGATATTAGATCAATGCATGGAATTAAAGTTTGGATGGTGATCCAGCTGGCCAAACAATTGTTATATCGAACCGATAGATTGTTTTACATGATATTAAATCACACAGAATTAAAGTCCGGATCACCATCTAGTCGATCGTTTATATGTGATATTAGATTACTACGTGAAGTTAAGGTTAAGATCACCGGTTGTTGATATTGGATTACTATGTAGACTTAAAAACTCGGTAACTTTTGCACAAGGTGTATAAATATCTTTAGGTCATGGACCATTAATAATTAATGTATGTCAAATCAATTGCCGGATAATGTTTAGTTATAGTTATGAAGATTTAACGATTATGGTCCATTAATAATAAAGGTCTACCAGATCAATGGCCAGATGATGTTTAGGTGTAGTTATAAAAATTTATCGACTATGATCTATTTATGTACAATTATGAAGATTTATCAACTGTGATATGTTTAGGTACAATTATGAATATCTATCGATTGTGATCTGTTTGGGTACAGGTATGATGATCTATCGACTGTAATTTGTTTAGGTACAGTTATGAAGATATATCGGGTGTTATTTGTTTAAGTATATTTATGATGATCTATCAACTGTGATTTGTTTAGATATAATTATGAATATTATTGGTTATGATCTATTTGGGTATAATTATGATGATCTATCGACTATGATTTATTTATATACAGTCCTAAAAATCTACTGATCGTGGTTTGTTTAGATAGAGTTATAATGATCCATCGATTATAGATTATGATATGTTTAGCTTTGATTACGAGAATGACATGGACTTGTCAGGTTCTGTGGTGACTATTATCGATATCTCTTGTACGTGAGATGTATTTGTCATTATTTGATCTCTGAATTTTTCAGTGCAGTCAGCAGGTTACTGAGCTTTGACTTCTTGTATGTGAGATGCATTTGACATTATTGATTCCTGAACTTGTTGTAGTGACCCTAAATCTTAAGGCACGAGATCAGAAAAGATCGTCGTGGCTAATTTGGAGTTCCTCTCATACATGCATGCATCTAGGTCATTTGACTCTAGCTCAGATCGAAAACCCTAGTCTTGCGACATAAAAACCACCTTAACAGAATACGAGAAATTAATTTCGTTGAAACCATGTTCGAAATATTTTCCAACGTCGTAAATACCTTTGAGAAACAATATACAATTCTCCGGTGAATCGGGTCAGATCCGCATATTTTAGTAAATGCTTTTCCAATCTCCTTTCTTCCAAATTAAATGGAAATAAGTCAACAAGATGAACCTCTTCTCTCCCATGAAAGTCCGTACCCAAGTTCTTTCCATATCATTAAACAAGAATTTGAACTTCTTTTGCTCAAAGTTTAGCCCTGAATGAAACGGAAATAAACTACATCAGTAAAGAAACACAGCCCAAGAGAAGAAAAGATTTAAGAACATAGGGGTCAAATTTCAATTCTGGGACTATATACAAAAGTACTAAAATATGAGGCTAAATTAGGGTGTTACTTTTAATCTGTAAAAAGTTTATAAACCAGGTTATATACTTTTATTAGCTAGCCTAAAAGAAATACAGCAAAAACAAAAGAACAGAAAACTGCCTTACCTGCCACATGGATCCGGCTTGCAGCTTAGCTCCTCCACGTGCCCCAGGCTGCCTGCCCCTTTTCTTCCTTTTTTCTCCCCTGCCCTTTTTCTGCAACACCCGCACGCAGCCTGCCTTCTTCTTCACCGGGTTCTCCAAGGCCCCATTCCCCATCTTCCTCTATTGAACCCCCAAGGCCACCGCCGGCTTCCCATCTCCCCTCCTCGTGCCTCCCATTTTCCTCCACCGCACGTCGGCAGGGGCCTCCACCCCGCCGCCTCTGCTACCAGCGCCGCCGGCCTCCCTCCGCCCCTCCTCGCAGTCGGCCGGCGAGCTCAAGCCACCACCACCACCTCCGGACCGCCTCCACGTCTGCTCCAGCACCGAAGCTCCTCCTCAGCAACCGAGCCACCAGCTCCGGTCCTCCGTCGATCTCCCGCCACCGCCGGAGCCTCGGGCTCTCCTCGTCGCTCGCCATCATCCCCGCCCTAGCGCCGGCCGTGGTGGCCGGTAAGCCACCTGAGCTCCAACCTCCTCCACCGTGAAGGACGCCGCCGTCGGGTCCGGCTCCCCGAGCCCTTCCCATCGGTGTCGACTTCGGGCTTCCACTTGCTGCAGGTCACCTCGGACTTCTTCATCGACTGCCGGTGTTGAACCCGGCGCGCCAAGCCCCGTCTCTGAGCTCGCCTCCCCTGCGTCCAAGTCCGTCAGTCCCAGCGCCGACGAGCATCGCCGTCAAGACGGGGTGAGCTTCTGCTCAACCGATTGAAGTCCTTAGTTCTAGTTAGGATTACTTAGAATGATGGTTAATCGTTAATACCTTCTTGACTCAGCTAATCATTCAATTGATTTTGATGTATGGCTGTTTGGTACAGCTCATGTTTAATTAACATCGTGGATAAACTAACGTTAAGCACTAATCTATTGTCGGACGAAAATGTTTTAATACCACTAACATTGTGCTGACCGGTTTGTTAGATGGGTTAGCTTAGTTAACCATAAGCGATTGAAGTGTCGATTGTTCACTAATGTTAGAAAACTAAATTAAACTGCTGAATACGTTAGTTAATGTAAGTAAATGTTTAAATGCAAAAGCATGTTGATTATGTTAATGTGAATCGGTTAGCATCACCGAAGTTTCAATGATCATGTGCGGTGTAAATATCTATTCACCAAATGTCCTAGTTCTACCGTATAATCCGAACACGAATTAAAGAGATCCTCGATTGGTACGTACCAAACATGAGCTGGTTAGTGCAAGTTAACCTTAACCAGCACAACTAATGCAGTCATGAGATGTAGGTCAGTTTAAGCCAGCAATAATGTAACCAGGGAGGCCATGTTTGTCAAGACATCTTTACCCGCTATACCTAAAGGCTCCTGGTACATCCTCAATAACCATGGTTAGAGCTTTAATGATAAGACTAATTACTGCAGCGAACCTTTGTTCTGTCCGACCACAATCCATTGGTGAAACTCCAGACTTAGCTACCAACTAGTATACCTGTTGTTAAAAGGGTCCCAGGTAAGACATGTCCTATTAACCATTCTTTAGCTTACTTAGTATATCAAGCACATCAACCGAATATAGTAATAACGCTAAGCCTTGTAACGATTGAGGTACTGTTGTATGTTGCTCTTAGGAGAGAAGGGACCAGATCATAAACTTCTTTTTACATGGAACATCTGTCCTGCAGATGGTATAACAAGATGGATCCCCTAATGGGATAATAAGGAAAATGAGAGGAGGAATACACTTTCTGACCCCACTTATAGTATAGAGGATAGGAAATAAAAGAGAAACCAGAAAACTATTAGTATCTGACATATGAACATATCATTCTTAATAGGAATATGTTAGGTTGACACAAAACACATTTAATCTGATATTCTTTACTGAGAAGGAGACAGGAAATGCTAAGAGTCGATTAAACTTCAATAATCTATAGACACTTCATATGACCTCCAACTAAAATGATTCCCTTTTTCTAAATTTCTCATTTAATTTGCGGAACGTCATGCTGTCACACCTCATTTTTCATAATCCTGCTTATCGGCATAACCGTGCATGTGTTAGGCATGATTTAGGTTCGGCATGTATCCGTCGTATACACCCCTGCCACACACACCTTTCCCGGCTAAACCCTAATCCGAGAAAACCCTAGACCCACACATACGCAGTAAACCCTAGACCGTTTACGACAACTCATCCCGGAGCCCTTCCCCCTAATTAATTCCACTTCCGACGAAACCCCGATCGCAATGCCAATCGCTCGTCAAACCTCCCATATTCAGAACCCCAAATATGAGATAGCTTAGTCATACCAGTACAACAAAATCCCCCATGACCGGCACCAAGCACCCTCGCACGTGTACCCTCTCCGCGTAAATATTGGGCAAAGTCAGTAGAGTCACGTCATATCTAGCTGCAGAACTCTTTTCAGTACTCCTAGCAGGCACGTGCTCACCAGCAGCACTCCACTGTCCTCTAGCTTTTGATCTTAGCCCTGGACATGACAAGTCCTCCACATCAATCCACGAAGTTCCCTTTTGACCCCATAAAGACTGGTGACTATGTCTGCCATACTCTCGTACGCGTGTGCAAGCATCCATGGGCACAGTTGCCACGCTCACGCATAGCCAAGCAGGCCTGGACTTGCCGATGCCACTCGGCATGCGCGTGGCCGCGCTCCGGCACTGCCCCGTGCCAGCTGCCCTTGTCAAAGCCGCGACGCCCGTCGTCCAGAGCCCCGGCCATCGCGCCACGGCGCCAGCTAGATTCTCAGCTCGACTGCCCTGCCTTGCTTCCCCGGAGCTGTCCCATCCGCCTGGCCGAGCCGCCTCAAAGCCATGCCGCTCGCCGCCGCTTGCGCTGTCCAACTCACCGAGAACACCGGTCGGTGCGCCACCTCCCTCTTGACCCGTCACCTCACCTTTGTCCAGCTCGCCCCTCCCCGCCGCTTAAGCACGGCCACCGCCTGCCCCAGACGCCACGAGGCCCGACGCCAAAAGCCGCGCCGCCCGCTGATGCCTCGCCGCGCCGAACGCCGGCTCATCCGCACCGCCGTCGACACGCACCGCACGCGTACCTGCCAAAGCTGCGCCCCGCCACGTCACGCGTCGTCTCAGCGCGCCACCCGCCGTTTAAAGTTGCCACGAGCCGCTGCCGCGCCCCAGGTGCTCTCCATTCCCCCTGTGACCTCGGCCATGTTGTCGCCACAGCTCGGACGTGTCCCATCACGGATGAACACCGCCGCCAGCAGCTCAGCTCGCCGCCTTGCCTATAAAAGGCGACCCCGAGCCCCCTTCCTCCGCCAAGCCCTCACCTCCACCGGCCTCAGCTTGAATAGCCGCCCAGCTCTCCCCTAGCTCCTCTAGCCCGAGCGCACCAGTCGCCTTTCCCAGGTCCCCCACAATCCGGCATCAACCTCCCGCCGCCACTCCTCTGTTCCACAAGGATCCGAGCTACCGAGCCTCCCCGAGCTTCCAGAACAAAAGGAGTGAGCGTAGAGCCCTTCCCACCTCTCTGGAATCCCCTCCTTGCTCGGATCGAAGCCCCGGCCGCCAGCAGTTCCTGTCCGAAGCGCCGCCACCGCCACCTTGTTCTAACCCGAGCAGCCCAGGTGAGTTGGGAGCTTCTTTCCGAAGGGGTAAGTACCGGCCACCTCCAGCGTTTTGCGCCTCAGCTCACTGATTAAGTCTAAAGCCAGCTCCCGTGTCCGAGTTCTAAATGTGCACTGACTTCAGAACCGTTTCTGACCAGAGGAGGCGGAAATTAATTAGCAGCTAGCGCGTTAGGGCTGTCGGTCAGTGTAATTAGTTTGGTTCAATTGCTATAGCTCGTTCCAGAACCCGTTATTCTCGTTTTTAGACCAGCTTAGCATGTTTTAGTTAGGTTTTGGAAAATTAGTTCTAATTCTAGAACCCTAGACTCGTTCCCAAGCTTTAGGTTCAAAAGGATTTTAAGTTTTAAATAGACGTTTACATATAACCAAAGCAACTAAGTCTAGGGCAGGACGTTTATTCCTTAGATCTGCAAATACGCTATATACGTAATGTCCAGAACAACCAAAGTAAATAGTTATATTACCAGTATATTAAAAAGCACTAGCACCCATTAGTTCATAAGAGCAGTAGCTTGAGCACGTAACCCTAATGACACGAGCTTTCCTATCAGATTAGAAACCATCGTCATTTTATGTGACCTTTTTGCATGTTCTTGGATTTTATTTGAAGTCTGTCGCTTGCCTCTTATTCGCCGTTCGTTTCCGACGTATAGTTAACGGAGTGCCGTACGTGCCGCGAGAGGATCCGACGTCACCTTCACACCAAGAGCAGGAACAAGACCCGGAGCTGCCAGGCAAGCTTTCCCTCCTTGAACATGTCGAATCCCATATTTGTAACGTTTAATTATTTTGTTTGCGAAGCCTTGCATGCTATTTTAATATCACCGATATTTTATGTTAGTGAAGTTATGCCGAATAGATGCATAAGCCCTAGGTTTGGGAATCCGTCCTTTGTAACCCTAGGTCTAGTTAGTCGGCCGAGATCGACCGGCAAGGTAGTAGGAATATAAGCAGTAGCTGTGCTTAGACCTGCTCTAGTTAAAACAAGTTTTACAAAGTACGGGAGGGATATGGGGTCAAAACCTCGGCGTGTTATGCATGCCGAGGAAATCTTTTAAAAGGAAATATTTGTGAAAACCCCGCATGAAATGATGAAGGATTTTGGATTCGGGCGGGAATGCTAAGGGTGTTGTGAGGATGTAGAGTAGCCGGTTGCTACTTGCGGAAGGAATGGTCGGGTAGCCGGATGCTGCCCGTGGAGTTGGTTGGTTATGGAGTCCCGCTCGAATCGGTTAAGGACCGAACCTAAGTGCCGCTGAATCAGTTCCCCCACCGTACGTCCACATGTCCTTTATGGGAAGGACTGGACCTGGTACCTCGTCTAATACCGGAGCCCGGAATCGTGAGAAGTTAGGTTGAAGTGCTAGTGGATCCGTAGAATCCCTAGAGGATCTCCACGGGACTGAGTAGGGGAAAAGCTCTTCATGGGTCTCACCGTATTGTGAGGGTAAAGCTCAGTAGAGTCCTATAAGGTACGTGGAACATGGTCCGACACAAAGGGGGAGAGTCCCATCTCTGTCATTTGAGATGAAGAGGGTCGGGTGGTCCTCCTAGCGAGTCCGGCTCTGGTATGAACACGGGAGAAGGGTCTCGTTGTACTAGCCCTGCCAATACACCTCATGCGGTGTATCGTTAGCGCTCGGCATTAAGGGTGAACTACATCTTGTGGGTAAAGCCGTACAACCTCTGCAGAGTGTTAAAATCTATTCGAATAGCCGCGTCCTCGGTCATGGACATGAACTGGTAAGGCCACACATTGGTTAGAATATGTTTTGGTTGTGAAAGCTGGGAAAAGGGATTAAGGACGTGGGCATGACGTGTCCACAGGGTGCAATTTACGCTACCCGGATTGGTAGCTAGGAATTGCTGAAGGAAAGGCTAGCTACACTGCCGGGGTGGTGTGAGCGGAAGCCGAAAGGGTAAGCGGTGATGAGCGCGGCTATCCCGCGGAGGAAATAAAGGAGAGATAGCAAGGGCTACCACGGAGGACGATGTGATACGTTGGGATCATTGTTTTACAAAGTTCGCTTTCAATCTATTATTGTTATTTACAATACAAACTTACATTTCCGCACAACATGAAACTTAGGATAGAGCTCTCCTTTGAGATATTCCTTTGCATGAACTATGCCGTATTATTTCCCCAAGGGAAAAGCTTGCGAGTACATTCAATGTACTCACCTGGCTTGTTGAATTGGCCAGATGAAGAAGAGGAGTGGTGCTCTGAGGACGAGGTCAGCGACCACGAGGGCTAGGGCGTTCTCCCCAGTCAGTTGCCTGTGGATGGGCATATTGATGGGTTAATAACTACGCTTTACTGTTTTCCGCTGCCACTTTTATTCGGCCAATCGGCCATGTTGTTGAACAAAGACCATAATGGCATATTTATGTAAAATACTCGGTATTGTATGTGTATGCTATCAAGTTATTGTGTGTACCGACTACTGATCCAGGGATCGGTACAGTAAACACGGGAGACGTAT
Organism: Stipa capillata; assembly: GCA_019208055.1. Classification (NCBI taxonomy): domain Eukaryota; kingdom Viridiplantae; phylum Streptophyta; class Magnoliopsida; order Poales; family Poaceae; genus Stipa; species Stipa capillata. The sequence continues at coordinate 63,850 of JAGXJF010001177.1, forward strand.
CCGGCCCAGAAACCGGGTACGCCACACATGCTACCACTGTTATTCATCCTATTACAGCTGAAAACATTGAAAACGATCAATTTTCCTATCTATGCTTAATGTTGGAATATGGATGATAGAGAATCTAGCTTAACAGTTAAAATAACCATGTCAGTATCATAGTTCACCTAAAACCAGTATGAAAATATATCATCAATTGCATCCATGCATCTTCGTCATTTTCGAATTAGCTTCTTAGGTTTGCTTTTCCTTTTTGGAGGTCATTTGCTTCTTAGCAGCGTTTCGAGTATTCTGGAGTTCTCCCGCATGCTCCCCCGTACTTCCCCGAGCAACGAGGCAAGCTCCATTGCTTGTTGATTAATCATTTACATTGTGTGTTAATCTTGTTTGGCATACTTAATTGGATTGACTTGGTGCTTGCGTGAATGCTTACTTAATCTGTGCTTGATGTCGTACTAGTATGTGTAAGTCTAGTATTATGCAGTAGCTATGGCTGAGAATAAACTTGGTTGCCCTAATCACTTGAACCTACTTAAGTGAGATGTGAGAGCCGAGGGCGTGCACAATGGGTACAGTTGGTGTTCATCGTAGTTTGACGGCGACCCAGGAGTAAGTAGAGTTTTGTCGCCACACCAACCCGATCTTCAGCGTGTCACAATCCCTTATCACGCATGGACGTTAGCGGAACCGAGGCTGGGGTGTAGTTAAGGTAAGTCTCCATGCCCCTTGGAGGCTCGCTACCTCCTTGCGGTTATGCACTCACTACACCTGCAGTGGTCGTGTTGCCGGTAACGGTCCGAGAGAATTGATTGAAATTGTTATTGTGATGGACATGTGATTTAATTGGGGTGTGGGCTGCCCCCGGAGGAATTGGAAATGGTGACATTCATATTACTGTGTTCGTGTGTGGGTGCTTGTAAGTTTGCTATTATTTTCCTGTTGTTATTAATTTGTTGCTAATGTTCATTGAATCTGAAATTAAAATGAGGTAGCTCATGTTCATTTTATCCCTTGTATGTAACTTGAACTTGATAAGTCAAACAGAGTTAATACCATGTTTTAATTAATTGATGAGCAATGTCTTGCGAGTACGGTGGTTGTACTCACCTAGGTTTATCCTAGGCAGGTTTGTGGAGCATCTCTGGAGTTGACATTTCGCTGCTTCGGTTTACCTCTCTCGGCTTCGACTTCCTTGGGAATCTTGTGGGCTATTTGAGATGGGCTCCTCACCATCTCGGGCGTTTTTAGTTTATGTTTCCGCTACTGCCATTGTGGCTCTTTTGATGTTTATCGACCTTAGGTCAATTGGTATGTAAGATAAGTACTGCCCCGAGTATGGGACGTGTTATAATTATTTGGTAATCCCTCTCTTTAGTGCTTTACTGTGATATACAAGTTGTTATCGAGGCTGGCCATATGCAATGCGTAAATGATATGAAGTATATGGGTATGCCGTGAAGAGTTAAAGCCGTTCATCTTTTTACTAAGTCGAGCAGGAGTCGGTTGAGTGACCCGCTGGCTGAGATGCCGTGCCGGCCAGGCAGGGTGTGGGTGTGTTCTACCGGGCTTTCGAGCGACCCACTAGCTTCCAAGCTAGGTTACGGTGTGGGTAGAATCGCCGGACTCCTCCGATCTTGCTTTGCGTGGTAGAATTCGGGAACGACTCTAAACCTTCACCGGATCAGGGAATGGTATGTGGTTCTGGGAAGTTTAGTCGCTTCCGGCCGGCTTACGTTGGTCAGGTGTCGGATCGCTCCGCCTCGGTGAGTACGGCGCAGGTCCCGTGCCACCAGGTCGACTGGTCCTTCGGCCCTTGGCGACCATTCGTTCCCCTAATCATATGTAATTCCCGGGTCCGTGACACTTCTGTTCGTAAATTATTTGACTGCATTCCATAATTCCATTTTCGTATGCATTGTGTGATACTGTATCCACATGTGAATAGCCACACTCTGTTTCAGATCGACCCGTTCAACCCGTGTAAACCAGCCAACACCAGCCCGTTGAAACCACCTCCCTCCAAACCGTGTAAACCAGCCCAACCCAGCCAATACCATTATCTCTGGGCTGGGTTGAGAAACCGGCCTAAACCGGGTCTGAACACCCTGGACAGCTGTGGTAGGGTTTGTCACTTTGTCAGGTTCGTGGCGGCCGTCTACTTCCCCCAATTGTTCGGGAAGCCACAATTTAGCAAATCCCGTGTATGATCCATTTTTCATGCATTTTATATATCTCATTCTTGGGCCGGATGTCAAACGAATCAATTAAGCAACATTGTTAATTAATCTACTAATATAATACTGTGTACAAGAGAAACTTTTATCGAAAACCCTGTCCTTTTTCTTTCCACAGAAGTCAGGCATCAATGCACCATGTTCCTTTCTGCACTACTGAGATTTGCATCTGCAATGTTGTGCTGCCATTGTCAGTAACTCGAACATGAAGCTTATCACCACGATTAAGGAAAAAAAGAATGTATGCGTAGTCAACTGCTCTTGTGAGCTGTAATAATCTGCTCTTGGTATCCTTTTTGCCGACGGAAACTGTAATAATCTAGATGAAACAACAGAAAAGAAAAGGTTAGCTCTGATGTACTGATGCACGCATCCCTGAAATCAAGGACAAGCAAACTAGTTGAAAAGTTGAAACAACAGAAAATAATACTCTTAATAATTCTGCACATGCGGTTGCTTCTGGTTCTAGGCACTGCTGCACTTGCAACATCGAAAATGTTAGCTTCTGATCATCCTGACGTACCATGCACTACACAAAGATAATACACGAAGACCAAGCTTCCCTCATGGCTTGAAGCATGAGAGAGACTTTTGAGCTGTCCAACGTAGAGAATGGACGGCTCGGATTAAGATGGACGCGCTTTGGTTCCATCATTCCATGACTCGGTCACGGATTAAGACTGGTCCTGTTGCTCAATCGTCCGCCCATAACAGGTTGTGTAGGTAGCAGTCGTGGTCTAGATGACAAGCAACGGCGATAAAATGAGTAAAGTACATTCTACTGTTGCTTTCGATGTCAGGATTGAATAAAAATCTTCAGCCATCTCTAGTGGCTGAGCCAGAATTTTAACGATGGATATTTGAAGTTACAAAAAAAAGCTCAACGTAAACACAAATGTTTGCAATATAAATAATCAAAGCGCAAATTGTTCAGACGTGGCAATTTTAGCGTGAATCTATCTTAGTAGAGAAAAAAATCACAGGGAACATGGTATTTCGATAACCACTAGTAATCAGAAATATCAGGTTTTTATTACCGAAATATTGGGATTTTGATGGCAGCACCACCAGGTAGACACGACTCATAGGTTTCAATCTTTAGGTAATATTAGCCAGTATTGCACACAAATAAACAACGAAAAACTAAAGACGTAGCAAGACTCAAACCACAATCGGTCGAAAATAAGGTTGAAAACTTACCAGCAAGTCAATGCCTCAGATGTCCTCAGACTGTGATATACTCCCTCCGTCCACAAATGTAAGACGTGCACGGAATTTTAGGTTCAACTTTGACCAAGAATTAAACGAATACTATTGAATTATATAATACAAAAATGATACCATTTGAAAATATGTTTGAATATGAATCCAATAATATCAATTTTGTGTCATATAATTTAGTATTATTAATTTAATTCTTAGTTAAATTTGAACCTTAAATTCCGTGCACGCCTTACATTTGTGGACGGAGGAGTAATACGTTTTATCCTACTATGCGGTAGTTTAAATTCAAAATCGCCACGATCTTTTGGCCAGTTTTTTTGAGTATTCAAGTGACTATCCTTGAATTGAGATGGATCCGTCTTTGGCCACCCAGAAATATCAAAAGGAGGGAAGGAGAGTGGGGAGCCAATCTAGAAATGATTTAGAAGTTTGTTCAGAGGGGATTTAATTTCGGTTCGTTTATTTTACGAGCGTTCCACCTTAGCTCCCATGCAGGTGCTGCAATCCACACGCGGCCACATAGGATGAAGGGGCGATCTGAGCGAAGACGCAGTATCCCTTTCCTCCTAGCGACCGGGTTTTCTCATCCCCAAGAATGGGGCTGCCATGCGTGCTTGCTTCAACTGGTTGCCGCCACTGGAGCTGCTGTTGGCGGCTCCGGACCCCATTTTCCCGATTTTTATGAACAATTTCTTTGCAGTTTAAAGTTTGGTACCAAAATCTAAAGCAGGGAGCTCTCCATTTCTCGATAATTGAGGTTGATACATCTCCGGCCTCTGCATCCCTCTCATAATGCACACATCTCAAATTTGCAAACCCAAATATCCGTTGTGCTTAATTTTGTTACAGATCCAAGTTGGTTAACAGCCATGTAGCTTTCCTACTCGGTTCCCTTTCCCGAGTGCCGAATGCGACAGTTACCACGCTCCCAACGGTATTTTAAAAAAAGCGCGCCAAAAGACTCTCCATCCTACCGGTTCTATAAAAATAACCAGCTTTAACTTCCTCTGCGCCCGGGAAACGAGGCCTTCCACTCTTCCCTCCCCTCCCCTCCTCCCGTCTTCTCCTCTCTCCCCCCTTCTTCTTCTCCCTCATTCCACCCTTCCGAACCCACCGCGAAAGGTCTCGATCGATCTCCGCGCGGTTCTCCGTCGCACCCACTCGTGCCTCGGATCACGTTCCCGGATGCCCTGATCGTACCTCGTCGACCCGTGGTTTGGAGACATGGAGTCCGGCATGAGGGTGGTGCTGCACCGGCAGATCTCGACGGGTTCGCTGAAGCAGAGCGGGGCGGAGCTCCGGCGGCAGTCGTCGCTGGAGTCCCCCCGCACGGGGCGGGCCACGAGCCGGTTCCTGTTCGGGCGGCAGTCGTCCATGGATCCGAACCGGCGCCGCGGCCGGAGCCAGAGCCCCGTGGGGGTGGCGGAGGAGCTGACCGTGCCGGACAACCTGGACGCCACCATGCAGCTGCTCTTCCTTGCGTGCCACGGCGATGCGGCCGGCGTCGAGGTGCTGCTGCGGGGCGGCGTCGACGTCAACAGCATCAACCTCGACGGCCGCACCGCGCTGCACATCGCCGCGTGCGAGGGACACCAGGACGTCGTCCGCGTGCTGCTCGACTGGCAGGCCAACATCGATGCGCGCGATCGCTGGGGCAGCACGGTGAGTTAGCTCATTTAATGATCTCTCCCGCCCGGCCTCAATTCGACATCAAAATTTTCTCTCTCCCTCTCTCTTTTTTGCGTCAGATGATGATTTCATTCGTTTCTCTGATCATAGGCTGTAGCTGATGCCAAGTGTTATGGACACACGGAGATCTACAATGTTCTGAAATCTCACGGTGCAAAGATCCCGGTATCCTTCTACATGACATGTCCCTTTCATTTGTTTGGTACTCTGGTCGGGTCTCGACGAGTTCGCGGCTCATCTGCTGGTCTTTGATGCTCTTTGCAGAGAAACAGGAGGACGCCGATGATGGTATCGAGCCCTGGGGAGATACCGGAGTACGAGTTGAACCCCGGCGAGCTCCAGTTCCGGAAAGGGGAGGAGGTGCTCAAGGTGAGATTTTCCTTTCCCAACTTTGGTTCGGAAACGCTGGTTCAAGAACAGAAGCGTACCGCTAATGAGATAAATGGGAAAATAGAGAGGGGGACCTAATGGTATGCACATCGAACAGGGCACGTACCAAGTTGCAAAATGGAATGGCACCAAGGTTGCCGTTAAAATACTCGACAGAGAAAGCTACTGCGATCAAGAAGCCATGTAAGATGCTAATCTCAATGGTCATTCGAAAAAAAAATGCAAATCTCAGATCTCAATTCTTCATTCCAAAGTGCCTAACAAATTAATCTGACAAATAAAAATTCACCTCTTTTTTTGTTTTGTTCTGTTACAGAAACTCTTTCAGGCATGAGCTGACGGTATTCGAGAAGGTCCGGCACCCTAACGTTGTTCAGTTCGTCGGAGCCGTCACTCAGAACATACCTATGATGATTGTTTCCGAATACCATGCAAATGTAATAAGACCATACTGTCAAAAAAAATATGAATCGCCAATTATCTAGCTTACATACCTATATCGTTTGATGGACTAAGTCATGTAGTTATTCTAAAACGCAGTCCGATTTATCAAGCTATATACAGAGGAAAGGGAAGCTGCATGGTCAGAAGGTGCTAAGATATGCCCTTGATATTGCCAGGTATATATGCCTTCTGATTCTAACATAAGACTAATAATTCAAATATACTGTATGTCATATGGTCTTTACACTCGGACAAAATATAGTATTCCGTGTCCAAATGTGCATTAGTACTGATGATGTTTTTTCTGCCGGTGCCCTGAATGTTCAGGGGTATGACGTATCTCCATCAGTGCAAACCAGACCCCATCATCCACTGCGACCTAAAGCCGAAGTAAGATGAGGAAATGAAGCAACTAGGCCTGCTTTTTCTCTTGTTGCATTCTTGGAATGATACATACTTGCATCCGAATGCACTCTTTTCACGGTTGTCCCGTACTTTACTATTTGAATCTTGGTAAGGTGCCAGAAATATCTTCCTGGATGATGGAGGCCTACTGAAAGTCGGGGGATTCGGTCTCGTGAGGCTGTCGAAGATCGCGCCCGACAAGGTGAAATTGGTGAATCATGAGTCCCTTGTTGACAGCTTCAGTAAGTCCACTTTGAGTAAAATCAAATGAGGAATATTCTAGATTATGGTTTTCCTGTCTCCCCCTCCAAAGCCAATATGCCTTACTCACTAACTTATACTCTTCTATTTAGGTCACTACACTGCGCCTGAGCTGTACAGAAACGAAGTATTCGACGCAAGCGTCGATGCATTTGCATTCGGTTTCATCCTTTATGAGGTCAGTAACTCTCTGTTCCAGACAGCTGGTTCCAGATGTAACTACTGTGCACAAAGCAAAGAATATTATCTGGTTTCGGACTTGATAACTCGTCCATATGACCAACTCAATGTTTGTGGCGTAATCAGATGGTTGAAGGATCACCCCAAATATCAGAGGAGTCAAGTCACGTAATTCCCGGGATGCGGCCATCACTGAAGAACAAGCTCAAGGGATATCCTTCAGACTTCAAAGCGTGAGTTCTTAAAAAGCGAAGGGCCCTCCATGACAAGCCCTGTGTATCGCTGTCCTCTTTTCAGTTCAGTAGCATATGTTTCACAACATCAAAACTAGTACAATACACTAGATAGCAACCCTTCTTCGTCGGGTGTTTGCAGGCTGATTGAAGAATGCTGGGACACTCAAGCCATGGCGAGGCCGACATTCTCGGAGATAATCATCCGGCTCGACAAGATATACGCCCACTGCGCGAAGCAAGGGAGCTGGAAGGACTCGCTAAAGATTTGGTCTGTATCTCGGCGACTTAAGCGTTTCAGAATGAAAAAGAGAAGAGTTCACACTACTGAACTGTGAACACTGAACAGTATTCAGAAAGTGATCATACATTTCCTATACCAAAATAAAAAGGACGAGCTAGAATGGAATACTTCTCATCTGGACCGTCCAAAATGTTTAATCTAATTTCATAATTCTCCATTCAATAGTTGTGAATAAAGATTAGACCATCTCCTAATCACTCATATACTTATTTGCTCTTAATTATACTTATTGCTTCTTAATTAATCCCCAATCTCAATTTGTATACTTGAGAATAGTTATTTTTCATGTTTAAATAATTTGATTTTTATGTGCTATTTCTTAATTCAGAAAAAACGTCGAGTCCTTATTCTCAAGTGTAGTTTTCAAACAACGTTTTCTAATTTTAGATGGATTTCTTCAATGATCGGTACATATGGGCTTATAAATTTTTTGTGCTAGTAATATGTTTGCTTTGATATATATATTAGCCTTTGTTATAGAACATGCACGGTTAATACGTATTTTCTATCGCCTTCTTTTACCTTAACAATATCCAAGGTAAGAGAACACGTATAAAAAAAATTATACTTGTAAATGCCAAGAAAACTATTTTTCATGTTTTATTTATGCTTGTCAAACAATTTTTACATGTGCACAGTTATTAGTGTAACTGAAAGTTTCTTTGCATTTCTCCTATGTTTTACAGGAAATGACACGGGCTGCATGCCTTCTTTGTGTACATATCATGGCAAATGCGTCGCTTTTTCTGAGGAGGGCTGCGTACGAAGCTGGAGGATCACATGACATGTTGAGTACATATATTGTAAAAGATCTCGAGTTAAATGGGATAAAACAAACACGCATACGTTCTTTTGCTGCATTATCAAACAGAGATTCTGAAGCAACATAGCTGTTATTGGTCCTCTACTGCAGAAGCTAGGATATCCTGATATATTCGAATTTTCACCATTTATAAGCTATAATACGGCTCCTTATCTGACTAGTGTGGTTAATCCTAACAACCCAAGAGCACGATTCATGAACTACGGTTGGGTTATCTGTGTGAATTTTTTAACATGTGGTTGTGAACTCTACGATTATCACTAGCAAACTGTTCCCACTTTATTAGAACAAACCGTGCATTTTTCCACTTCCAAATGTAGGATACGTACTCTACCCTTTTTAAGGGGATTCTACGTGTTGTGTCTGGGTACGCCAGAGTTCATCGTATCTTGTTAAACGCGCCTTAGTGCCCATTTGGTTTGAGGAACAAGGAGCGACGAGTTGGAGCCTTCCAGACCGGTAGAGATATGGTCATCTAAGTTGTCTATTTGGTTCAGTGGCCAGAATAAGCCATTTTATGTTTAATTAGAGGAATAATAATGGATATAACAAAATTAATTAACTAAATTATAGTTCTTAATTTTCATCAATAATAATTAACATATTCTATTCAACGCTCACTAATACTTATATTGACAAGAATAATAATTAATCAGGAAACATGTTAATTATCACTAATTACGCACTAATTAACATACTAAGCATACACAAATCACTACATTAACCTTTATTGATGCTAATCTTGGGTAATAGTCACTACCTACAAATAAAATATGTTAATTATCACTAATCATTTTTAGACAAAGATGACGATAAGGATGACGACCTCATTCAGTAAAAGAAAGCAGGTTTTTTATCCAATATTCCCCTGATTGTAAATATAAGTCGTTTTTTACTCTTCACAATCTCTAATGCAAGATTTTTACTATAAATTTCATCTATAATATGTTATAAAAAGTAATAAGAAGTGCATAGAATCAAAGAATTTGTAAGACGAATATAATGACATTATTTCATAAAACATATTAATGTATTTTTACACTTATTAATGGTTAAATTTTTTAAAATTTAACTATACGCAACTCATGATGACCTACAGTTGTGATTAGAGGAAGTACATTTGAAGAATATGTTGATCGATCCTATCAGTCTCCAACCAGGATAAGCCCCAAAAAATGGATTGATTCAACACATTTGCTCTCATTCATCCGACCAAAACAGACCTTGCGTATCCAGCACATACATGACTTGTGTCCCCCGACACAACAGCTCTGTCCCACGTCTAGCTCCGACCCAACAGTTTTCTAAAGAGAGCAATCCCGGTCTTTGGCGATTTTTCTGGAGACACGGTTCATCACCACTGTTGGCGTTCTAACCTGTTGACGGCATCCACCACCTCCACTGCAAATTAACTCTCTAGCTTCGGCGTACACTTCGCTGCTCTTTCAGGGCGTCTCTAATAAGTTCCTGCAAGGATCTTGCTTTATTTGGTACTTGATGCCTTGGTTTCTTTCTCCTTCTAAGTGAGAATCAAGTGTAGCTTGAATCAATCTTAGAGGTAGTGCCTTCTTGTCCTGTTTTGCTCCTGTTGTTGCGTGGGGCGACCAAGGGGTAAACTTTGTTTGACTACCCCTCCTTGGTAACAAGAGAGTAGACAGTAGAGAGTAGCAAGTACAGATAGTTAGGGAATGGAACTAGCAAATATCAAGAAAAAAGAAGAAGATGAACGGAACTTTCCAGATCAGATCAATGCGCTCCTTGAGCAACTAGACCTGAGGGAGGAGGAGACTGTTGACATTATTCTAGTAGAAAACATGGAGGAGCTTCAAGCTGAATCAAAGTGGGTCGCCATCGGCTCGCTGCACTCTTCCAAGCCCTTTAGTCATACGGCTTTAACAAATCAGATGAGGTTTGCCTGGTGTTTGGCTAAGGATGCTAAATTCAAGGCAGTAGGAGACAACCTCTTCGTCATTCAATTTTTCTGTAAAGGGGATTGGGAGAAGGTTATCAATGAGGGTCCATGGATTTTCCGAGGAAGCGTTTCTTCTAGTTGAAGAATATGACAGCATTACTAGGCCATCAGCAATCAGATTCACACAGATGCCAATTTGGGTAAGGATTTATGACCTTCCTCTCACGTTCATAAAGGAGAAAGTGGGGAGGCAATTGGGCAACATAATTGGGCAGGTCGTCAAAGTGGGTAGACGAAGATGGTTGGGGCTGGGGGAATTTCCTCCGTATGAGAGTCAAGTTGGATGTGTCGAGACCCTTGATACGTGTGGTACCAGTTTCAATAAAGGGTAATGCTGGATATATTTCTCAGTCCTTCTCAATAAAATATGAAAAGTTGCCGAGCTTATGTGCATTTTGTGGCCTAATTGGACACTCCGAAACTGAATGTGAAGACGGGGCTTATGAAGCATCGGTCCTGTAGTATGGGGACTTTCTGCAAGCATCTCTAGACAAATGAGTTAAGGCCAAGGGTAGCGCTTAGAGTGCAAACTCAGGAAATAGTCTGCAGTCAAAAGTGGAGGATCCTCAAGCAAAAGTGGAAATTTCTCATCAAAAGACAAGGCAATTAAGGTCTCAGAAGAAATAAGGGATGATGCAGCTAGCCCTTTGAAGAAGAAGAATCAAGAGATGATTCTAGCAGAAGGTAAAAGTGTTAGGAAAAGATTATCAATAAGTGATGGTGGAAATAAGATACCCCAACAGAAGGAATATTGCAAAGAAGATGCAGGAGACTCTTCAATAATGGGCAAAACTCAAGGAAGGATCAGATCAAAGAAAGAACTCATGATGCTTGAGCTGCCAGTCGCTCAATAAGGAGAAGGTCGGGAGGACATTGATGTTGGTGATGCTAGTCTTCTGCTAAAAGGGGATGAAGATATGGGTATATGAAATATGTAGAGAGCAAGGATGTCTAATCCATAGGTATTAGCACAATCTTCTCAATGAAACGGCGGGATTCGAGGAGAGATCCCGCCGAACCCAATGAGGATTCTGAGCTGGAACTGTAGTGGGATCGGCAGTCCTGTGACAGTTCGAGAGCTTCGCGACCTCGTGAAGCAAACTACCGCCTTGATTGTTTCTATCCAAGAGACCCAAATCTCAAGGAGTCGAGTGGAAGCTCTAAGGTACACACTGGATTATCAGTGTAGCTTTGCAGTGAAGAGTGAAGGACATAGTGGCGGAATCGGTGTCTTCTGGAACAATGAAGTCAACCTAAGAATCAGTCCTCAAATTACCATGTCGACGCTGAGGTGTGGCAATCAAATAAACAGCCATGGCGGCTCACCGTATGGAGAGGTGAACAGAACTCTAAGACATAAGACCTGGAAGCTCCTAAAATTCCTAAGAGGTGAATCTACACTTCCATGGATGTGCATTGGAGATTTCAATGAAATCTTGAAAGGGGAAGAACAATTTGGACCAAATGAGAGGGAACATCACCTCATAGGAGGATTCAGGGAAGCAATTGACACATGTGGTCTATGTGATATTGGATATATAGGACTAGACTGGACCTGGGAAAGAAGAACCAATGGGCATGTCAATATTCGAGTTAGACTTGATAGAGCATTGGCAGACTCAGAATGGTGTTCAACTTTTCCACACGCCACTCTCCGAAACAACAGCTAGTTCAGATTCTTTGCACCCAAAGGGAGAGAAACCAAAGAAAACCAGGATCTAATGAGAAGCCGTTTAGATATGAGCAAATGTGGAGACACATCCTAGATTCTCACGGGTGATAGAGCAAGAATAGGTGAAAAGGAATCCATGTGATAATATCCTTGATATTCACCATAAACTTGTGAGGATGGGAGCTGATTTTCACCTGTGGAGCATTGAATCCATTGGGAATGTAAGAAACAAACTAGGGAAGCTCAAGAGGCTAGAGTCCCTGAGGGAAAACCCGATGAGATAGTATCCATTACAAGAGGAAAAGAAGATAATAGAGCGAATTGTGGAGCTTAATTATAGGGAGGAAATAATGTGGTGCCAACGCTCTCGTATATCTTGGCTTCGTGAAGGAGATAGGAATAAAGCCTTTTTTTCAACAAAAGGCTAATAGAAGAAGGAGTAAAAATAGAATCAAAGGTCTACAACATCAAGATGGAACCATATGTGAAGAACAAAAATAAAATAATGGAGATGATAAACAATTTCTACAAAAGATTGGTTACATTAGAAGGAGTTAATGGCATAGATAGTGTCTTACAACATGTCCCCACCAAAGTAACTCCTGACATGAACTCTTTTCAGATTGATCCTTTTAAAGAAAGAGAGGTTAAAGATGCTTCCTACCAAGGCGCCAGGACCTGATGGCTTTCCAGCTCATTTCTTCCAATGGAACTGGGGTTTATGTGGACAAGAGATCAATAAAGCAGTTTTAGCTATTCTTGAGGGAGGCGAACTTCTAGAGGAGGTAAATAACACTCTCATATTTTAATTCCAAAAGTGAATAACCCTCATCCCTTGTGCAGTATCGCCCTATTAACCTTTGTGGTGTCATTTATAAAATTATATCCAAGATTTTGGCGAATAGGCTGAAAGTGATATTGCCTTGCATCATCTCCGAAGAACAATCAACATTTGTTCCAGGAAGGGTGATAACAAATAATATCTTAGTAGCCTATGAAAGTATTCACTTTATGAGAACTAACAAGGTGAGAAGGAATGCTTTCTGCGCTCTAAAGTTAGATATGGCAAAAGCGTACAATTGGGCCGAGTGGGCCTTCCTTGAAGCTATGATGAAGAAATTGGGATTCCATGAGAGGTGGATTTGCAACATCATGAAATGTGTCACCTCTGTATCATATTCAATCCTCTTTAATGGATTGAAGTTGGAACCCTTTAGGCCTTCTCGGGGAATCAGGCAAGGTGACCCATATCACCATACATGTCTCCTTTATGCGGAGGCTTTAACAAGTTGTATTAAGAAGGAAGAGGCTAAATATAAAATCCATGGGCTGCAAATCTGCAATCGAGCTCCAATAGTTAGTCATCTGCTTTTTGCAGATGATAGCCTACTTTTGTTTAAGGCCACACCTGATGATGCTGAGGTTGCAAACAGAGCCATTCAACGATACTGTAGGGCATCAGGTTAACTTGTGAATATATCGAAATCTATAATCTTCTTTAGCAAGGGATGTAAGCAAGAGCTAAGGAAGGTAATTATGGAGAAAGTTCATGTGTGCAATGAGGCACTGACTGAACGATACCTTGGGCTTCCTACTGATGTTGGGCATGCAAAAGAAGGAAAATTTAAATACCTCAAGGACAGTGTGTGGAGAAAAGTTCAAGGATGGTTTGAACATACTCTATCATCAGGAGGAAAAGAGGTCCTTATAAAATCAGTAGCACAAGCCATTCCGCCATATTCAATGGGATGTTTTAGGCTCCCGACAGGGTTATGCAATCATATTAACACCTTAATAAGGCAATTTTGGTGGAGAAGCAAGAATGGAAAGAGGAAAACCAACTGGATACCTTGGGAGAGCATGACAATGCCAAAGTTCATGGGAGGACTGGGCTTTCGCGGCATCAATTTATTTAATCTTGCACTTTTAGCAAAACAAGGATGGCGTATATTGAAGAATCCAGCCTCCATGGTGGCTATTTTATTGAAGGCAATATATTATCTAGAGGAGGACTTTTTACAAGCAAGATTAGGAACTCGACCATCTCAAACATGGAGAACAATCTTGGAGGGCTGTGACATTCTAAAACAAGGTATAATTCGAAGGATAGGAGATGGTAAAAAAATACACATATGGGAACATAACTGGCTTCCCAGGGATTGGCTTTTGCAACCTGTTTGTAGCAAAGAAGCCCACCCCCAAGAGATGGTTAGTGATCTAATTGACTCCTCTACCAGAAGATGGCGCATCGACATTTTAGATAAGTATATTTTATTGACATGGATAAGGAACTGATCCTGAACATCCCCGTAAGCTCCTTAAGAGCAAGTCTATCAGGCCCCCTAAAATTTCTCCCCTAAATCTCTATATAGGGAATTCCCCTAAAAAATTTGTCCCCTAAAATTTTTTTAACTCCAGCAGCTCCCCTAAAACATCTCCCCTATATTTCACTCACCTATATTTTAACAATATATTATAACTACCATCTCTCAATCCCTATCTCTTGCTCTCTCAATCTCTCTCTCTCTACTGCACGGGGGGAGATGGCGCCGAGGGAGAGGGAGGGGCCGGGTCAGGGCGGGAGGCGGCGGTGGCCATGGCCGCGCCCCAGCTTCCCCCGTCGCCACGCACCCCGGCTTCCTCCGCCGCCGGTACCCGTGGCGGCGATGGCACGGAGGGAGAGGGAGAGGCCGGCGGGCGCCCGGGCCGGGGCAGGGCGGGAGGCGGAGAGCGACGAAAGGGAGAAGAGCGGCGACGCGGCGATGGCCATGGCCGCGCCCTAGCTCCCCCCGCCGCCGCGCCTCCACCGGCGGCCGCCACACGCCCGGGCTTCCTCCGCCGCCACGCACCCCGCCGCCACAAGCCCGAGCTTCCTCCGCCGCCACGCGCCCCGCAGTCCACGCCCCCGCATCGACCTCCGCCACGCACCCCTGCTCCGGATCTGAGGACGGCGCGGGTGGCGGACGCGCTGTGGTGGCTGGGACAGGAGCGGCCGCCGGTGGAGGCGCGGCGGCGGGGGCAGGCGCTGCCGCTGCTGGAGGAGCGGCGGAGGTCGGTGCGGACGAACCGGAGTGGCGGCGTGGTGGTGGGAAGGAGGTTTCCGGATGGAGTCGTTGGCGATTTCGGGGGAACGGGGATGGAATCGGGGAGCCCCGAGAGATAGGGGAGGGGGAGCTCGAAACGGGGGCGACCCTAAAGTCGGGGAGGGGATGGGGGAGCTGTTGGACAGGGTTTTTCCTCCTCTCTCCCCTAAACTAGCGATCGGGGAGGGGATGGGGGGTCTGTTAGACTTGCTCTAACATAGGCAAACACATGGGCTTGGCATTATGAACAAACTGGTGAATTTTCTGTTCGCTCAGCATATAGAATGTTAGTACAAGTTAAAAAACAAAGAGAAGATTGGCTTGATGGGAGAGCTGCTAGTTCAAATGTGAACGATCTAGCAAATTTCTGGAAATCTCTATGGGGCACCAAAAATTCCATGAAAGATCAAGGTATTTGCCTAGAGACTAGCCCACAATACTATTCCAATAGAAGTGGTACGAATGAAGAGAAATATGAGCAATTCAAATCAATGTCGCATTTGTGGAAACGAGGAAGACACTAGTGATCATGCCCTTATCCACTGCATAATGGCTAGGTGTGTCTAGGCACTAATGGATGAAGAGCTGACAAGTCTTATAGCATCCACGTTTATAGCATCCACGTTTATCACATACCCAATGGATTGGCTGTTCTTTATGTTTAAACATTTGCCCTCTGGTGATTTGATGAAACTGTTAATTACTTGCAGGGCTATTTGGCATGCAAGAAGAAAAGCTATCCATGATAATGTTTTCCAAAGCCCTCTCTCTACTTTCAGCTTTATTAATATTTAAATTGAGGAACTTAATGCAATGTACTCACACTTAACTCTGCACAGGAAAGATGAAGCTAAAAAAGAGATGGTGAAAAGCTGGAAACCCCCACCTGAAGGCTTGGCCAAAATAAATTCAGATGCAGCGGTATCAAGATCAAATGGAAAAGGTAGTGTGGTGTTATCTATCGGGATGGAGCAGGAAATTTTTGGGTACAAGTGCAATGATATGGAAAAACTTAAATGATCCAATGACACTTGAGGCTTTGGGATGCAATGAAGCTTTGTGTCTTGCCGCTGATTGCAATGTTAACAGAGTATGTATTGCAACGGACTGCATGTAAGTTATCACAAACATTGAAAAGATGCCAAACTGCCACTATATTGCAGTGTTAAAGGAAATTGAAGTTAGGAGGAGATATTTTGCGAAAACTGAGTTTCTCTATGAAGGACGGAATCAAACTGGGATGCTCACAATATTGCTAAACTTGCCTGTTCTCTAGAAATAGGACGTCATGTATGGCTCTTAGAATCACCATCTTTTATAATGCTTTATGAAAATGCTACTTTGAATAGATAAAACTTCCGTATTTCTTACTTAAAAAAGAAGAAGCAAAACCCCGATTTCCACCACCGCAAAAACCCTTCTCTCGCTTCAGTTCGTCGGTTCCACTTCCGCCACCGCTCTTCGCCTTTCTCAAGCCTCCACGCCGTCGTCCACGGTCCACCGCCACCTCATCTCCTATCCTCGGGACGCCACAAACCCTAGCGCCTTGCCTTTCTCCTCGTCGTCGATTCGAACTGCTCCCCAATTGCACCGCCAACACAGCGAGCTCCTCTACTCCCTCCCCGTGCCTGTCCGCCACCCGCCGACGGAGGTGAGGTGACGATGTTTCCGCCGTTTGAAATTCTCGAATGCCAGATGACGTAGTAGCTTCTGTTGTGTGGGGGGCGTCTGGTGGTGTGTTGTACAACTTGGAAGAGGGAACGCGTTTGATGGGGGTAGAGTGACTACATCTGTAGTAGCGGTCAGGACATTTGTGCGGCGAGTCGGCGACGCGAGATGACCCATGTAGAAGGCGGTTTAAATTATCATCCACTAATTAGGACCTCCAAGGGTAATAAATTTGTTCGAATTTGGTTCATAGAAATGATTAATGTTACTATATGCAGCTAGGAGCTGGACCCTTTGCGATTTCTGTGTGGTATGTGCCACTTATTTAGCTGCATGTTGTGTGTGTCATTTCACTACGTCTGTATTATTTTAAGAACGTGGGAAATCAAAGCAGTTCAGAGCCACTAATTCCACTATATTTCGAACTGCTAGGATTTCTACTGGTTCCTGCAAGCCATGTAGATTCCTAGCAATAATGCTGAGCCAGCACCATATAAGTTTTATTGAAACTGCTTGACAAAAAACTGACATTCCTGTGTGGTGTTTTTTATTTATAAATAAAATAAAATGAGGGTCTGATGTTGGTTTAAAGAGCACTATATATGCTCAATAATGTCTTATCAGAATATTTTATATCATAATATCCAGTAGTCTTGTGATGTGTCAAAACGATGGTACTTACTGGGCATCATGGTCCATGTGAACATTAATGCCTGCTCGTGCATAGTCATTTTGAAGTAGCATAGTCATACCATTTTTAAAAAATAGCATTAGAAGTTATTTTTGTGATTTGTTTTTTTTGGTTTGAGTTGCTTAATCATTCTCAACCTAAGAAAATGGGTTCAAAAGCGATCATCCCAGGAAGAAACTGTCTCCTAGGGAAACTGAGCTGCCACAAGAACCAAACTGTTATCATCAATCTTCACTTTTGTGGTTGCGAAGAACTGCTAGGCAGTGGTATTTCAGATGCTGTCCATCCAGAGGAGTCAGCTTCAGATCATGCAACCAAAGGGTTTGGCTTGGAAATTTTAGCTAAGCATCAGCTCCTACCTAATTTAACTGACCTTGGTTCTAGGAAAGGAAGGTCCAAAATGATTTTACCATTGGGACCTAGTAGCATGTGGCAGACTCTTCGGTTTGCAAGCACTAGTGCAGCTAGAATACCGGAGATTGACAGTGGCAACGAGAATGACGATGATCAAGATAGGCAGCAAGAGAGAGAAACGTTAATGGAAGACTGTGTGGACTCTGCTGTAGATCTTGCAAAAGCCAACTCGAAAGTAAAGAATCTAGAAGAGTCACATGATACGTCTATGAAACAGAAGTTTTGGGGAAGATTTCATGGGATTGGTCCTGCAATGAAAGTTGTTGCTTCAATGATCAGGTGATCAAATATCTAGTCGATTTCCTTGTTTCAGACTAGTTTGAGTTATCTTGTTAAGCAAGAAACATTCTTGTTCTTAGGGCTGATTAGACTCTTAATTTCAGCCACGGGAAAGATGAGTTCTTTTCAGCCTTGCAGCACTATTGGCTTGGCGTCCGACAGCTGTGGCTAGATGTTAGGATTTCGTCCAAATTACTACTAAAGCTAGCTAGTGGGAAAAATCTCTCGAGAAGGGAGAGGAGCCAGCTGACCCGCACAACTGCAGACATCTTCAGGCTGGTCCCCTTTTCAGTTTTTGTCATAGTCCCTTTCATGGAATTCTTGTTGCCTGTATTTCTAAGGGTGGTTCCAAACATGCTACCGTCCACATTTAAGGACAAAATGAAAGAACAGGTATGTGGGAGTGCCCCCTCGATTCTATACCTGATGATATCCTTTTCTGATTTTTAATTGGCCTCTATTGTAGCACAAATGAAAGAACAGAGCTGATGGAAGTGCAGGTGGTTAGTTTGTAGTATCTGGGAAGAGACAATAAGCATTTTTATGTATAAATTGAATAATGGGTATTTTTTTTTGAGAACGCAGACTGAATAGTGGGTATAATACAGTTATATCAATTTATTTCAAATGGTACGCAACCTATTTATGCCATGCTGTTTATTTTTGTTAAATCAATGGCATGCTTTTCTGAAGAAATGATGCTTTGAATGCTTGTTTTCCCATGATCCAATTGTAGGAAGCACTAAAAGGGAAACTCAAAGCAAGGATGGAGTATGCCAAGTTTTCTACAGAACATTGTGAAGGAAATGGCAAAAGAAGTGCAGTACACACGTAGTGGAGAGATTAAGCAGAGGGAGGAGGATGTTGATCAATTTATTAAGAAAGTATTATACTTTCTCTTCTATCCATTTATGGAATCAAATGTGATGTATTTTTTATTCTGCATGACTTAGAACACTCAGTATTTATATGAGCTTTCGATGATTAGGTAAGGACTGGTGCATATGTTGATAACGATGAAATATTGGGTTTTGCAAAGTTATTTAACGATGAACTGACCTTGGAGAATATGAGCAGGTTATTTATATGCCTATGCCTTTTCTTTGTTCTTTTTTTCTCTGCATATTTCCTGACATTTACAGGTCATGTCATAACCTTACAGACCAAGTTTAGTACATATGTGCAAGTATATGGGGATCCAGCCATATGGGACAAACAAGTATTTGCGCTTTCTGCTCAGAAGAAAACTGAAATGGTGAGTATTTTTATAGTTCCACATGTGATGCTTATTACACTTTAAAAAGAGATACTTTGATTGGAAAATTGTGGTGGAAGGGGAAAACGGAAATAGGGGGAATCACTCATTTATTTGAAACATCCTAAGAGATCCAATAGAGGTGCCCATGCTAGAAGGATGGTGCAGAACTGCAGACCAAGTTGGTAATAGCATATTATAACCTGTGTATTGGGTCATCTATCATCGGTTCATGTGTGATCACCTGGTTATTGTATAAGTACATGCAACCTGGTATGACAAACTCTGAAGTCAATGTAAGCATTCATCAAATGGATATTAGGATATTAGCTATCACAAATGAATAATTATAAAAGAAAGGAGAATACCTAGGAGGAACTAGGTGTCCTTTCTTTTAAAGAAGAAAAGCACCCAATTTCAAGCTGAAGAGGACTCGAACCTGGGTGGTGGGGTTTTACTTCCACTCCCCCATGGAATTGAGCTATGCTCAGGTTTGCAAATGAATAATTATTAAATCGGAAGAAATTGTTCTTGTATATTAGTTGTTGGACTGAAACCTTGCAGTCGTAGTTAGCCGAGGGAAAAGATCCACAGAGCATGTTTCAAACATGATATGATGTTTTATCTACGTGCGCAGAAATTTTGATTTGTCTTTCAAATTTCTTAACTTCCTATCTGTCTGTTGTTCCATTTCATGCATATATGATCCTCTTCTCATTCCAACATTCAGTATGTTGATTACTTAAGATTATTCAGTTCATGCAATCATATGTTAGTATAAAATGGACCATTAGATTATAGCTATTATAAGATGCTAATTTGTCTCTCTTTTTAGCCAGTATAAAAGATGAGATATGTTAATACAGAGAGAAGGTGTAGACTCTCTCTCTGAATATGAACTCCGACAGGCCTGTAGAGAGCGAGGCCACCTTGGTTTGCTTCCAGTAGAGGAGATGCAGGAAGAGGTGACCTTGCTTCTTCAATTATTATACAAAAAATATGTGTAGCCATTATCTCTTCAAAAAGGGTTGCTATTTGAACAGTTGTATCACTTGTGGACAATATATTTTTGACCTTCTTCTGCCTCCTTCAGCTACAAGATTGGTTGGACCTGTCTCTCAAATGTGAAGTGCCATCTTCTGTTCATATACTCTCAAGGTGATTGAAGGCTCCTGATTTATTGCCCTGAATCAATTTCCTGTATAACAAATGTATTAGTTTTGTATAGCTTGCATAGTGCCTGGGTTCATTAGCTGATTTTAATAATTTCTGTAGAACCTTCACACTTTCCGGCAAGATGAAGCCAGAGAATGTTGGAGCTATGCTATCATCCCTTCCTGACAACATATTGGGTACTACTTGTATGAACCTGCCATCTGAAGATGCTCTTACAGCGAGGAAGAGGAAGTTGGAGTTCTTGAAACTGCAGGATAAACTTATCAAGGTCATTGAAGTCATCTAATATTTATTTTAACGTAGCACTGATTTTACTTCAATTTACCTTCTATATGTGCGCATTTTTCTTGTATGTCCACTACTATGTTTGTTAGCCTCCTTCAACCATATTGATTTATTGCTATGTTCCTTGCCCTTTTACCCACCCAGTCAGTCCTCTGGTGGCCTTTTGACTTGCCAACTTTGTTTCCATATGTTATAGGAAGAACAAAATGAACAAGAGGCTACGGCGAAGTTTAAAGACAAGAAGATTGTTGACAAGGATGAGGCATTCAATCAACTGAGTGTCAAGGAAGCTTGTGATCTAGCAAGAAAGAGAATGTTAGAGAAACATGAAGAGCTTTGCAAAATTAGTCAGGCATTAGCTCTTTTATCTACTGCATCTGTAAGATTTCAATTTCAATAGAATTTTATTTGAGAATGTTTCTTACATTACTGGATAGTGGATACTTGCTGAATTTCCTGTTTGTTGATTTGCTACCCTTGCAGTCAGTTAGTAAGGAACGTCAAGAATTCCTAAGCCTTGTCAACAACGAGGTGAAACTGTCATAAATTTGTTGTTGTCCACAGTGAAATTAAGCAGTCATGTTCAGTTTCTAGAAAAAAGAAAAGATTAACGGTCTTAACCTGCTGGCATTCTCTGAAATACTCCTTTTCCTTTCTGCAGATAGAATTGTACAATTCATTGCTTCAAGATTCTACAACAGAGAATGCTAAGGAGGCATACATAGCTGCGAAGGGGAGTGGTCATGGGACGGCAGAATCTGCTAAAAGTTCAGTATCCTCAGCACTCATGAAAAAGGTATTGCTCGTCTGTATTATTAGTGTATCAGGTCTCTTAAAAGTTGCAGTAGACCAGTAGTGCTAACAAAATCATTAATTTAGTCGTTCCTTTCCTTGGCGTATATGTAAGTTAGACATGCATGATTCTGGAATTTTTGAACAGCTAGAACTAGACCTATTCGTTTTGTCATCCTTCATGTCTCTAATTTCTTATATGTAAGTTAAACATGCATGATTCTGAAAATTTTGTACAGCTATTAACTAGACCTATTTGTTTGTTCATCTTTCACATCTTTAATTTCTGGTATGTTCTTCTGCATTTCTTGCAGATAAATGCGATGCTTCAAGAACTTACTAAGGAATTGATGATGTCGACACTGCTATTGGTGATGGTTGGTAGCTTCGTGACAGCTAACTCTTGATTCCTCTTGTGTGACAATCTGGACAGAGTAAATTCGATCAGACTATGAGCTTGTACTGTATTAACAAGGTAGTATACCATGGTGTCGTAATTATTTTCCAAAGGGATCATGATGGTAAAGTCACAGCAGAAGAGGTAGCAGCTGCAGCCACGTACCTGAAGCACAACTTGGACAATGCAGGCATAGAGGAACTCATCAGTAGCCTTTCCAAAGAAGGTAACCTCACAATAGCTAGGTCCACGTCGAGACTACTTGGCCATACTGATACATACTGCTCTATCTATGCTTGGTGTACAGATGGAAAGATTCTCGTTGAAGACATCGTTAAGCTTGGCACACAAGCTGAGGAAGCAGATTCTGACGAAGAATGACTGCAGTTGTAGAAGCATACTTTATAACCATTCTGCTGTTGAAGAAAACATTTCTTTTGTGAGGAGAACGGCCGAAAGGGTCATGTAAACTTTTTTCTGAAGTTTGACACGGCAAAAAGAGTGAAAGTTCAGTACGCCATCCTCTGTTTTTACTTGCCGGCAAACCAGCCTCGGCGTTGTACATAAATCTCTCTCATAAGTTCCTCTGTTTCTTTCGCCCTGTGTCATGGATGGGCACTGGAAGTCTCCATTCTGGAACGAGAAACAAGAGGAGGTCCCCTCCTACATGGAAGAAACAAAAAGAAACAGAGATCTGAGATCTCCAGAAGACCAGACAACAACTGAAGTGAGAGGAAAAGAAACAAGTACCCAAAATTGTATTTTTCTTCCATTGCTGATAACGTTATTGTTTTGACTGACTCGTGTTGCTGCAGATCCAAGGATGGTTTATTCATCGGTAGCTGTTCACCCGCCGGTGCAGAGGGTAGGGGAAGCCAAGTAGACCATAACTTCTCTCCCACTTGAACAAGTAGGCTCTATGTCCCCACGGGGGCCACCACCACAAGAGCAAACTGGTAGGCCCACCCTCCAGACTCTTCTAGTTTGCTTCTTCTACATAGGCATGTTTCATATACGTCCACACACCTATGCTACCCTGGGACCACTGTGCAGTGAGAAAGTGTGCCCCCTTTGTCCTGGACTGTGCCGGCGTCGACACAAACGCGGCACTCTATTGGTTCCGGCGTTGCGTCCTTTCCACATGAAGACATGAGTCTGCTCGTCCTACTCGCCGACTGCTACCTCTCCGTTCAGTCGTTCACTTCCACGGCACTGTGCGCGCTCTTGCGTTGTAGGCCCACCTTCTGTGGGGAACACTTATCAGATGCACACCTCGTGTCTGTGTGGCCAAGTACAACCGAGAGGATTTAAAAGCTTTCAAGCGTGGAGAGCTGGAGGGACAAAGGGAGCGTAGTAGTGCAGCTTCTTTTCTTCTCATCCTCACCTTTTCCCTTTCGCCATTTTTCTTCTTATCCTCACTCCTGCAGAGAACTCGAGACTGATTTCAGGTGAGCATGCAGCTGTGATTTATTGTGAATAAAAGTCCCCCTTTTGCGTGTTTCTTCTGCCCCCTTGACTCTCTCTCTCTCTCTCTCTCTCTCTCTCTCACTCTCATGATCTAAAAGGACAGGAGTACAATAGTTCATGTATGAGGAGCTGAACTGTATTCGATGATTCGATCAGCTCAAATATGGGAAAATGTTTAGCCTTTTTTGATTTCTTCCTTTCCGGGCCTTCTTTGATGTTTCGCTCGACCAGAAATTATCAAATACCCTCAGAATTCAGAAACAAAAAATATGGACATAATTGTGTTATCTTTTTTACTCATCATTATATGCATTTTAGCAGTGGTGATACACTTATTTTATATCTGAAGAATATTCACACAATCACGCGATGTGCTCATTGATTTGTTGCATTAAAGGACCCAAGAATATCAAGTAATAATAAAGTAATTAATATACACAATCACAGTTTGTTGGAGCAAAAATAAAGTAATTAATATATGCTCATTGATTTGCTGCTATAAATGATCCAAGAACATCAAGTAATTAACATCACTTGCCTTATGCCTTTTGTTTCTCGTGCTATTTATTTACTGCATCTTCTTCCTGAACCTTTCTTGAACAAAGTACTATTTGCACTGCCCTATGGGAAAGGAGTGATCTCTACAGTACAAAACTTGGGTAAGTGTTTTGAGCCGTCTTCTTTTCTGCTGTTGGCTTTCACAGTCAAAGCAGGGGGGCACATGGTTGATGGCACACATCGAGTCAGATTCTTCACAACTCTTATTGAACAGCAATGTGATGGACATCCCGTTTGATATTCATCTTGAGTGCAATAGCTTGACAGACACCAAAGCCGTGCCAGATCTTAGCAGGTGTTCTCAGTCTCAGTTCACTAATGGCCCTGATGCACCTCCATTACCTGGAACTTCTTATGGCACACAGAGAACTTCTAGGAACACAAAGGCTTGCATTTGTGTCCCTGAAGGGGTCCAGGACTCCTGGAACAAGCTATTTTTAGAAGGATATCAAGCTGATCTCTGTGTCTTGACAGATGATGGAAGCAAAATTTTGTCGCATTCTTGCATTCTTGTAAGTATAGTTTTCTGATTCTTTTCCTATAACGGCCTTGCATTCCTAAAACATAAGCAGATTTTGGTCTAATCTAAGATTTTCATCTCCTCTTTTACAGGGTATTAAATCTCCTGTTCTAAGAACTATGTTGGAAAAAGCTAAGGTAAAAAATGGTTTCCGAAACATCCTGATTTCTGGTGTACCATCAGAAGCAGTCCATGGCTTCATCAGATTTCTTTATTCTTCACGGTATGTTATAATCTGTAGAGAATTTTTTCATTCTTCTTTAAAAGGCTGAAGTGTTCGATAATAGTTGCTCTGCACCTCTGTGCTTTTGATTGAAACTTGTATAATGTGTTCAGCCAAGATTCTCCAGCTGGGGCCATCATTATTTCTTTTGCATGTCAAATAAAAATGTGTTGCAATCAATTATACTGTGGAAACTTGCAAGACCATATCAAATATTTTTTTTAGAAACTCATATCAAGCATTGTGTACCTACTTATCTTTGAAGTAAGGGGAGAACTAAATGCTTATATTTTTGTAAAATGCATGTCATGCTGCACTGTGTATCCTGTAATTATGTTCCACTTTCAGAGGTTATTGTAGATAAGATCAGTTGTTGGCTTATTTTTTAGTGATTGAAACTAAATTAATTTAGATTATTCATATTTGATTTTCGATGTGTCGTTTGAGTATGATCAGCATCTTTGAAGAAAAGAGATAGTTTGATAAAACCTTGTCAGTTATGCTGTTTCTCTGGTGAAGTTTTGAGCAGGATGAGATGAAGACGTATGCTCTTCATTTGCTTGTACTCTCCCACGCGTTCTCAGTACCGTCTCTTAAGATGGTCTGCATCGACCAACTGGAGAGATCTTTTCTTGCTCCTGATAACGTGGTAGACATGCTACAACTTGCTAAACTGTTCGACGCACCGAGGCTCTCACTCGTCTGTACTCGTATGATCATTGGAGATTTCAAGACTATCTCTGTGTCAGAAGGGTGGAAAGTAATGAGACAGACCAACCCAAGCCTAGAGCAGGAGCTGCTTGAGTCTCTTGTTGAAGCGGATACAGTGAGTTTTCTGCAATGGATCATCCTAATATGGCTTAATCATTACCTACTCCACCTTGCTGCATCTGAGTCATTCAAACTGCTTGTCTCCATACAATTATAGTACTGTGCTCCTAATTGATTCTACTTTCTTTTATCTCTCAGAGATCAACTCCTCTATATCCAGTATCTTGTTTTAAATTAGTCCTGCGTTCCATGCTTTAGTTGTACCTCTCTTGATCTGTTTATCACGTTCTATCTAATTTGGTGTGGTTATACATGCCTGTTCTTCGTCTCTTAACATGCACACAAGGCACACATTGTTGCATTGAGAATGCATATGGCTATGTTGAGGCTGTGAGAAACTCAATGGTTGCACATTTCCACTAGTTATCATGCATTGTAATCTTCGTTTTCAAATCTCAATTGCTGCAGAAAAAGCAAGAAAGAGCTAAAAGGATAGAGGAAAAGAAGGTTTATCTTCAGTTATATGAAGCTATGGAAGCTCTTGTTCATATATGCCGAGACGGATGTAGGACAATTGGCCCCCGTGATCAAAAACTCAAGGGCAGTCAAGCTGCTTGCAAGTTTCCTGCCTGCATGGGTATTGAGCTGCTTGTGCGCCACTTCTCAGCATGCAAAGTACGGGTGCCTGGTGGTTGCTCCAACTGCAAGCGCATATGGCAGCTTCTTGAGCTGCATTCTCGCATGTGTTCCACACCAGAAATCTGCAGGGTTCCTCTGTGCACGTGAGCCCATCTCTTTATTTGTTGACTCTATTTCAGAACATAAGTGATAAGTCAAAATCTAGGTTACTACAACAGTTGCTTTGCTGTCACAGCATTTAATAATATTTTTAGTCTTCTTCAAAATGAATGCTCTCCTTGCTTCATGTCCATAAATTAAAGGTTGGGGGGATTTTAGCAATCATATGTTTCTAAATAGCAATTAGAAAGCAAAAGGAAGACCGGGAAGAAAATGCTGACATTTCACACAATAGCGCGCGCGCACGCACACAAATGTCTAAGTGCCATGCTTCTATCTTTTCCTCACTATCACCCACAATATTTGACACAATAGGGAACTTATCACAGTACTCAGACCATGCCACTTCTTCAGCATTTCTATTCTATTCACTTCATTTATGTACTATTGTACTCGTTGTAGGCATTTTAAGGAGAAAATGCAACATTTGAGCAGGAAAGAAGAGGTCAAATGGAACCTTTTGGTGTGTAAGGTGTTGGAGAGCAAAGGAACGATCAGTTCCATCCCAGAAAGAAGAAAATTCTCTTCCAAGCCAATTGGAAGTTGTGTCATTTGACAGCAAAAATACTCTTTGTTTAGTCGTTTCTTTAGCGGACTCAGCAAACCATGCAACTCTGCATTTCTAAACAATGTAGAGCGATTATAAAACCGAAACATGTTCAGGTTTATGTGTAGAGAAAAGTAAAGACGATGAGTAGAGTATTACTCCCTTTATTTTCGTTTGTTTGTCGATTTTGACCACCATCTTTTGTGTTCACAAATACTCCCTCCGTTTGGATAATAGGATGTATTTTAATTGGTTAAGATGAAACTTTAATCAATAATTACTTTATTCGTATGTAATTTATGTAACATAAAATTAATGTCATTAGATTCGTATTTAAAAGTATTTATTTATGATTATGATTTTGTATCACATAAGCCACATATTAATGAAGTAATTATTGATTGAAATCTTGTCTTAATCAATTAAAATACGTTTACATATCTGGATGGAGGATGTATTTGTTAGGTGGGTTCAAGTTCAATTTGTTTTCACCTTTGGAAATTTCTAGAGCTATCTATTCCTTTATCTTATTTAAGCTTTATTTTGTCATGTGTTCGAGGGTATTTTGGTCATGTCAAGAAAAATGGTTGGCTGCCTTGGTAATTGTGCTCTGGTCAAAAGTGACAACTAAATGAAAATGGAGGGAGTATCTACCATTGTAAGTAAGGTAAAGGCTGATAGCCTACGCTGGAATAAATATTAGTAAGCATCCATCCCATGTGTAGTAATGGTAAGTTGAGAATGTCGAGACGGCTAGTGCCACGTGCTCGATTATCATGTATGTAAGCCACATGGAACCTGACACTTGTGGAGACTTATAACCAGACTGAAATTTAGAAGGATGCACTTGTAGCTTATAGTTCACTGTGAACTCCTTGGCGCGATATGTCCATGGTGTTAAAAAAAAAGGTAGAGACCAGAACGAGGAGAAAACAAAGATCACGATTACCTTCTCATTACTAAGACTATTGACGTGTAGGAGGAATAATAGTAGTTATTGAGACAAATAGCGAAAGCATTGCTCTAATGCGATGTATAAAAACAAATGTGTTTACTCCAATACAGATGACTGAACAACCAAATGGTATGGTAAAACAGTAAGCAATCTTAGTAAGAAATTCTAGAATAGTATCAACCAATCTTAATTCCTTCTTCTAAAGCTGAACACCAATAAAGAATTAGAACGTGCCACGTCACTTCATTTATGTGTCACTTGGTCCATCTATAATCTAGAATTAATGTACAACAAGGATATTTCTGTTAAAACAGAGTTGACCACTATAAGAACCTACATGCACGCTACATCAGCTACTCTAGTTGGTTAGCCTTTTTTATTACTATTTAGTGCTTTAACTTCATATGACTAAACCACTTATGTTGAAGCTAATGCCATTGTGATTTCAGGCAACCAAGCCGCTTATGTAGAATCACAACTCCATAAACACTATGTACTAGAAGTGTGCGACTTATTAGAGATACCACAGGTATACAAGAGGGATATATCAACATTTTATTCTCAATTACAAACTTTGATACAACAAAAAATTCACACTTCTTTTGATAGCTACGCTATCGCTCCACCTATGGCACTGTGATATGGTGACTTGATACTTGGTAGCTTATGTACATGGGAGGGGAGGGCACCCCTATTACAAGATTATTGAATTAGTGCCAAATGGTAATCATCCAAACGCTACAATATATTTCTTACTTTCCCATAAGGACAAAGCTAGGAAAAATAGTCATTGAACTAACTATAGTAGTATCATTTCACACATCTCACAGCAAGAATATAGCACTAGATGACCACATAAACAATGCAAATATGTAGTGGCATAATAGTTATTACATTGGAAAAGCTAGACATACCAATTGGGGCGAAGTCATAAAACCACTTGTTCACAAATTTTAAAGGAAAACCAAGTCACAAAAGATTACTTCACAGCTTCATTTCTAGCTTCCTGAAAACAGTGAAAAAAGGGACATGTTATATTCAGTTGTAAAGGAAAAAAATTACACTATAAACGAAACATGTAAAGTTACATACATTTTAATATTTTCCTTCTCGATGGTCCATCTTCTTAAAACGATCAATCACGGTTCCATACTAATTGTAAAAAATAGGTCTTTCTCAACATAGCAAATTAGACAATCACTCATGAGCTACTCGTCAATTCTGTTATGCAACACGTTCTTGACGACATCCATCGTTGAAAAGCATCTCTTCACTCATGCCGTGGCAACCAGAAAAATTAGCATTAGCTTCAAGAGTCCATAGACCAAAGGAAAAGATAGATGCTTCTTTGTGTCCATCGTTAATTTAGCAAGATCAGCAATGTTGTCCAAATTGGCAAATCTTTCATCAGCCAGCACATTTTCAATGTAAATGTGAAGTTCATGACACAAGAGCTATCAATTGTGTTGAATCGAAATCACCTAGATAAAACTCAGCTAGCTTCACTAATCTCTCCAGATTAAAAGCAGCAAATGAATAAGCAATGCAGAATTTACCTCATTAAAACGTTCATTGCCAATCAATAACAGAGTTAAGACATTATGTTTGGCAATGCTGGAGTTTTGTGATATTGGTTCTTTGTCATGGTTTATGCCGATTGAGATATCCCTCTTGCATATTTAGTTTAGGAATGTCATGTTCTTCATAGAATGTGTAGACTCTGGAAGTGATTCCCACACATTATCTCTCAATTGTTGTAGATCATTTCCTGTGGACTTCACAAGAGACATGGAATTCAAGGTGTTTTGATCCTTTGTAAAGACTGTGATGAAGTATTTGCTCTTTCTAATATATGCAACATCATGTGCAAATAAAACACAAAATCAAATATCCAAAAATATGATATAAGACCAGGAGCTTGGCTTATATTCACATCTTTTTGCCTTCCATCTCAATATATTTAAAAACAGAATAATTTAATTATGCTGGAGATGTTTTTGTGGTGAGAAATCCAACAAGTGTCTCTAGCTCCTTAAAGAGACTGATCTTGATGTAACCCTGTCCGAGTACTATCTCATCCACTACTTATGGCATTTCTTCTGTTCTCTCGATAATTCTCTCTAATAATATTTTTCCTTTTGCAAGAAGCTCCAACCACATTGAACATAAGAGAGATCATGTAAAAGTAACCTACAATATCTTCGTTCTTCTTTGCTACTGCTACAATAACTAACTACAGCGGCGAGCAAAACAATATATACAATTCCAACTAAACATTCAAGGATTAGCCTGCGCTTGTCAACATATCTCAAGACAACAACCATTTGTCCCTTGTTAGACACATCAAAGCCTCATGAATCAGCAAATTGAACATGTTACCACCAATATCTTTATCAATAGAATTCAATGTTATCTGTGCAGAACAAAAATTAAGTATCAACGTTATTTGGAGCCTTGCAATAGATCAACTATAAGAAAATAAAAATTATAGAGAACCTTGTTGTTACCTTTGCAAAACAATTAGCAATTTCCTTCTAAATTTCAGCAGACACCATTTGACAATTTCTTGGAGCATTCCCGATAACTACCTTTCTTAGAGCATCATTTTGATTTGCTAAAGTATGTACCAACTCTAGAAAAGCCCCCTTATTTTTTGATTCTTTTGATTCATCATGGCCACGGAAAGCATTTGTTCTTCTAAATTTAATACTGAACAAGCATAATATATATTCTTATCATATTTAAATACCACAAATACACATATGTGCATTTATGCAGAATCATTTTAATGGTTATAATCAACCATCGAATACGCTCATGTCAAGTAAATGTGTACTTAACACACTGAAGTGCTCAACTAAGACTGAGTTTAGCATATGTCCTTATCAGCTTGGTAAGGGCATAGCTACAATAGCAGGATCAATGAGAACCACAGAGCAGTAAGTAGCTAAGCATATAGGAACATATATAAGCACTGGATCAAACATACCAAGTGTTATAGCATCAGGATGACCAACCATCAGAGAGATGTTTTCTAGTGAAACAGAACCATAGCTGCAACTCATTAATCATATTTTGTTAAGCATGCTAGGTCAAGCACCAGTAGCAATGAACATACAACAAACCAACCACAAGAAACCACCATGAACCATCCTCCAGCCAAGGACCATTGTCACAACCTCTTCTCAGATGACTAAGATAAAAGGGGAATGACAGGGGAGGAGGTGAAGGAGGCTTACCTAGAAGGACCACCGCCGTGGTTACGTTGGTGGTCAACTCCACCACCCTTCGATGACGGTGGCAATGGATAGAGGCGGCGGGGGCCCACGGCCATTGCGTCAATGGGAAGGAGGAAGACATCGAGGTGTGGCGGCGTTGGCAACCATAGAGGAAGGCACCAGCAAGGTCCACACCATGCCGGCGGCCCCTCTACTCCAGCGAACTAGAGCCCCGCCTCATGGTTGACCTCACCGAGAAGGGTGGACGTGATCGGAGTGCACTCACCATCGACACGGGAAGTAGACCAAGGAGATACTTGGCGTTAGTAGGGACCCAGTCGACGCCGGTAAGACTGGGGCCCGAGCTATAGGGTTCATGAAGGTGGCTCAAATCAGGGTGGAGAGAGAGGACGACGGGGTGGAACCGATGCGGCCAAAGGAGGGGAGTGAGGGGATGTCCTCACCGGCGTTGATCACGGCGCCAGATCGAGCTGGAGGCAGCATGAGCAAGTGGCAATGCCAACTGCATCGATCGGGAGAGAGAGGAATAGGGCATGACGGCTGAGAGAAGGAAGAGTAAGGGGAGGCGCCGGGCCTTTTTGGGCTAGGTAGGCTCTTGGACCAGGGGAGAGAGGAAATCGAGCAGGCCGAGACAGCCGGCTGGGCCTATGGGATTAGCCCAAATTGCAAATTGTTTAGGAATTTCTTCTATTTTGATTACTTCAATCCATTTGAATTCAAATATAATAAGTTAAAAATCCTGTATAGACTCAACTGAACTAAATTTTTGGTGAATTCAATTTTTATCATTTTAATATAAATTTATAAGTTCATAAAGATAATATTTTTAATAATAAAAGCACATAAATTATGATAATATAAAAATGCACAAATGTGAGAATTTAATTATGCTATCATATGCATTCATATACATATGTATATGTGATATATATATGTGTATGTGATATATATATATATATATATATATATATATATATATATATATATATATATATATATATATGCATTTTTGCAACTTATTGGTATTGGTCCTTATGGGACTATTGTTCCATGTTCAGATGTAGAAATTCTGCCAATTTCTCCCGAAGAAACCTCATGTTTCACTACTTCTCCATTACAAGACAAGTTCATTTCTTGTCCATATTCTCTGATATTTTTATCAAAGTATATGCAAATTATATCCCTCTTCTCACATGCATAGAAATAAAATGAAAAATTTCTAAAAAATGGAAATATTTTATTGATTCATGTAATCATATATGGTGGGTGGGGAGCCCCGGAGATGGAAATTGTTGAAGTGGCTAGGGTTCCACTACATATGATATCATATTAAGGTCAATAAGAAATGTCAATTCGTATAGATAGCATTAAACCACAAGACTTGGAATGAGATAGACTAGTCAAGTAGCACCTTCTTACCGAAATATCTCCAAGAAAAGTATATATAGTAACGCCTGGGGAAGCTTTACATCCCTCGTCCAGGGGAGTGCTACACCCTGAACTTTGCTTGGGGAGACATTATGTCCCCTCCTTAAAAAGAGTACGCTATAATGACAAGATGAGTAGTCAGTGTTGGACCGACTGTGAAAGAAGAGATATGACACATGGAAAGCGAGAAATGACTTAGAACTTTAGACTTGGCCACACACCAATGAGAGTGTGATGAGTTTTGCACCTGGCAAAAAGGACAAGTACCACTTGTGGTAAGGTAATACACATCTGCAGAGTGTATTGAAGTGTGACATCATCACTCCCTATTCTTGTTATGAACTGTGAACATGGTGGAAAATGAATCATTGGAGGTTCTAACAACCTGTGAAGACTTCTAAGCATAAAGAAGTTTAAAGTTAAAATTTGCCTTTTATTTCAGAAATATTATTGAAAAAATGCATTAATTCCTTGAGAGATAATATCTTTATAGTAAAATTTCATATCAAACACTTATTGTTATTCATGAACTTGCAGAAAAATGAGGAGTTGAACTTGTCCGAAGGAGTTGAAGGAATCGACTACATAGAACAAGATGACATAGACTCAGACCAGTAGAAGCTTGTTATAGAATAGTCGAAATAACATAGCTATGATAGATTATGTTTATATAGCTTTTAGTTACCTACTGCATATCATATATTTCATCCTTTACTAATTTCTAAACTTATTGTATTGTATTTCCTTTAAGTTAAACATCTCTGGATATACTTTCGGCTTGTAATAGGATATGGTACAGACCTTATCGTGCAGCAGTGGAAGGCACAAAAAAGGTCGTAACTTTCTTGTTTCAACTCCCTATCAAGTGCTGTTTGTTGCATTGGATTCGTGAGGAGATAAGGATCATCATGGGGGCCCTACACCACCTGATAGCCCTTGGATTAAATTGGAGATCAAGGTCGGGGGAGGAAAATATGAAGCTATATAATCGGTTCTAACCCTAGCTGTTAAGGGAATCAATCTATTAGAAAGAATGACGCCCCACAACCGCCATTGCCACCAAAGAACTCATCTCGAACACCTTCTTCACGTGGTCCAAGAAGGAGGAAGAAGGAAGGGCAATCGTACCGTCGCCGGCCTCATCCTCTTCATCTCTAACGATGACAAGCAAAACTCCATCCATCTCCGTTTCTTCCTTGTTTGCTACTCTTTTTGTGTTATGGACATCATGTTTACTTGTCATTTCGTTTATGTATGAGTGATTGATCTGATCCTAGGCCGGTGGATGATCTAGTATGAATAGGTCTTGTGGCATCAATTATTCTATTGTTCATGTTCTCTTCGTGGTGAGACGTTCAATCCATTGGTTTGGTTAGAGATGTCTAGCCCTTGCGACCGCACATGTAGTAGATAGGTGTATGTGTAAATTGATAGACCTTAGTAGTGACAATCCAGGGTATTTTGGGAGGAGTGCATTTCACCTAAGGGTTACGGTTAGCCATAGAGCTTAATGCATTGGTCCAGTCTTTACGGCCTTAATACTTTCCACGAGTGCGTAGCTCGTGAGTGTCGTAAAGTGGACAAGTTGAGTCATGACTCCAAGACACCGTGAGAAGTGATGCCATTTGGAAAGCCGCATGTATAATTTATAGAGTAACACCACATATATGCCTAAGTACTAATGACAACAAAAGCCTAAGAACCGTCGATCACTCTCATTTATCATATTTGTATTCAGTTCATTTTCTCTCACTACCTACGTTTAGACACTTAAAATACAAGCACCACCTCTAGTAGCTCCTACAGGTTTGATAACCTTAGATGCTCTAAGAAAAAAAACTATATTGATCATGTGCACTTACAGGACATCACCATTGTCTCGTCGGTCATAGTCGACACTGGTCAACCATCTCCTCCCATTTCTTTCTCCTCCTCCTTTTTCTCATTCCTCCTCCTCTTCTTCTTTTTTTTTACTTCTTTCTCCTCCCCTCCCCGACGATGTGCGATAAGACTAACCCGCGACTTAGATTTTGCGTTACGTCTTACATTGAAAAAGACGTATTTAGTGCACCCTTATTCCAAGGCAAATTCGGACTGCCGGAGACGCACTCCATTGGTCACTGAAACGAACTCTCCTTCTGCTCCCCTCCTCGGCCCCTCCTCTGCGCCTTTGCCATGGGTCCGCACGGGAACCGGCTCCTCCCCCTTCTCCTGGCCCTCTTCGCCGCGGCGGCCGCGCCGTCGTACGTCGCCGCTGACGAGAGGGCTGTAGTGGAGGTACCCGGCGCGCCGGAGGGGATCGTGTGGGTGGCACAGCTCTCGGATCTCCACTTCAGCGTGCACCACCCGGAGCGCGCCTACGATTTCCGGCGGTATGTCGGCCCGGCGCTCGCCATGGTCAAACCTGACCTCGTATTCATCACCGGCGACCTCACCGGTATGTATATATATATTTCCCTCTCTCGTCCCCTTACTTTTGTTCCTTTGGTTGATCCTTCGCCGTGTTCGGGGTGATTTAATCTTTGTTCTACTTAAAATGGTTCTTGGATGTTTAGTAGTACTTCATTGATGTGCGGGGTTAGAAAGAATTTAGAGATGACGCCTAGGAGCAGAATTTATGAAGAGTATTACATTTATAGATTGGTAGAATGGTAGAACTTTCTAGTGCATCTATGATAGTATGGAGCTGAGTTCAGTATTGAAGTCAAATTTAAGTAGAATTCAGATCAGGCCTTGCTGTGGTGAGAGTGCGATAAAGTATTGACAATAGAGTGTGAGATGAAATTTTGGTGGATTAGCAGTTGCTTTGGGTAGTTTTCTGCTCATGCTAAAACTAGATGGGTTGGCAAATGCAGTTTTGAAATCATAACTTTAAGTAGAGGCCAGTATCAGGCCTGTTACAACCCCCATTCCGATGGCACGTGACCAGCAAAAGGTCTAAAGTTCCAAATTGCAACAGACCAAATATAGAACAAACACAATTATACGAAGTTGTCACAGTCTCTTTGAATATAATAGGTATTAAGGCACGGACTAATGATGACTACTTCACCAGATTTTCTTCATATATTATTAACTGACAGATACTTTCATATATTGACAATAATAGCAATATATTCTAATTCGAAAGGACAACATTTGAACGACAAAATTACTTGAATAAACAGGTGCTTTTCTATTTCTTGTTCTAGCCCAGGGAAATCTAAACTGTTCAGTTGTAACTGGGTAGCTACGGTCAGCACTACAACAATTATCCAATTGGATCTAGATGAGTAGAGCACCCTCAAACGTAAAGTAACTAACCACTTTCTAGTTCAGAAGATGTGAAACAAGCTGGATTCATTTCAAAAGGTGCACAGGTCCTAAGTAGGATAGACAAGATTATTATATGAGGATTTCTTCCAAATATGAATATATCTTGGTTTTGTGATTAGATGGAAAAAGCAAAGATCTGCTAACAATGAAGCAAAACGAGGTGGAGTGGATAGAATACAGAAGTACGATGAAGGATGTTATCGAAAGTAGCAAGCTTCCAAGAAGAATTTTCTATGATCTGAGAGGAAACCATGATAGTTTTGGTGTACCTTCATCTGGTGGGGACTATGACTTCTATCAGAAGTATAGCATCAATGCTAATTTAAGACGACAGGGGCGTGTGCAAAGCATCACTTTGGAGGTCAGTTCTTCTTCTATAAATGCTTGCATGTCTGCAACTTGTCATCTGGAGGAAAAAAGTTGTATTGCTTCTTATTTCTGTAGCATCTTGTAGTTCAATTCACTGTAATTTTTAGTTCTGATTGCAATCATTTTCTGAATACCCTTGACATAACATATGGTAGATCTGTGGATGGGTCTGCAGAATAGTGGTCGGAAGCATCTATTTGTTGGCTTTGATAGCACAATGGAGATAGGTCTTAGAGGCCCGACCAATCTATTTGGGCATCCTACTGACAAGCAGCTTATAGAACTGGATCAATCACTGTCCCAGTGGGACACTGACTTCAACAAGGCTTCAGTGACCAAAATTGCAGTTGGTCACTTCCCAATGTCTTTCTCAGCATTAACAGAATCAGGAAAAAGTATCAAGGATGTCTTTCTAAAGCACTCATTAGCAGCATACTTATGTGGACATCTTCACACAAGGTTTGGCAAGAATCTGAAGCGCTACTATCATCAAACAACTCAGGAACCATCATTATCTGAACACTACTACCAATTTAACATGCACCAGGGATATGCAACCCAGAGTGTTAAGGAGAACTGTTCTGACGAACCAGCACATATTGAGGAGTTCTGGGAGTGGGAGATGGGTGATTGGAGAAGGAGCAGAAGTATGAGGATATTAGCAATTGATGATGGTTATGTCTCCTTTACTGACATAGATTTCAGGTTAGGCACAAAGAGTATAATTATACTACCTACCTTTCCTCTGGACTCGAGATTCATGCAGAGAGCCTCTGCTCCTCGTGATTTCGAATGTCACGTCATGGGTGCTTCAACTTTTGATACAGTGAGGACTCTTGTATTTTCTCGACATGAGATAGTATCTGTCTCAGTAAAGATATATGACTCAAGATCAGGAAATCTCGAAGTAGTACTTAACTCTGAAATGAAAAGAGTGAATGCCAATGAATCTAGAGGAGATATGTATTTAGTTCCATGGAACTGGAAGGCATTTGCAGATCCTTCTCCAAACCGATATTGGCTCCAAATTGAAGTGATGGATATAACAGGTGACACTAGTGTCAGCCAGATGAGGCCATTCTCTGTAAATGGGTTGATTGCAAAAGTTAGCTGGACATGGAAGGAGTTTTTTGTGATGGGCATTCAGTGGGCTTCGATATACCATCCTGCGCTGTGGTGTGTTCTTGCTCTGATTTTCTCATTGCTTCTTGTACCACGAGCTTCAATTGTGTTATTTAAAGATCGATTTACGTACACATACCTACGCCCAAATTGTAGTCAGTGGACATTGTTGAAGTATCTAGTTGATGGTTTCGTCTGGCTTTTTGTTGAGCTGTCCAGGATAATTCTTGTATGGTCTTTGCTCTTGGCGTATATAATCTATTTGCTAGTCTTCCCTTGGTTGTTTGGTCACCCTATAACTGAGAGTGACCTTACATACATGACATACAGAGGCTGGACTCTTAAAAGATCCAATAGTGGCAGAGAAGTTTTCCATGCTGGCACTCCAGACGTCATGGTCATTGTTCTACCTCACCTTTGTTTTGTGGTATTACCCACAATTGTAATTTTAGCTGCCATGTCTGCCGAGAGAACTGCATTTCGAGAACATTATCTCTCTCAATCAGGAAAGAAGAAAGATGATTACTACCAAAAAAGCAGGAGACAAATAAAACGTGATAATTTCTGGATTGGTCGTTGGATAAGGAAACTCCTCATTCTTCTTTGCCTGGTGGTTCTATGGAAACATTGGAAGGTATACCCTTTCAAACCATGCAAATTTTTGTACCCCCAGTTTAGCTAGTTGAACAAATTGCTGACACCTTTACATTCTGCAGCACTGCCGAGCTCTTGTGAAGGCCTATGCAATGAACCCTTTGCTCCATTCTCCAGTACATTTCTTCTTCATACCAACACTCATGGTGTTTGCTATCTACAAAACCTCATCCATTTAGCTGTTTTGGAGCCCTGCTTGTAGGGTTATATTATATTGCAGTGAACTTGCGAAGACACTAGACATGGAGCACCTATAAGGCTATGATAACTGAGAACTGAAGCTGTATTGAATTTCTCTTCTATTCTTTCTTTCTTTTTTCTTTTTCTTTTTGGAGAGCAGATTTGTTAAATTATCTAACATGCATAAAGATATTGCCAACATTGTACTACACATAATTGAGAGACTACACGTCATTTCTTCAGAAAGAGCAGTTCGGACTTAGGACTGAACAATTATCTCGTGAATGGATGATATACTGCTTGCCTGCACTCTTTCTTCTTTTCAAGAAAGTATATTTCTCCTTTCTCGGTCTGGTGCGTTGTTATCAACTTTTTTTTATTTACCGGAGGTGCTTGCCATTGAGGACCGGATATCATAGTCATGGTTGCTTACCCGTTTTCTAAAGGCTACCTTTGTGATTGTCCTGGAGATATGTTATTTCCTTTGCAGGTTTAAAGAAGTAGATCGTCAAAAGCGAAAGGAACAGGTAATAATGCATGATGCATCTCGCACTCAGCTTTGCCAAGATCATAATAAAAGCAACGTAAACTACTCAAGTCTCATTCAAGCCTGAATTGGCCACTGCAGCTAGGGTCACCACAGGAACAAACGCCTCTCCCCCGACATCGGCGCGACAACCGTGAGAAGGCACGCATGGCGCGACCCACCGATCGTGCAATCGTCGCGCGTGTGTAGCGATTGATTGCATCACGCGCGCCGCCGCCGCGGCCGTTGCAAACTTCCAAGCGTGAGGCGGCGCCCCTCGCGTACGTACCGGTACCAATCAGCAGAGACGGGGAGCCAACATGCGAGCGCGCGCTGCCCCCGAACCGCACCAGCTCTCCCTGAAACGCCGTGGCTCCCCACCCCGCCTAAACTCTAATCTCGGCACAACAAACCGCTCCCTCCGCCCCCCGCGGCCCGCGCGCACGGGGCGTATTATCCTGTCGCTCCACCCGCCCGCCCCCTCGCCGCGACGTCTTGCACCAACGGCGCGCGGGTCTTGCGGCACTTGCCTCCAGTCGATCGTCCAAATCCCCCGCGATATCTCGTGTGGCCGCCGCGCCGGAGTGCTTCAGCTCTGGAATCCTCTCCGGTACCAGGAATTGGAACACTCGCCGCGCTGGCATCTTACAGTACTACTAATAGACTACATCTGTAGGGTGTAGCTCCAACCTTCACCATTCGGCGCATCCATATATTCCATCTAGATTGCATTGATCCATAATTTTATATCCAATTCCACAAGAAATATAATAGTTAAGAATATCTCCAATAGTGTGACGTCAGTCTTCTTTTAAAAATTATTATATGTGATTTTTGTTAAACTAGAAGAAAAAAAGAAAAGAGAGGCTATCTTTCCTTAGTGAAATGGTGATTCACTCACATCTAAAAAAGAAAATATTGTCTTCTTTGAATAAAGTGATGATCTCTTTATGTCTAAGAGATCGCTATTTTCTCCATTATATAATGTGTCTTTTCTTCGTCACACGTTTTATAATTTAATTTTAGTCCTATATTCGTATGAGCGTTAATTACCGGAGATGACATAAAAAATAATTCATCATACCACTTTTTCTATTATTTTTTGAAGGAAACGGCAGGAGCTCTGCCTTTCTTTATAGAAGAGGGAAATCAAAGTTAGCTACAAAACAACGGCGAGAGCACGCGCCGGAACACCGAACGAAGAGAGTAAGGAATCCCTGGGTACAGAACGACAGGCTACAACGGTATAGAAGATTTCAGGTTCTAGGTGGCTATGAAATTAAGTCTGTGTCCTCTGGGTTTCCCATCGCGTAGAGACTTAGCTTGATGTCGTCTATTGCTCGGGCAGCTACTTCATCGACTGAGCTGAAGATGTGTTTGAAGATCCGTTCATTTCGCTCTTTCCAAATATTCCAAAGGCCGTAAGTTAGGATGCCAAAAATCCTCCGCCTGTTTGGTTGAAGAGCATTCGGGCAGCGTGAATTCCACCAGGCTTGAAGATTCAGCTCGGCGTTAGAATCTGCGATGAAGTCCGACATGCCGGAACCAGACATTGCTGCTAGTTTTCGCCAAAATTGCCTAGCGAAGGGGCATTGTAGGGTGAGATGAACGGCCGTTTCCTCGATGGATCCACAAAGTGTGCATATTACTCCATTAGGCCAGCCTCTTTTCTGTAATCTGTCGGCTGTCAGGATCTTGTTCTGAAGGATTAGCCATGCATGAATCTTGCATTTGTGTTCAGCCTGGGCAGACCAGATGCTATCCGCCTGGATCAGAGATGTGGAGCCTTCAAGCTAAATACTGTAGGCTGAGGAAGCTGAATAGATAGATGAAGCTGTCCATCTCCAGGAGATCGTGTCCTCTTGATGTGGGTTCAGTGGCGATTGGCCGATTGAACTCCAGAGATTGATGAACTGGTGAACCTGTTCCCATGAGCTGATGTGTTTGAGCTGTCGGAGCCATCGGTTGTCTTGGAGCTCGAATTCTACCGTTTTACTCCTTCTCTTGGATATAGCAAACAGGGCTGGTGCTATGTCTTTTGGCGCCGTTCCATTTAACCATTTTGATTTCCAGAAATTTGCTTTGTCGCCTTTGCCAATTGTGATTATCGTTGAGGCATCAAAAAGTGATCTGTCATTAGCGCTGCATGGGATTGATTGTCCATGCCATGGCCTGGGTCTAGCACTCCATTCCAGCCAGAGCCAGCGGAGGCGTAGCGCTTTTTCTATTATTATTTCTAGATAATACGAGATGCCCCGGAGAGATCCACAACATGTCACGTGGAGTTCTCTCGCCTCGTGCCACGGCACAAACAGGACCGCAACACTCCAAAAAGACGGTGAATTCGTCACGTTGCGAAACTTATCGCTATTAAATAAGCACCTAAAAAAAAGCAGCATGACAGAAAAATGATTCCTGCTTTCCCTAAGCA
This sequence comes from Stipa capillata, assembly GCA_019208055.1. Classification (NCBI taxonomy): domain Eukaryota; kingdom Viridiplantae; phylum Streptophyta; class Magnoliopsida; order Poales; family Poaceae; genus Stipa; species Stipa capillata. The sequence continues at coordinate 104,824 of JAGXJF010001177.1, forward strand.
CGTGTAAGTAGTGAAACCACACGCACGTAAAGGAGGACCAAACTCTGGGGCTTCGCCTTCGTTGAGAGCTTCGCGCATGGCAATCCAATTTTCTCACAAAATGCAGATCCTGTCGTGCCAATTCCTCTGCTGTTCACGGCAGTAAATTATTTATCGCTTTCTGCCTGCCATTGCATCTTCCACACGGCACCACTACAGTAGTGAACTCAAGTCATGTAACTGTGTAGAGCTTAGGAGCATCTGTACTCAGCCCGCAGAACGTAGATTGGTACGTATGCGGTCATATGAGCTGCCAACTCGGTGAACTTTTGGGCTCCGATTCGTGAGAATCTTGTGGAGGAACCAAAGGAAGGCTCGTATCCGGGGCAAACAGCACAGAGAGCCAAACTGAAGTGGTGCACGCTGCAATCGACAGATGCCCTCCCAAAAAACACCCAGAACTTGTCCTGTCACGAGCTTGGAGAACCGGACGGGGCATGGTTAGATATAGGAAGTGACTTGGAGAACTTTTTTATAAATATTATTTTTTAAATTAAAAATTCGAGATCTATAAGTCCAGTGTCGGAAATTTCAAAAATATTACCCTGTCGGTCAACCGTCGACCGACTGGGGGCCTGTCGGCCAACCGTCGACCGACTGGAGCCCTGTCGTTCCCCCCACGGACGATTGCGCGCCGAAAGTGGTCCGAAAGCGGTGATGGGATGCGACGGGACGGCATGGCGGCACCTGTCGTCCGGTGGTTGGACAACAAGCCCCCAGTCGTCTAACGGTCAGACGACAGGGCTCTAATTGCGCCCGTGCTGCCTCCACCTTCCTCATATCCCCCTCCAGCACCCCACCCCCCACCCCATTTGTTCCATCGCGCGCAACAGCCATTTCAGATAGAAAAGCGGAGAGGAGAAGAGGAAGAAAGGGAGAAAGAAGAGAGGAGAGGAAGAAGGGGAGAAAAGAGGGAGAGGAGGTGAGCCCGCAGGAGAAAAGAGGAGGTGAGCTCGTGGGAGAGAAGACGAGGTGAGCTCGCGGGAGAAAAGATCTCTACATCCACGGTAAAATTTTTTAACAAGTTTAGTATAATTATTAGTATGATTATTATGATTATTATAGGTTTAGGGTTGTAAATATAAATTATTATGGTTGTACTTCTTGTCATAGTTTAATTAGGATGTTTTGTACTTGTTTAGTATGATTAGTATGGTTACGTACATATAAAAAAGTTGGTAAGATTATTAGGGTTATGTACATATTTAATTAGGATGTTTTGAACAAGTTTAAATTTATAGTTTAGTTAGGTCTCGTTGAATAAAATAAGTAGAATTGAATAGGCGTCAGAAAAAATGAGGTCTCGTTAATTTAGGTCGAACTAATTAGTAATTATGAGACATGTAGAATGTTGTTGTTTAGTTAGGTTAATTACTACGTGTTTGTGTTGGCCGTTGCATTTGATCGTGCTAAAAGTTCTATCCCGATTTGTTGGTTGATAACCCTGGTGTGTTCCGGATCATCCTTGTATATGCCGTAAACGTGTACTCGACCTACATTTAGCACGAAAGAATTTAGCGGCCGCGCGACGTAATAGAACTGCATGTCTTACTAAGTATGTGACGAAGATATAAATTTATGTTACGACAGGTATGTCGGAGGTAGTAAATATGACGGTGTAATATGGTCCTGGGATTGTTCGATCAAATCATAGTGGGGTTGATCTTAGTGAATTCAGCCATGTTGATTTGCCTATATCCGATCTGGAGAGGCTGAACTTTAAGGAAGCCAATCATTGGCTTACACGTACCTTCTCGATGGATCCTGCAGTATATGGTGTGACCATTCAAGCAGTGTTTACCAAGTCTTGCACTGATATTAAATGGGACTTGTTACCGATCGAGAGTACTAGAGACTGGAGATCGTGGATGCGGGTTTGCAATGCTAGAAAAAGTCCTCCGGTCGCACTAGTGCAAGCCATCCTGAAGGGTGCCGGGTCAGAAGGCGGTGGGTATGAAGCGGAGCAAAACAATCCAGAACCACAGGTGGACGAGGTAGTTCACTCCGCTTGGCAAGGTGGGCAAGCTGGGCAGAGCAGTAAACCGGCAGAAATAGGTCCCATGGGGCAGGCGGATGAAGAAGAGGATTTCGAGTCCATGCAGGAGATAATGGAACAGGAAGATGAAGATGGATTGGCTGATGATGTTGACGAAGATAGCGGTGACGAAGATAACATTCATGCGTCCCCGATTCTGAGTGCATGGAATCAGAAACTTCTTGGTGGCATGACTGTGAATGATGGCCATGATTCTGGGTGGGAATATAACAAGAGCAGATCCAAATTTGTTCGATGTATGCTACCAAGAAAGAATTGAAGCATGTCGTCACGCAATGGGCCATGTCGACGCAGAGGATTTTCAGGACTGACATATCTTCCCCAAATAATTTAACCTTAACATGTACGTCTAATGGCTGTGAAAGCAAGATGCACGCCCATGTGCCCAAATATGAAGTGAATTAGGTCGTGACCAACGTCATGCCGCACACTTGCGTCAGAAGTAATGTCCTAGCACGCCACCCCAATCTGACATCCAATCTCATCGCAGAACTGATGTACAGCGAGATAGTGGAGAAGAAAGACATGGAAGCAAAGCACATACAAGTTACAGTAAAGAACAGGTACAAGTACGAAATCCGATATGAGCAGGCTTGGAGGGCTAAGCAGAAGGCCATGGAGATACGCTTCGGCACTTTCTATGACTCGTACGACAACCTGCCCCGTCTGCTTTATACACTCCTCCTCCGGAACCCACGGACACATGTTGATATACAGCACTCGGTGAACCCACACTTTCCAGGCTATAAAGTGTTGAACCGAGCTTTCTTCTCTTTCGGTGCATGCATTGAAGCTTTCAGGCATTGTCATCCAGTGCTGTGCATGGATGGGACATTTCTGACAGGCAAGTACAAGGGGCAGATCCTGACGGTGATTGGTGTGGACGGCAACAATCAGATCCTGCCATTGGCGATGGCGTTCGTTGAGGGTGAGAACGTCTCAAGCTGGTTATGGTTCTTCAGCCAGCTTAAACATGGAGTAGTGAAGAATCGGGAGAACGTCCATGTTATTCATGACAGGCACCCTGGCATACTGAAAGCCGTGAAGACACTCCAGGAACCAACGGCTGATGAAGATCAATCTTGGCCGGACCTGCAAAGCCGTTGGTGCATGCACCATCTAGGGGCTAATTTTTTTAGCCAATTTAGGAACAAGCGCCTGATGAATCTGTTTAAGAGGCTGTGCAAGCAGAACGAGAAGAAGAAGTACAAAACCTTGTGACGGAAGCTCGATGACTTTACTAAGAGCGAGATCATTGATCGCAAAAAAAAATCTGGTACTTAGCCCGGAAGAAGAGCCACGGGAGCTTTCTGCTATTCCTGCAGTTGACCCTCCTGGTACGAGGAGGAGGAAGGCCAAACAAATAAAGAGTTTCTCTTAGTGGATAGAGAAAGAGCCGCCTGAGAAGTGGTGTTTGCTTCATGACACTCATGGTGCTAGGTACGGCATCATGATGACCAACCTTGCGGAGATGTACAACTTTGTGCTTAGAGGGCAGCGGGATTTACCTCTAACTGCTATCGTGGAGGGTGCGATGCATGGCACCGTGAGGTATTTTCAAGAGAGGTATAGAAATGCTGCACTTCATATGAATAATTTTCCTGCGACCCCGTACTGTACGAAGGTCATGAAGTACATGGAGGATAAGATTCAAAAAGGATTAGGACACACAGTCTACAACATTGGAAATCTAGAAAGGAGGTACGAGATACGTCTGAGGGATAAATTTGGTTTTGGGGCTGTGAACGAGACGAAGACGCATGAGGTTATAATTGGAATGGAAGGCACGCCCACTTGCAAGTGCACATGCAATAAACCGAAGCTCCTACACCTGCCTTGCTCTCATGTGCTGGCTGCATGTGGCCAAATAGGGATCGAGTCAATCTCGTTCGTGTCACCGTACTATCTGAAGCAGTCTGTGCTCCATACTTGGAGCGGCGAGATAAGTGGATTCCGTGCGGTTGGCAACTTCAACAAGGTAGACGAGGCTCAAAGGGAATACACCCCAGACTTAAGACTACTCCGGGTAAGACGAGGTCGACGACATGTTCGTCGTATTCGTAACGACATGGACTAATCGGAGGCTGGTAGTCCAACTAGACAGTGCCTGCATTGCTCAAGGTATGGACATAGAATGAAATATTGTCCCGACTTACAGAAACAAGGCCAAGGGGATACTGCAAGTGGCCCCAGCACATCGGCGCCTGGAAGCGCAGCAGGAGAACATTGAAATGCTATTTAAGAATTTATACTTTCAACTTAGTTTGTTCGTATTCCCGTAAGTTTGTATTTTCCTGTAAGTTCCCTGTATCCCTCCATGTTTTCCTATAAGTTTGTATTTCCTGTAAGTTTGTAATTCCTGTAAGAATCCTTAAGTTTGTAAGTTTGTAATTCATGTAAGTTTTCATAACATGGTATCCCTTCGTGCGAATCCGGAAGTTTATATTTGTATGATTCCATAAGTTTATATTTGTACGAATCCATTATAACCGCAGGTATGGCCACGTATCGTCTTCTGGACCCGACGATTGACATGCGACACCGGGGGAGGCTACTAGAGGAGGGCGAAAAGCTCCCCGTGCTCATCACTCGCACGCCTCAGGAGAATTGGATGATACACCCAGACTGGGTTGACAGGTGGGTCTCGTAGTTACGTACATTGTTCGAACTAATATTTATTATATAACTTGACGCTAATTTTATTGTTCTATACTTGTTCCGCAGGTTGGCTTGGGCGGGTCTCCTACCGCTGGCACGGATGGTCGAGGCTACTGCAGCAGAGTGGAGGCTCATGCCGCCAGATGATGATGATGACGAGCCAAGAGAGCAGTACAATGAGCAGTCTCGTCGTTTTTGTTACAACCGGTCACTGATCACCTGTTTAGTGGATCGTTGGAGGTCCGAGACCCACACACGACACTTTCCTTGCGGAGAGATGGCGCCTACTCTCCAGGACGTCTCGTTCTTGCTGGGCCTACTGTTGGCTGGAGACGCAGTTGGACCGTTGGAGCCTCCAGTAGGTTGGCACGAGGACATAGTGCTCCGTTTCACAGGTGTTGCCCAGGGGGTCGGGTCGTTGGTCCGAGATACAAACGGGCTTATGTGGTGGTTGCGCAAATTTCAGGTAACTCCGCTTGCCTTTATTATTCATTGCAAACTTACTTTTAAAATTTTATTACCTTTCTGATGTCATTTTTTTCCATGTAGATCGGCGCGTAGGTTACCCTGGTGTCGCGCTTACGGAGCAGCAGGTTGACCGTTGTCTAGAGGCGTACATCTTGTGGCTCTTCGACAAGGTGATGTTCACGTCCAATCACGTGAACACTATGGACGCTCGCTACATCGGAATAGCGCGGGAGATCGCGGATGCACGTTACCGCGAGGACGTAGTTCAGAGGAGTTGGGGTTCAGCCATCCTGGCCGCCACTTTGAGAGCCATGTGTAATGCTTGCAGCAGGCGCGCGGAGAAGTCAGCGGTACTGGGTTGCCCACTTTTGTTGCAGCTTTGGTTGTACGAGCGATTCCCGATAGGATGGCCAGACGTGCAATTCGATGTACCGTACGACGATAGGGAGTACCACGGGGACCTCATCGACATGCCTACTTTTGGGACACTCTGGACACGGAGACGGGTTAGTTATGTACTAAATATGGTTCCAAGAAAAATACTTCATGTCTTTCAGTCTTATTAATTATTTTCATTCCCGACAGGTACGATATGCTAGCGAATAGGTCAGGAACTGCTATCCAGCCTTCACATCGTAGTTTGATACCTTGCACCCTACTCAGGTGATCTGGGAGCCGTACTGTGCCGAGGCATTGACGCGACGAGCGCCTGGCGGGATTTCAGCCTTGTGTACCAGAGACCTGGACTACTGGATGACGAAGGCTACCGTAGTGTTCGACGTCACTATGGAGATAACCGCTGTGCACCGAGTGATGCGTCAATTAGGCAAATGCCAGTTGTGTCCTCCCCCAGCACCGCCCACGCTTCAGTCTCACATCCACAAGTAAGAGCATACAAGACGGTTATCATGTTTTATTGTCACATAATAGTATTGTAATATGTTTTGCTCACTTCGTACGAATACTCATGAAATGTAGGTACAGCCGCAAAGGTGGAAACAAAATGACAACAACTTGGGCATGAAACCTTGCGCCGTTTATCGAATGGTGGACGACGGCAGGTGCAGATCTCTGGCACAAGGACACGGCCTTCGACCCAGCCGAGTACGATGCGTACCTCCGGTGGTAGCAGTCCGGGATGAGGTTGTTCTACGTACCGCGTGCCGACCCAGATGAGATGCAGCACAACCGCACGTCAGATCACTACCCTGCTGCTTCTGTTGTTGGCGTCAGGCACCACGCGGTAACTGTCACGATTTTCATTGTTTCGCATTTCCAGAAGTACTGAGCAACTAATAATAATCCTTTCGCATTTGCAGGCGCAGATGACGCTTGAGGCTCAGGAGGAGGTTGCCGCACTTCTGAACCGACTTGACATGGGGATTGAGATCAGACCATCCGATAATCGATCCGCGTGGCAGTGTCTCAACGGCAAGCTTCGGAAGATCTACGAGACTTTGACCTGTGCGCGTGCTTCAGACGTCGCGACTGCACGGTCTAGTCGTCATGCACACCATCCCCCACGGTACTCCTCGTCGTCGTGGCAGTTGCAACCGCAAGTCCAGCCACGTCCTCCTCTCCTGACGCAGGCTGGAGCCTCGTCGTGGCATCACCACCCACAGTCGTCACCCCAGCCTACACCACCTCTCCCGACGCAGGCGGGTGGCTCGTCGTGGCATCAGCAGCCACACTCGACACCACAGCCAGCACCACCTCTCCCGACGCAGGCGGGTGGCTCGTCGTGGCATCAGCAGCCATACTCAACACCCCAGCCAGCACCACCTCTCCCGACGCAGGCGGGTGGCTCGTCGTGGCATCACCAGCCACAGTGGACATCCCAGCCAGCACCACCTTTCCCGACGCAGGCGGGTGGCTCATACTGGTACAATCCGCAGTCTGTGATGGTCCACGCTACAGGTAAAACCATAATACTAATATGGCCTTAGTATTTTCTTGGATTATATTACTAAAAAACAATTGTATATTGTAGGTGACACGGTTCCCGTTTTGGCGTTTACGAGTTCACCAAATACTTCTGAGTACAATGACATGTGGAACCAAGCGGACGGTTCAGGGGTTGTTCCTCACTTCCCGATGTTTCAAACTCCACCACCACCAGCCACGTAGGTCACACAGTCGCCGCCTCGTCAGCCGGATGAGCCGATTTACGGCAGGGGTCACCGTCAGCCACAGCCGACACAGCCCTTGACACTGTCCGGCCCTCGCAAGAGACCACGTCGTCGTACTCGTAGAGCCGCCGCACCCGCCGCACCACAGGGAGGCCCAGGAGGACCTGACCAGGGAGACGAGCAGGACTAGTTTTTTTTTAGCCGTACATTCGCACCATTTCCTTTTGTATTTTGACTATCTTTAGTTCTACTGAATTGCATGGAACACTTTGTTTATTTCTTTGAAATCTAGAGTTCGAAACATCGTCAGCACTACACATGGCGTGACAACACGGTACGATAACTTCGCATACAGCCGAACAACCTAATAGAACATTGAAATAACTACTCAGGGCCTTTCGGATATTTTCTCTTCCTCATACGACGAGCGTGAGCTTCCTCCCCTTCTTCCTTCGCGCGACGCGCCATCTTGTGCTTCCTCGCCCTTTCGGCCTCACGTTCCTCCGCAGCTCGACGTTCCGCCTCCTCCTATTCTTTGCGTTGCATCTCCTGCCAACGCTTTCTCTTCTCCTCCTCCTCTTCCTCGTGCATGCGTTGCAGAAGCCGATCTCGACTACAGGCAGCTTTCCACATGAGTTCTTTCTCAGCCTCTTTCGATTGGGTAATATCTAGCCACTGTATGTAGTCACATATAGTAGGTGGAGACTGCAAGCAAACGACTGTTACCATAGTATTGCATCGTGTTACAAATGCGGGTATGTGCGAGTTTTACCCTTTCACGCCGTCTGAACATACCAAACTTCGGTGGCTCTTCGTCGTAGTTAGCACACATGAAGAATCTTCTTCTGTACGTGTACGAGAACTCTTGCGACTTCATAAGTCTGCACGAATCTTGACACCATCAAAGCGGAACTTCGACACCTGTGGGCACGTCGGCATACATCTTCTGCTTCGTCATCTCATCAGCACCAGATGAAGCCAATCCTACCATTTTACATTACGGGCATAGTTACTATTTCCAGGAAACTAAACAAAAAAAATAATGCAACTATTTACCTCACACGCGCTCCGCTGTCGAGATCCCTCTTCCGTCTGACCTCCTGAACTCTAATGTCCCTTCTCTCCCTCTTGCCACTTCCGAGAGTTTCTTTCTTCTCACCTCGCTCCCAAACCTTAATCCCTCTACTCTCTATCGATTTTTGAATTTTTCATGAATCGGTGGGACGCAGAGACAGGTGAGGGATGAATAAATAGAAAGCGTTGCGCTTGAGGGATGCACTGGACGCGTTCACGCGCGACTAGAGGCCAAAAGGGGCACTGGAGGGGACTGGACGCAACCTAAAGGCGAAGAGGTTCACGGGTCGACAAAAGGGGGCGCTGAGGGGGCCAGGCGGGAATTTAACCCCTGTCGTCCAACCGTTGGACGATAAGGGTATGTGTCGTTCCACGGTCGGACGACAGGAGGGACAGCGGGCCCCGGCAGCACTTTCGGCGCGCAATCGTCCGCAGGGGGAACGACAGGGCTCCAGTCGGTCAACGGTTGGCCGACGGGCCTCCAGTCGGTCGACGGTTGGCCGATAGACCCCCAGTCGGTCGACGGTTGGCCGACGGGGTAATATTTTTGATATTTCTGACACTGGTGATTTAAAAAATAATATTTATAAAAAATTTCCGTGACTTGGATGTTGCAGCGATGAGAAGGAATCGCTGAGAACTATTTACACGTACGGTTCCGATGCTTGTGTAGACGTGGTGCTGATATGGTGCTGGGTTGTCAGTCCAATGATTGGCGCGACGGCAACCTCATTCTTGAGTGAGAAAGACAGGTAGAGCCATTCTCTACCGTCTCCATTACCTTGTTTTCAGGGTTTCAATACGTAAGATGATTATTTTTATGGTTTGCAATTTGCATGTTTGCTGATTGCTTCTAAAATCTAAGTCAGCTTTATAAACTTTTTTTTTACTTCGGTAGCAATACAGAGGCATTCAGCTGGTTGGAAAAAACTATGGATTCTTCGAATCGATGCATGACTAAAGATGGGAAAACAAGAGCAAAGGTGTTTGATTTGTAATTTTCTCTCATTGTTGTTTTCATTATTTTTTCTTGACCATTCCTCTGACAGCGAAAATTGCAGTTTGTTTATATGCGATACGTGTGTTATGAATAAGGTGACATCGATGTAGACAGTTGTCCTCTAGAAAATTTAGCTTCTTTTTAGTCCAGCGAAGGAATGAACTGGAGAATGTTAAATTTGATTACGTCTTTCTTATATTTTAAGTTGTCAACTTCTGTTGCACATAGATATTACTATTTTTCTATTGCTTCGTACGGAGAATTAGATGAATCATTTTTGTACACTGTCAAAATAAAATAAACAGGAACAAAGAGTGACAGAATCAAATGATTAGGAAACCTTGAAGTATCTTCACGTCCCATTCAAGGCACTTTGCAACTTTCTTGGTTCGTTTATTGCATTTCAAACTTCACATACAAAATTAGTGAAGTGCAAAGTGTTGGAAAATTAGACAATTTCGTGATTAATTCCAGTAAACAATTCATGACTAAAACAAATATTAGCATGCATAACTCTAGCATACTAGGTGAACAGAACAGCAGCATCGCACATGCAACAGCAAGCATACTTAAAAACAGGATCAGATCACGACGCACGTACTGATCGTTTGTAGATGAAGTAGCCGTGACTGTTGCAGAAGCGATGTTGTTGACGACGACGTTGGTGAAGACGGGTCGAAGCAGACGGCGGCGGAGACGACGGTATGCGGCACCGCCTGACTTGGATGGAAGACGACCCGTGGTGACGGACGTGAGCAGTCGCGCGTAGCGCTTCCCAAAAACCTAATTCGTCCTCTCCCGGTGCAGGATCACAAGGACGAGAGGTTCCGGAGACCTGCTCTCCCTCTCGCTGGTGCACGCCGGCGTTCGGGATGGAGTAGATTACTGTGGCGGCGCAAGTAACAAGAGGAGGCAAAACCCTAACTCGTTTTTAATCTATCTTTGGCTGCGGCCGGTAAGTCATATATATAGGAGAGCCCACGCGGTCTCGTGTCGCGATCACGATCTAAACCGATTAGGTTTCCAACACGTAAGACTTATCTAAACCGATTAGGTTTCCTGGTCAAGCAAACAACAAACTTATCTGCCAAGAAAACCAAAAATTAAAACGGCAAAAGGAAGCCGCGCTCCTGCAAGGTCACGGACCGGATTTCGGCGGACCATTCACGCGTATGTCGCACGCCCGCGCCCTTCGCCCCGGCCCCGGCCCGTGCCCGAGCCAGGCGAGGCGAGGCGAGCGCGCGCGTGTGTGGTGCTTCCTTTCTCTCCTCATACCAATCACTAAGTGTGGTGGGGAGAACTCACTATATAAAGTGGTCTCCCACCTCCTCCACTAGCAATATGGGACTAAACTCTTGCCCCACCTCTTGCCATTTATTCATGGGCCTTTGAGATTTATTAGGAATTTCAGAAACTGCACATGGGCCAAGCCCATTAGTTCTAACACAAAGCAGCTCTACTTCAACCTTTCGGATCTGCGTCAGCTAAACAAGAAGCAATATGTGAAACAGCCTAGCATATACAGGATATATTCCACAGCGACATGTCAGTTCATGCAACAGCAAAGTAATATCACGGGTGAAAAAAATTCTCCATCTCACATCCAAAAAAGAAGATAAATTGAGCCCCACATATATAGCCATTCAGTAGAATGTATGGACAAAGACTTCAGATATGGCTGATACAAGTGATTCCTATCTCATCTAGCAAGACAATTGACTAGATATGAGCCTATGAATGATAACGAATATCACTTACCAGGAGCATCAGAATAGTTTTGGCACTTGGTATATTCACATAACATCATTTTACATGTGTTTGATTGCCAAAAAACGAGATCACGAACTTTTGGGACGATATCACAAATTCACAGTACAAATGGAACCCCAAAACAAGCTCATAGGACATGGAAATAAGAATTCAGTAAAGAAAAGGGATGGTACTACAATTAAGGGCTGGCTAGTTAATCACATAAACGGCACTGTGATATAGAAGGCGCTGCTTATTCAACTTAAGAGTTCCAAAACAAAAACCCCTTTCAGGAAGGGAAGTAGGGCAAACAAAAAGGCAGGTATCTTGGGAGTACACCCTGTTCCTGATCCAGATCAGCATACAATACAATTTGCAGAAATCGAAGCTAGTGAAAATCAGACGCATGCGATAATCTATGCATTCTCCATCAGCCGCAAGACCTCAATTTCAGCGGGCAGTGATGGGATTGCCCCTTTCTTTGTGGTGGTGATTGCTCCACATGCGTTGGCAAATTTAATTGCCTCCTCGAGCTTTTTCTGATCCTGCAGCAATCAACAGACATCGAATTAGTGAACCACCTACTTCTGTGGCGCTGCAATGCTAGAGGAAGTGTTTGTGAGCAACTCACTTGCAATGATGATGGATCTTGGACAATTTTTCGGAGCAGAGCACCAACAAATGCATCACCAGCACCTGTTGTATCAACTTGTTGTACTTTGTAGGATGGGATAACTCCACGGAAATCCTATAATCAAATGTAACAAATTTCAAGTCTGAATTGCAGCATGATTCTTCAAGCCTCAATGGTAACTGTGCACGTGCTATATTAAGATGCATTCTTAGCAAAGCCATAACCCAATGAAGTTTTGACTTGGAACAGATGGAGCACAATAAGCAAGAAAGTAACCATTTCAAGAGACAAGAGCTTGTAAAAACTTAAAAGCATACCCTGGCATAGTACTTGCATCCTTGATCTCCAAGAGTGACCAGGAGGAGCTTCATAGTAGGGCGCCACAGCTTCATGACCACATCGTCCTCCACTGAGTCGATGCCAGTCAAAAACTCAAGCTCGACCTCGCTGACCTTGACAATGTCTGCCTGGTCCCAGATACTTAAGATCTTGGTGCGGGCCTCCTCACAGGATGGCCACAGTGCCTCCCTCAGGTTTGGGTCATATGAGAGCAGTGCACCAGCCTCTTTCGCAATCTCCATGGCGCGCAGATGTGCCGACCGGCATGGCTCAGCAATCAAGCTTATTGATCCATAGTGGAAGACTGCAGCCTGAGTACATTTTAACTCGTGAGACATTTTTCCCCCAAATGAAGAGAACAGTGAAATACCACAATTTCGCTGCAAATCGTAGGTTCAAACCGAGACACGCTTTATAATAAATTGTACATACAAAGGTACAAACCTAACCATGATTAGTTGAACCATGTAGCAGCATCTGATAGCGGTAATTCTGGATCATAGTTTTTCTACATACAGTGGTACAAAATGGAATTTAATTTTTACCAAATTCATATCAAACGAACTATATGACATGCCTAGTTATGCGTTACGTCTCACAGTACCAAACACCACACATGCAAACGGTTTCTCAAAAGTTTGATTAACCATGGCAAGAACTGAAGGTTAGAAGGAAAAAGAAAAAAAAATATGCTTGCTGAACTATCTGACTTCAGTTGACATGCTCACAATTATTGCGCATTACAAAGAAACAAACTTCCATTGGACTCTTATACATGACATGGGCTAAAGATTTCTACTTGGCCGGCTCACGCCGATGGATCCAAGAATCACAAGTTGACTTGTTTCATAACGGCTCTCCTTTGGATTTACTTATTATGTCTCCCCTAATTTTTATGCGTGCTAGGATGAATCACAGAAGCCACATGACCAGATCCAGGAAAAGAACAAGTAGATAACTAGAACGCACAACAAGATCCAACCAAGACCAGCACCAAAGGCGCCTTATTTGCTCGGGAATATTTGGTTTCCAGGGAAGATTCACCACCGAAGCACCCAAATTACACGAAAGGAAAAGGACACCTTTAAGTGTAGAAAACAAGACGAACAGGACAAAGAAAATTTCAGCCGCCGCCACCTAAAGCGCACCAAATAAGTACAGGAAACCTCGCGCTGGCGTTCAGATCCAGGAACCGAACCAAGAAGCGGGCCGAAGATTCTACTATGCTCGATCGAATCCAGTTGGGCTATTTCCCAGATCACGGAGATAACAAGAACTCCAACCAAGAAACCCTACGAGATCATAGAGATTCTAGTATTGCGATTGCTTACCCTCTTGATGAGCTCGACGTTGAGCTCGTCGGCGGTGAGGAGCATGTCGGCGCTGGGGTTACGGTAGAACATGAACTCACGCTCCCCGTCGGCGCGGAGCGTGACGAAGGCGAGCGCGGTGCGCGCTCCGGCGTCGAAGACGACGCCGCCGTCGTCGACGCCGTTGTCGCGGAGGATGGCGGCGAGCATCCGGCCGAACTCGTCGTCGCCGAGCTTGCCCACGAAGGCCGCCCCGCCGCCGAGCCGCGCGACCGCGATGGCGACGTTGGCCGGCGCGCCCCCGGGTGCCTTGAGGAACGCCGGCGCCTCCGCCAGCGACACCCCGGCCACCGTCGGCACGAAGTCTATCAGCATCTCCCCGAAGCTCACCACAAGCTCGCCCCCTCCCGCCATTGCCACCAACCCCGAGAGCAGAAGTGGGCACGCACACACGGAGACAGAAGGAGAGAGAGGGAGGGAGAAGGATCAAGGATGTGCGCGAGCGCGTGTGGGGACTTTCTTCGGTGAGGTGGCGAGGCGGGCGCTTATATAGAGGGAGAACAGGAGCTGCTTGCTGAGTTGGCTTTAGGGCGGAGGCTTGGAGGGGAGGAGAGGAATGCGGGATTGCTTTGCAGAGCTTTGCGTTGTGCTGTTTGGGTTTTGCGGGGTCGTAGTACTGCGGCAACGTGACGAGTCGCTGTCTTTGGTAGGTCTGCTTGCTAATTTAGCAGGGATCATCATCTCTTAAAAATAGAATGGTGTATAGGATTTTCCGATTTCTATGTCTGCGGAAGGAAGGATATCTGACCATCTATGGTATGCAGTCGCTGTTTTATGCTAACCTAATCGATTAATTTTGCAACAATTTTAGTTTCAAAAAAGAAAATTTTGTAGAAATTTTGTCTTTCTGCCAGGGCTCTTTATACCATTTCCCAAAATGACAATCCTGTTCGGTGGAGCAAACTTATTCGATGCTGGTTCTGGTTGGTTTTCCATAATCAAAGTCGTAGATGGATATTTGTTACTCCTCCTGTTCAAAAAACGCGATGTTTTAAGCATGGCTTTGATCAAACTTCTAAAATTCTAACTACTTGCGTTGTTTAAAATATTTAAATTTAGTATTTAAAAATTATATGTATAGATTTATATCAAAAATAATTTCATAATGTATATATGTATACGGCAGCGGTAATATGAGTGCGTATCAGCTTAATCTGCGCGTCGGCAGTAATTCCTTTACCTTGTGTTCACCATAAAATTACTATTGGTTCTGGTGTCGCTGCCTAAATTATCGTGGCTACGAAGTTTTTTACTGCAACCTAGAAAAGCTTTTACTACCAGCGTCTGCGCTTAGGAGCGTATCGATGGTAAATTCACAGTGCGATTTTACTACCCCTTGGTCATACTTTTACTTTCACTTCACCGCTTTAATTTTTTCTAAGGAGGAGGTGAGATTCGAACCGTGGACCTCATGCATACAACTATGATCCTCTAACCAACTGGGCTACACAAGTGATTGTGGATAACTACATGAGTTATTTCCTTTCTAGTAAGTTGTGGTTAGACGTGCAGTAAATCTATTGCCATGAGATAGTAAAGACATATACAAATAATAGTAATTTTCAAATATGTTTAATTTCTAGTATACTGGTTAGACGTACGGTAAATCTATTCCCGCAAGATAGTAAAAACATGTACAAATAATAGTAGTTTTTAAATATGTTTAAATAGTCTTCCATACTACAAGAAGTGATGGTAAAAACACTCTCACAATATAGTAATTTCGTACAAATTTTACTATCTGAGCCAGAAAAATGATAGTAAATCCATTAGTCAAATTACCACTTTGTACATGCAAAATTATCACCGGAGTGCAGAATAAGCTATTCTATGCTCACAAGCATATTAGGGGATCTATATGTATATGTAGATATATTATAATAAAAATTAATGGTCAAAATTTCATTTTGAAGACCTTGCCAATGTCCAAACGTCATGTTTTTGTGAATCAGAGGGAGTATGTCATAGGCACGAGATGAAATGTGAGGGGATAATAACTGAGCGATAGAACTTATTTTACTTTGGTTTAATCAAAGAGAAAAGCTGAAAAACATGATCTTGTTGGATCCCATCCTGACGGGATCCTATCCTGGCTAGGATCCCTGTCTCACCAAAGCCCGAGGTGGAGCCGACAACAATGCAAATGAAGGCTCATCCTAGGGTTAGGCGTTAGGATGGGGTGTTCACCGATGCTGGGGGTTTACAGAGAACGTTTGATCTGGCGACAGCGACGGCCGAATATGGCAACGGCGGCAATCGCCGGAATTGTGGAAGAGAGGAGGGCGGAGGTGGGGAGGTTGAAGATGATCATGTTGCTCGAAGGGATAGCGTCGGGTAGCAGCTCTCCTAATCTAATTACCAAATCTACACAACTTCGTTCTCTGCTTTCTTTGCCACAAGATATCTCACATACAAGTGGGGTCTACATCTATATCTTTATATTTATCTTTACTATTATATATAAATGAGAGTTGGACCTCGTCAAGAAAATGCGTCAACTCGTAGGTTTGTCCTGAAATTTGTTTCTTTCCTTATTTTTCAACAAACGTAGCAGGTTATTGTGCAACCCTCAGCAAATCGGAAAAACATTTTCTTATTTTTTAATATGTTCGTAAACATGTAGGGTTGAACTTGAAAGAATGATAACTATTAATCTAAATGGTAAATTACATGCTTGAAGTACGAATATATTGGTGAAGCCTATACCAACGAACAAGGCACTTAGCTATACTAGTTATCATGAAACTTCACAGGAAAAAACAGTCCAGATTACTGGCAGAGTCCTTTTCTTCTTATGTTTTCATCAAACAATTTCAAATAAAAGAAAGACTAGACATCGATAGTATGATAGTAATATGGGATTAGACTATCATAAAAACATAATAATCTAATTACCAACATTATAACCGCACTGAATTGTATTAGAAAATATTATTTATTAAGATATTTTCATACAATAAATTATGTACGGAACATTTTTAAGAACTCGTCTAAACAAACTAGTAGCATCCGATATTCATTGCCTTTAAATAAAGGTTATCAGTTGACCGGTTGGTGTTTAGTATTTATTGCACTGCGATCAGGTAGTACATGTAATAAATTCAACTACCTCATTTTGGTAAATGCATTTCATCTGGTTACACTCATGCTTGGGTGCCTCCAATCAGAACATTTGGAATGTGTGGACAAATATTTTTTGTTGGAAGCAATCATTATCGTAGTGCATTTATAATGAGCCAAATTTATACGAAATCTACTGCGTGCATGGGCACTGTAGTGTGTTACCGCGTGCGCATACGGAGAAACATACGTTTAATCTGATCGTGTGTCTCATATACGGACATGTCCATACCACCTTTATTCATCTCATCTTCAGGAGAACCACCATCTAATTCCATTTCACCTCCACACCATAGGTCGCCGGCCCATGTTGCTTGCCATCAAGTTGTGTAGTCGTCTACATCTTCCTCAGCCCCAGCATCTTTGGATCCGTCCTCCTTTTTCCCAGCCATCCTGGATGCACCCTCTCTATCACTGGCTACCGCGGAATCAGGCAGCCCGGCCTACTCTCACCTCCTCTCCTTCCCCTTACTCTCTAGAATATTTAAACCTTATTGTTGCATATTCCATCTTGCAAGAGCGCCTTCCATTCTGAAGAAGAGGGAGTGCACATCTTATGCACTGTCACGACCCCATTTTTCGGAGCCGCGACGTGTTGCCCGCAACTGCCCAGAAGTTTCTCAGTTGCAGGAGTGGAACATATACATCACCAGCATAGCGATAACATTCGAGTTTATATTACAGAATAACAAAATATGTTTAACAGCAGTTTAATTTACATAGCGGACTGGGGCGTCTGAGCCCAAAATTTACATTACAAAAAGGGACCTACTCCACAGGCGCCTCAAGCGCGGATAAGACCTAAAATTCGGAATCGTCTCCGTCGAAATATTCTTCTTCGCACGGTGCATCATCGTAATCCTGCGCATCTGTGAGGGTTGGTGCAGTAATTAGTACACGGCGTACTCAGCAAGCCACAGTTGGAAAAGTATTCTATTAACTATATGCACTGGATTTCAAAGGAGGGGTGTAGGGTTTTAATGTTCGGTGGATGCATAGCCCTAGTCTCCGCCTTAGCAATTTAAATCTTCTTCGTTGAAACAGATTTAAGACAAAGTGTTGAGTTTAGGTAACCCCGCCGGGTTAACGACAGTTTCAAATACCATCACAAAAATCTACTTGTGCCTCGTACCGAGAATCACCTCTAAACACAGCTCCATTAACCGGGAGCACGGCGTATTCGAATACCATTTGGCTTGACTCTGCAGAGTTGCTCAGCTTTACCCACATGATCGCCGTACCTTCTAACGTCACTGCAGTCATACACACGCCCTTCGATGTGTCGACAGAGGTAGGCTATCAAGACTTTTTATCTGCTCTATCCTTTGAAGTCTCTACCGAGGAACTTTCATCACTCGAACTCCCGAGAGCCGACGGGCCAATGTCAACTACGCGATTCGGGAGTCGGGTGAGTTCTGAAGGTTTATATAGCCCCTAAGTGTGGTTTTGGTAATTAATGACAATATCTATGGACTAACAATTATGTTGAGAATTGTTTGAAGGTTGTTCCATAGGTGATGCAATGGTTGATAGAGCATGGATTTATTGAGGAATGCCATGAGATCAAAAGAGATGCATCGAGATCAATGAGCTCTAAGTGATGCTCATGTGATCAAGAAGAAGTTAGAGAGAAGAAGACCTCGGATGATCAAGATTGTAGTTCAAGGTATGAACTCAAAGATGATCGAGGTGTGCGAAGCTCATGAGTTGAGCTAAGTGAAGAACAAGAGGAAGTCCATGAGTTGGACTCAAGAAAATTGACGATAAGCGTGAAGGCTAAGTCATTTGAGGGGTTCAAATGACTAAGGTACATAGTCGTCAATAATGTCTTATGGACTAACCCACATGCTATGTGTTTGAGAGTGAGTTGGGGTTAGGTCCATATGGTGGCAAGAGATGAATCAAGTTATTCATGTATGCCAAACGGAAGAGCAAGATCAAGTCGAGCATGGTGAGGACTCATGAACTTGATGCTTGTGGTTCAAGCCTTGGTGGTGAACCGATGAAGAAGATGAAAAGAGAAAAGCCTCCCATACTTAGTGCATGGGGAGCTATCAATTGGACTTCATCAAGTTTCCGAAGATCGAGAGAGGATCGAGATAGAAGCGAGGATGAAGATCATCATCAAGATCAAGTGGAGTTGATGACAAGCTAAGAAGAGCAATAAGAAGCGACGAGACTTGGATGATGTGTTCATCAAATTCGGCAAGGATTGCTCAAGGCAAAGGTATGCCTATCTAGGGTTTCTAGTTTTGCCGGTCTCATGGAGTTTGGTGGGAGACCGGTTATAGGTTCGATAGCCGTACTATCAAGTGGGGCTACCGGACGTTGTAGCGCGATCATATCGGTTGTCGGATGCTCAAACCTAGGGTGTGTGCTTGTCGGGGTTTGTCGGGAAATCTAGAACTGAGTGTTCTAGGCTTCTTTCTGAGTGGAGGCGGTCTGACCGGCCTTGGGAGGCGGTCTGACTGGCCTAGCTTGTGCTAGGGCTACTTTCGGGTTGTGTACCCGGAGTGCCCGGGTTTTGTCCGGAAGGTCCGGGAGTTCTCGAGGTTGAAGAGTTCTCGGGATGTCCCGAGTGCTTTGCTCTTGGGGAGACGTCCGGAATGTCCGGACCTACCCGAAATGTCCGGGTGGTCCCGGAGTATCCGGTCGTATTCCCGGCGCGTTCGAGTTGTGTTCCTGGTTTATCCGAGTTGGGTACTCGGAGTATCCGGGCAGGTCCGGAGTATCCGGGTGTCCTTGAGCCGCCGTGTGCTGCTCTCGGCCAGGGTCCCGGAGTATCTGGGTAGGCCCGGAGTGTCCGGGAGGTTGTGCATCCGGAATGTCCGAGGTTGTTACCCCGGAATGTCCGGACGTGTTGTTTTTGTGCATCCGGAGTATCTGGGGCTGAGGCCCGGAATGTCCGGATGTGTTGGAGTGCTCCCAACAGCTCGTTTGGAGTTGCTGGATTTGTACATCCAGACATTCCGGGGCTAGGTCCGGAATGTCCGAATGTGTTAATTCAAATCCAACGGCTAGTTTTTGGGAGAGGGGTATAAATACCCCTTGCCCTCCTAGTGGGGGGCTGCTCATTTTGCTTTGTGCTAGTGGTGGTGGAGTGTTGTAACTTTGTGTTCCACTCTTTAGTGCTCTCCTCTCCTCTCTCAAGTTGATTTGTGAGATTCAAAGCCTTTGTGGCTAAGTGAAGAAAGAGAGAAGTGTGGGAGGTGAGTGGTGCTTTGGTAGGCTACACTTAGCGCATTAGTTGCGTGAGTTTGAGCATTCGGTGTCGATTGTGTTCGAGCGCGTGTCCGAGAGCTTGTTACTCTTGGAGGCCACCGACTCCTAGACGGCTTGGTGGTTGAGAGCTCGGTGATCTCTTCGTGAAGAATTGTGAAGAGGCCCGAGGAATTGTAAAGTGGCTTTGGAGCTCGCCATCTCCGGGAGTGGAGAAAGGAGCTAACCGTAGTGGTCGAGGAGACTCCGGAGAGTCCTCGAGAGGAAGTGGCTTGAGAGGGAGCCCACCCTTGATCAAGTGTGATCGGATCCTCAAACGGAGACGTGGGATATCGGTGGATATTCAAACTCCGGGTCATAAATCGTTTGTCCCTTGTCTCCTTTACATATCGCATTTTATTCTTGCAATTCATTCGTACTATAGTATACATCTTGTATAGAATTGAATTGCTTGCCTTTTTGGTATTGCTAGTTGATCAACCTAGCCTTGAAATCATATTCACTTTTTTAGGTTGGTATTGCACTAGTTGAATCAAGTTCTAGTGTGGGGGATTATCTTGTCAATAGCCAATAGTTTAACTCCGCATTTAAATTGGCTATAATTGATTAGAAGTTTTAATTGCCTATTCACCCCCCCTCTAGGCGATATCTTAGTCATTAAGGTCCTTTCAAGTTCCAGTTGTGATTCCCTACCAAGTAGCCTATCACCATATTTGCTTCTGCGGGCCTCCTAGGGAAGTGGGACGGCAAGCCAGTCTGTAGTTGTCCAGCTGAAAGTGCATCCACTCCCATGGAGCTTGGGAGGATGGCCATCTTGCCCCAGAGTTTGGTTTTGATGGTTATTGGCAATCCTCACCTGTGTCTAATACTTGCAATGAGTGTGAACAGGAATTAGATGGACAGGTGAAAGCTGAAGTGAGACAACTGTTGATGATGAGCCCTAAAAAGAGCAAGGAACTGGGAAGGTCAGAAGGACCAGCTGAGCTAGGCTCCTGAGGCACAGTTGCGAAGAAGCCGAGGCTGTGCTCGAGGGCAAGCGAGGTGATGGTTGCTTGATGGAGTTCAAGGGCCGTGAATGCAAGCTTGATAAGTCCTGGAGGAGCTAGGAAGCTGGTGGATCAGGACCAAGGGTTCGCTGTGCGTCTACAAGGGCAGTCATCTTCGGTGAAGAAGCTTGGAACCAGTGCCAAGGGTCTAAGCGAGCTGGTCAGGGACTGTGGCGAGGCCATTGCTCTCTGGTCAGTTGTAGGCTTGTAGTGAGCCGGCCAGAGTTGTGCTCAGGTGCTGCCTGAGGCAACCGAGTCCACCTGAGTTTGGCATCTGAGACTCAGGTGGGTAGCTCAGCCGCGGCTAGTAGGTTACCAGAGGTGCATGTTAGCTGAGTCTCAGACAGGTTAGGTCTGGTGGCTCTTTATCTGACGTGGCATGAGGGTAACGGCTAGCTGCCAGGGACCCTATAAATAGGGAACCTGGGGAGGTTTTCAACCTCGAACCTTTACCTAACCTTTGCCTCTAACCCGAAAGCAACCTGTTGAGAAAGAAAGAGCTCTAGGTCTCCAAGTGAGTGTTGCCTGCGTGCATCCATCGTGAGAGAGAGTTTACTTAGTCCTTCAGGTGTAGCATTCGAGGTACTGGTTCCTCCAAGAGTGGGAGTGCTCTTGGAGTTGGTGAGCAAGCCAAGTCTTGTGTGGCTGCCACCAAGAGTCTGTGAAGGCGATTCGGGTCTGCCTGTCTTGCAGCAGCAAGATCAAAAGGATTCCACACAAGAAAGGTACTCGAGGAAAGAGCACGATTTGGTGCCGGCTGTGAGAACAGCTTCCTCAACGGAGACGTACTGCTTCGCAAGAAGTAGGAACTTCGGTAAAACAAACCATTGTGTGCTTTACTATCTGTCTTGTGATCTGCTCTTATTTATTCTGTTATCTATGCATGCTTAGATCACTAGAGCACCTTTATCTGTTGCACACTAACTGAGTTTCCTCACCTGAGACTCAGTTAGCTCTTGCTAAAACTAGTACCTTTCCTGTTCACGTCATCTGATGCACTCACCTGACTCTCACACCTGAGACTCAGTTAGCTCTGAATATAACTTGTTCTACATCAGCTAAGTTTGCTATCTGAGTGTCTGGTGTTTATCTGATATATCTTGCTGAGTCTCAGTTACCTGCATCAGTTGCATATATTTTCTCTAGGATTGACCTATCTCCAGAAGAGAAACCCATTAGGCATTATAATTTCTAGAGCCGACCTATTCACCCCCCCTCTAGTCGACTCCTGAGATCCCTTTCAAGTGGTATCAGAGCCTCGTTGCTCATAATTGGCCTAACAGCCAGAGTCTAAAGGATGTCGAACTATGAGGGTAGAGTTCCTATGTTTGATGGTACTAATTATGCCTTTTGGAAGCGGAAGATGCAAATGCATCTTACTGCACTTGACCCAGATGTATGGAAGATTGTCACAACAGGTCTTGATGTGGTTGATGAGAGCAATCCCACTGATCAAGAGAAGATCAGCATCAAGAACAATGCTAGAGCTGCCAATGCTATTTATATGGGACTGCAAGAGCATGATTTCAACCGTGTCAGTACCTTTGAGGAAGCCAGAGATATATGGTTCACACTTCAGGCTATCTATGAAGGCAGTGACACGTTGAAGAGGTCCAAGAAAGATGTGCTGGAGCATGAACTTGACAACTTCCATTACCAACCTGGAGAGGACATCAATTCCATCTTCACAAGACTTACCATGATCACTAACCAGCTGAAGGCCCTTGGGTCCAACAGAGTAGAAGATTGTGATGTGATCAAGAAGTTCCTCTTTGTGCTTCCCAAGCCTTATCACACTCTGCGTCTGATGATGAAAGAAAAGGATGGCTTTGACAGATTAAAGCCCACTGATGTCCTTGGTAGGATGCTCACTCATGAGATGGAGCTAAACCACTCCAAGAAGCATGCTATCACTTCTGGGAAGAACAAGGACATAGCCCTCAAGGCAGTGGCCACTCACAGGGACTCAAGTGATGAAGAAGAAGATCCAGATGAAGAGATGTCCACTGATGAGGAGAATGAGCTTGCCATGCTTACTCGGAACTTCAGAAAGTTCTATCGAAGGAAGAAGTTCTCAGGCTCATCTGACAGGTTCAAAGGGAAGAAGCAACTCAGTGACAAGAAGTGTTTTGAGTGTGGTGACTCAGGACACTTCATTGCTGATTGTCCCAAAAAGAGCAAGAGACAAGAGGATGGCAAGTACAAGAAGAAGGAGATCATTGTCAAGAAGAAGTACAAAGAAGGGAAGCCTCCCACCTTCAGAAAGAAGAAGACCTCTGCTGCCAGAGCATATGTGGGACAAGCTTGGGTCTCAGATGACTCAGAGTCAGAGGAGGAGTCAGAGGAAGAAACTGAGCTAGCTGGGTTAGCCATCTGTGTCTCAGGTGGATCACTCAGCAGCCCAACTGAGCCAGGAGAAGACTCAGTCAGGTCTCTCAGCTGCGCACCTGAGACAGACTCACTCTTCGACAAGGATGCAGATCCTACATATGCTGAGACTCCAACCCTATGCCTTATGGCTAAAGGCAGCAAGGTAATGACTGAGGATGACTTCCCTGATTATGCTCAACTAATGGACATTCTTGACAGGACAGAGAAGCTCCTTAGGAAAGAGAGAAAAGAAAACATCTCTCTCAGGGACAAACTAACTGACATGCAGGTGTCCCTTGATAATGCACAAGATGCTAAGGCAGATCTTGATGAGGAGGTTTACTTATTGCAGGAAGCTCAAAACAAACTTAAGCTATCACATGAGCTCCTAATCTCTGAGCATGATAAACTCAAAGAAACTCACTCATCTTGCACTGCTGTTACACCTGATGCAAATCCTCCTACTGTTATAGAAACTTGTTTAAACTGTGCATCTCGCATCAATGCTATTACTTCTAGTACAGTGTTTGTTGTAGATTCACCCAGTGAATTAAGCACTTCAACTGCTACTAATCTTGTTGATGCAGCAAAGTACAATGAGCTCAAGGAGGAGCATGAAGAGCTAAAAAGGCTCATGAGAATAGGCCTGTGCAGTGCTAACATAGGCATGCAGAATTTTGCTAGGCTCCAGTCCACCCTAGTACTAAAGAATAATGGTACAAGGGGACTTGGTTTCACTCCTGCACTTATAAAGAACAAGTCTTCATATATTCCCTCTGCTACTAACAAGAAATACTTGCAGAATCACTTTGTTCCTCAGAAAGGGAAATATGATACTAACTCTCTTGCAGGAAACCATCGAAAGACAGGTGGTTATGTGAAAATTCCCTCTAATCCAAGCTATGTGCTTAAGACAGGGAAAAAGGGTAAACCTGAGGCAATTTATGTTGGACCTTGGAGTAGTTACAAGAAGGTACCAAGCATTTGGGTACCAAAGTCAGTAGTCATCTGTGTCTCAGGTGACTCACTCGGTTGGGTACCGAAGTCAGGGAGAGCCACCTGTGACTCAGGTAGCTCACTCAGGTGCAATGCAAATTTGCTAACCCTTCCATCTGAGTTTGCAGGAGATAAGAATCTGAGAAAGATTCAGAGGTTCTCTAAGCTTTCTAAAGCCGTAACTGCTAAGAACCCTAATGTTAATCTTATTCCTGCTATTGATGCCTACAGTAAGAGACCTGCTAACTTGGGAACCAAATCTATCTGGGTTCCTAAGTCTCGCAACTAATCATGCAGGGCTCTGCCTCCAGTGGAACAAAATGGGTCATGGATAGTGGCTGCACACAGCACATGACTGGAGGCAAAGAGCAGTTCTCTGAGATAAGAAAAGATAACCTTCCTTGCAAGTATGTCAACTATGCTGATGATTCAAGAGGCAAGGTATTGGGTTGTGGTAAAATTGCTATATCTCAGGAACATTCTCTTACTGAAGTAATGCTTGTTGAGTCTATTTCATATGATCTCTTATCTGTTTCTCAATTATGTGATGCTGGAATGAAAGTCACATTTTATCCTAAAGAGGTCTATGTCCAGAAACTAACAGATGACTCACAAGTTTTCAAAGGCTATCGAGTAGATAAGCTATATCTTGTAGATTTTCAGGATCAAGAAGCAGCTGTGCCATGTTGCCTTATAGTCAAAGCTCAGTTAGGCTGGCTGTGGCACAGGAGGCTAGGTCATGTGGGGATGAGGCTGCTGAACAAACTCAGTAAAGAAGAACATGTCCTAGGCCTGAAGCAGATCCAATTCAACAAAGACAAGCCATGCTGTGCTTGTCAGGCTGGAAAGCAAGTTGGAAGCCCTCATCCACCCAAGAACATCATGACCACTACTTCTCCATTCGATCTCATACACATTGATTTGTTCGGTCCAACTACATATGAGAGCATTGGAGGTAACAAGTATGGTTTTGTTGTTGTAGATGACTTGTCACGTTTCACTTGGGTATTTTTCTTGAAGGACAAGTCACAGGTGTACAAAAGGTTCAAGCATCTCATTGTCAGAGTTCAAAATGAATGGAACATCAACTTGAAGGCAGTGAGAAGTGACAATGGGACAGAATTCAAGAACTCAAGAGTTGAAGCCTTCATGGACAAGCATGGGATTAAGCATGAGTTCTCTGGTCCCTATGCACCTCAGCAGAATGGAGTGGTGGAGAGGAAGAACAGGACCCTGATAGAGATGGCAAGAACACTGCTGAGTGAGTACAAAACACCAGCAAGGTTTTGGGCTGAAGCTGTGAATACTGCCTGCCACAACATCAATAGACTATATCTTCACCCACTCCTAAAGAAGACACCTTATGAGCTGCTGACCAACAAGAAGCCAAACGTCTCCTACTTCAGAGTATTTGGTTGTAAGTGTTACATTCTGAAGAAAGGCAAGCGTCTCTCTAAATTTGAATCCAAATCTGATGAAGGAATATTTGTTGGATATAGCTCAGAATCTCACACCTACAGAGTCTTTAACACCAACACCAAGGTTGTTGAAGAAGCTGTAGATGTGACATTCGATGAATCTAATGGCTCACAAGATGGGCAAGTTGCTAATGATATTTCAGGGAAGGTAGATATACTTCACAAGTCAACAGGTGAAGTCAGGCCCCAAGTTGAGGAGCAAGCTTCATCTGGAGTTACAAACCTACCTGACCCAGCTGATGAGCAGGATGAAGTCAATGGCATTGAGTTCGAGTACAACCCAGCTAATGATCTATTGGACTCAGAAGCCTCCATGCACCCAGCTGAGTCTCAGGAAGAGCCAACTGAGTCACAGATACACCCAGCTGATCCACATCCAGCTGTGACTCAGGTGGCTGACCCAGAACCCCCTGTGATCAGCAGGCTGCAGAAGGATCACCCTGTAGACCAAATCATTGGTGCCATTGATAGGGGAGTGACTACTCGTTCTCGTATTGCTAACTTTTGTGCTCACTACTCTTTTGTTTCCACCATTGAGCCTAAAAATGTAGGTGAAGCTCTGTCTGACTCAGACTGGATCAATGCTATGCATGAAGAGCTGAACCAATTTGAGAGAAATGAAGTCTGGTCACTTGTTGAAAGACCCAAGGATCACAATGTCATTGGAACGAAGTGGGTCTTTCGCAACAAGCAAGATTCTACAGGCCAAGTGGTGAGGAACAAGGCAAGGTTGGTTGCTCAAGGCTACACTCAAATAGAAGGCTTGGATTTTGGTGAGACCTTTGCACCTGTAGCTCGACTTGAAGCTATCAGGATACTTTTAGCTTATGCAAATCATCACAACATCAAGCTTTATCAAATGGATGTCAAGAGTGCCTTCCTCCAAGGTAAGCTTGCTGAACTTGTGTATGTAGAACAGCCCCCTGGTTTTGAAGATCCAAAAAGACCCCATCATGTATATGTTCTCCACAAAGCTTTATATGGTCTCAAACAAGCCCCTCGTGCTTGGTATGATACCCTAAAGGAGTTTCTTATACATAATGGTTTCAAAATTGGGCTTGTTGATACTACACTCTTTACTAAAGTTAAAGGCAAGGACTTATTTGTATGCCAAATATATGTCGATGACATAATATTTGGAAGTACTAACCGTGTGCTAAGTGATGAGTTCAGCAAGATGATGATAAAAAGGTTTGAGATGTCCATGGTAGGAGAGCTGAAGTTCTTCCTAGGGCTGCAAATCAGACAACTCAAGCAGGGAACTTTCATCTCTCAAGAGAAGTTTGCCAAGGACATCCTCAAGAAGTTTGACATGGACAAAGCTAAGTCAATATCTACTCCCATGCAAACAAATGCTCATCTTGATCTGAACCAACAAGGTAAGTCCACTGATCAGAAGGAGTATAGGTCTATGATAGGTTCTTTGCTGTATTTGTGTGCATCTAGACCTGATATAATGTTGAGTGTTTGCATGTGTGCACGTTTTCAAGCTGATCCTAAGGACATTCATCGCACTGCTGTTCGTAGAATACTGAGATATTTGATTCATACCTCTGGGTTTGGTCTATGGTATCCTAAGGGTGCACCATTTGAGCTTGTAGGCTATTCAGATAGTGATTATGCCGGATGTAAGGTTGACAGAAAAAGCACCTCAGGTACCTGCCAATTTTTAGGGCGTTCCCTTGTGTCCTGGAGTTCCAAGAAACAAAATTCAGTAGCCCTATCCACAGCAGAAGCCGAATACATAGCAGCTGGTGGGTGTTGTGCTCAATTGTTATGGATGAGGCAGACCTTGAAGGATTTCAACATATCCATGTCTCAAGTACCCCTCTTCTGTGACAATGAAAGTGCAATCAAGTTAGCCAACAACCCTGTCCAACACCAAAGATCCAAACACATAGAAGTGAGACACCACTTTCTAAGAGACCATGTAGAGAAGAAAGATATCCAACTGTGCCATGTTAGAACCGAAGCTCAGCTAGCTGATATTTTCACCAAGCCTTTAGATGAAAATAGGTTCTGTACCCTCAGGCATGAGCTAAATATCATGGATATCTCGAATGTGCAGTGAGGAAATGATGATACACGTGTACACATGATTGCATTTCTGGTTTTTTCATTCTCTGCATTCTACATGAGTCAGCCACCTGAGTCTCGGTTGTACCTCAGGTGGGTTAAGGTCTTATAGATACCATGCTGATTTTGCATCTTATTGAACTCATGGATTCACCATTGGGTTAGATAAGTTGGATCTTACCATCTATTTCAATTCAACACAGCTTTAGCTTTGTATTGATTGATCGTTTGGCAAGCTGTGTTTGAAAAGAAATTCTCTCTATTGCTTTCATCTCTTATCCTTAAGTTCTCTCTGGTAATCCTATTGAAAACCTTGTCAGCTGAGTCTTCCACATGAGTCTCAGCTGAACACATTCAAAAATTCCGGAGAAAATCCCTAAGTCTGGAGCTCAGCTCAATTTTTCTTTCCTACCTGAGTCTCAGGTAGCATTCTAGCTGACCCTCAGGTGCCACAGGGCCACTCGGGATATAAAAACCCACCTCTGTAACGGTTCGCGCTAAACCCTCTTCAGAGTCTCAGTGCCCTTGCGCCCGTCGCCGCCATCTGATTCTCAACGATCGTGCGCTTCTCCGACGATCTTCGCTCTCTCCGAAGCTTCCCAAAGCTCTCCTGATTGTTTTGGCGCCTTCATCTCCAATCAAAATTCCAAATGTAAGTCTCCTCGAGCTGTTCTTCACAGAACTAGGGTGGTTTCCGCCTTAATGCGAATCCCATGCTCTCGAGTATCTTTTAGTTGTGGAATTAGACAGAGATGATGTACCTTTAACCTCTAGAACGATTTCTTGCAACTCATTGTCCAGAATTCTCAAATTTCAGCAAGATTCGATAAACCTAGGTTGCTCTGCTACTCCACCTGAGTTACACAATTTATCTCACCTGAGTGTCAGGTAGCTAAGTCAGGTAGCATGAGATGACTTGTGAAACTCTCCTAAAACCATCCAAAAATGGCCAATCATTCCAGTTTTCTCTGCAATAGGATTATCTCTCATCTATTCTTTATCCTACCTCTCCTATGCAGATGTCTGGATCAAGGAATGTGCCTGAGGATATAACTGATGATCTGCCCATTGGTCTGAGAACCCAGCTCCTAAGACAGAAGCAGCAGTTAGAGTGGGAGGCAGAGCAGGCTAAAAGTCTTGGAAAGAAATTGGATGCAGAAGAAGCTGCTCAAAGATCAGTAAAAGCTCCAATGTCCCCCTCTGAGCTAGCCAAAAGAGAAGCTAGGCTTAAAGAGCTACAAGAAGAGAAACGACAGATGGACATAGCTACAGCTCAGTCAGCTAAAAGAATGAAAGATTTAGAAGCTCAGAAGGCTAGCAAGGAAGAACAATTGAAGCAAGAGAGGAAAGCAAAAGCAGCTGAAAAGAAAGCCCAAGCTGAAGAAGCAAAGAAGAAAAGAGCTGAAGAAAGAGCCAAGAAGGCTGCTGAGAAAGAGGCAGCTATCAAAGTCAAGAAGGCTCCAGTAGTTGATACACTCAAAAGGACAAGGGCTGCAGGCAAGCCAACAGATTTATCTCTGAGCAAAGTCCCAAAGAAGCCAAGATCAGAGGCTGTGGTAGTCAAGAAGAAAACAAAGAAACAACTGCAAGAAGAGGAAGAAGCTGAATGGAGAGTAGAAGCTCTTAAAAGAAAGGAACACAGCAAACTTATAGAAAAATGGCAAGACCTAACTGATAAGTTGCCCAATGCCACAGATGAGGAAAGGCCTCAAATGAAGGAAAGAATAGATGCCCTTGCAAAGCAAATCTTTGAATCACCAGATGTTCCAAAGAGTGTGAAACTCCAAAGAGAAACTCAGCTGAAGAACAAGGCAATCCATGAAGAACTCAAAAAGCTGCTGAAGCAAGAAGGAAAA
Source organism: Stipa capillata (assembly GCA_019208055.1). NCBI lineage: Eukaryota > Viridiplantae > Streptophyta > Magnoliopsida > Poales > Poaceae > Stipa > Stipa capillata. The sequence continues at coordinate 134,501 of JAGXJF010001177.1, forward strand.
GCCTCTGGACAAGAGAAAGCAGACCTGATCAAACAAATTGATCGTCTATTCCCTCAACTCTCAGAAGATTATAAGCCATTCTGGACAAGGTTCTCAGATATCATTCTACAAAGGAGAATAGAGAATCACATGTTGGAGTTAAACTCTTGTGCTGATGAAGCTCGTAAGAAGCATCTACAAAATGAGATTGCTGAAACAAACTCAAGGATATTTTGTGCATCCAGTTCTCAAGCACTTGATGCAGTGCCCCTTCAACAAGCCAGTGGTTCAGTGCCTCAACTGAGTAAGCCAGCCGAGTCTCAGGCGGCTGCATCAGCTGGACTAGAATTAGTCCCCACTGAAGTGGAAACTCAACAGAAAGCTGCCATAGAATCAATTGAAGACATTTTGGCTGAGCTTGACTCAAGAGAAAAAGAACTTGAGCAGACTATGGAGGAATCTATGGATAAGCTAAGATCATCTTTTGAAGAGAAGTCAACTAAAGCACATGAAAATCCAACTGAGCCACAAGCAGATCCATCAGTTGGAGTATCAGTGAGCATGGGTTCTGTATTTCAGTCTCTATCAGACTTAGAACCAGCTCAAGAAGAAACAAGACTTGAAGAGCAAGAAAAAGCAGTATCTTCTCCAGCACCTGAGTCAGTCCATAGGATGCCAACTAGGTCTCAGGCACAGTCAACTGAGGCTCAGTCAGAAGACTCAGATGACTCCTATTCAAGTCCAAGTGATCCTCATCCTCCATCTCCTCGCAAGAAGAAGCAAAAGCTGTCTGAATCAGATGAAGAATATCAAGAAGAAGAAGAGAGTAGTGGAAGGAAAGAGTCAGCAGAAGAATCAGACTCATCCCCCTCTGCATCTGACTCAGAAGATATCCCAGCTGAGACTCAGTTAGAAGAGTCAGATGAGTCATTGGAAGACAAATATTCAGCTATATTCTCAAAAGTTGCACGATCTGACACATCAATGATGAAATTCATATCTGCAACTGCTTTCAAGAAGCTACCAAAGGCAGATGCCAGTCTAGCCTCCATGAACCTGGATTCAAGAAGCACATCAAACTACACTGCCATGAGAACCACAAATCCATATTTTGACAGTGAAGGGAATCTGAAAAGAAGACATTGCAATGATCCAAGGTTTTGGAATGATCAGCAGCAATCAAGCTATCATCTCTTGCTGCAGAAGAAAGGTTTTGTTGACAGCATGCCAATTGATTGGGAAAACCTTGCCAAGAACGGCTTAGGAAATTTGAAGCAGATTTTAGCTGCTGTTCAACTTGATGAGATATGCAGCTTAAACCAAGATTATGATTCTGAAGCTATCAAGGAATTCTATGCAACAGTCTTTGTAGAGCAGAACAATCAAGATTATATGCTCTGGATGACAAGAGGTCAACTGCTGTGCATCACAGCTCCCGAGTTTGCAGAGCTGTTCAACCTACCATCAGGGACAAAGCTACAGAAGATCAGCATATCCAAAGGCTCAGAAGAAGATAAGAGTCTCCTGCCAGATTGGGTTCCAAATGAGAAAAGGAAGAAGTTCTTCCCTACAGGCTTTGTGCCTCCTCCTGTTAAGGGTGCAGTCCCTAAGCATATCTCCAATTTCAAAGGATTGATGAAGACACCCAAGCACATAGTGAAGATCTTGAACATATCCATCTGTGCCAAAGGTGGAGGAACTGATGCCATATACAATCCAGTATGGAGAATTCTTGAGCTCATCGCAAAGAAAGAGAAGTTTGATGTGGCCAGATACATATTCTCAGAAATAAATGAGTGCCAGAAGAACAGAACTGACAAGATGAGATATGGCTCATATCTAATGCATATGATTCTCCAAAGAACATCATTAGCATCTTCAGTCTTCTCCTTTGACAAGAAGACATATCTCAGCAAATTCAGACCTCAGAAGGATGACCATGAAGATGAAGTTCCTTTCTACAACATCCTCAACTCATCTCAGCCAGACTTTTCAGAGCCTCCAGAGCAAGCTACCAGAGTCTCAGTCAGACCACCTCAGCCAGCAGCTGATCTCCCAGCAGTCCTACCTGAGCCTCAGGTGTCTCCCACCCGAGACTCAGCTAGAGAATCATCTCCTCCTGCTGAGCGACAAGCATCGGTCTCTGTGAATCTTTCATCAGACAGTCTCCCTTTGGTTCAACGTCTAGACAATCCCGCAGCTATGGATGCTTTCATTAAACGGGTTGTGCCAGTACAGATCTCTTTGTATCAAGAGGAGACAAGATGAACTGCAACAAGAAATGGCTCAGCTGAAATCTGAACTCAAGAGTGAGATGGCAGATCTCAAGGCCTCGGTCAACAGCAAATTTGATCAGATCCTATCCCTCCTGCAACCAAAGCCAGCTCCCTGAGGATCTTTTCTTTCTTCTTCCTATCTCTTTTTAGTGCTTAGTGGCAAAGGGGGAGAGAGTAGGGAGAGAATAGCTTAAAGGGGAGAGTATTATATTCAGGGGGAGCAGTATGTAAAAAGGGGTAGACTAGACTGCATGTGTGTCAAGACATTCTATGTACTGCAAAATGATTTTATCAGTCTTGAACACCTCGTTTTTGTATTGTATTGACTGTTATTGCTCAAATATATTGAAATACATTGATCTCTTTATCACATCTGCTCTGATACATGATATTCCTCTCTTTAGCTCTAATACATGCTCTGATATTTGATATATACATGACGCTCTGATATTTGATATTTGTACTCAAGCATGCAATCCTTTCTGTTATCTTATTTGCTGAGTACTCCTCCAACATACCTGCTATTCCGCTGTGCTTATATTCTCAGTTATGTTGTGAGAACCTGTTTTTGCATCAACTCTCCAATGTTTAAATCTGAACTGTACACTTGTATTCAAATGCAAAATCTCACTTGTGCACATCTTAAGGGGGAGTTGATGTCAAACAAGGTTAAATGCAATACTCTTTTTTATCTAAGTGAATGTTTTAAAGGGGTTGCCACTAACCACCAAAAAGGGGGAGATTGAAAGTGCATCCACTCCCATGGAGCTTGGGAGGATGGCTATCTTGCCCCAGAGTTTGGTTTTGATGGTTATTGGCAATCCTCACCTGTGTCTAATACTTGCAATGAGTGTGAACAGGAATTAGATGGACAGGTGAAAGCTGAAGTGAGACAACTGTTGATGATGAGCCCTAAAAAGAGCAAGGAACTGGGAAGGTCAGAAGGACCAGCTGAGCTAGGCTCCTGAGGCACAGTTGCGAAGAAGCCGAGGCTGTGCTCGAGGGCAAGCGAGGTGATGGTTGCTTGATGGAGTTCAAGGGCCGTGAATGCAAGCTTGATAAGTCCTGGAGGAGCTAGGAAGCTGGTGGATCAGGACCAAGGGTTCGCTGTGCGTCTACAAGGGCAGTCATCTTCGGTGAAGAAGCTTGGAACCAGTGCCAAGGGTCTAAGCGAGCTGGTCAGGGACTGTGGCGAGGCCATTGCTCTCTGGTCAGTTGTAGGCTTGTAGTGAGCCGGCCAGAGTTGTGCTCAGGTGCTGCCTGAGGCAACCGAGTCCACCTGAGTTTGGCATCTGAGACTCAGGTGGGTAGCTCAGCCGCGGCTAGTAGGTTACCAGAGGTGCATGTTAGCTGAGTCTCAGACAGGTTAGGTCTGGTGGCTCTTTATCTGACGTGGCATGAGGGTAACGGCTAGCTGCCAGGGACCCTATAAATAGGGAACCTGGGGAGGTTTTCAACCTCGAACCTTTACCTAACCTTTGCCTCTAACCCGAAAGCAACCTGTTGAGAAAGAAAGAGCTCTAGGTCTCCAAGTGAGTGTTGCCTGCGTGCATCCATCGTGAGAGAGAGTTTACTTAGTCCTTCAGGTGTAGCATTCGAGGTACTGGTTCCTCCAAGAGTGGGAGTGCTCTTGGAGTTGGTGAGCAAGCCAAGTCTTGTGTGGCTGCCACCAAGAGTCTGTGAAGGCGATTCGGGTCTGCCTGTCTTGCAGCAGCAAGATCAAAAGGATTCCACACAAGAAAGGTACTCGAGGAAAGAGCACGATTTGGTGCCGGCTGTGAGAACAGCTTCCTCAACGGAGACGTACTGCTTCGCAAGAAGTAGGAACTTCGGTAAAACAAACCATTGTGTGCTTTACTATCTGTCTTGTGATCTGCTCTTATTTATTCTGTTATCTATGCATGCTTAGATCACTAGAGCACCTTTATCTGTTGCACACTAACTGAGTTTCCTCACCTGAGACTCAGTTAGCTCTTGCTAAAACTAGTACCTTTCCTGTTCACGTCATCTGATGCACTCACCTGACTCTCACACCTGAGACTCAGTTAGCTCTGAATATAACTTGTTCTACATCAGCTAAGTTTGCTATCTGAGTGTCTGGTGTTTATCTGATATATCTTGCTGAGTCTCAGTTACCTGCATCAGTTGCATATATTTTCTCTAGGATTGACCTATCTCCAGAAGAGAAACCCATTAGGCATTATAATTTCTAGAGCCGACCTATTCACCCCCCCTCTAGTCGACTCCTGAGATCCCTTTCACCAGCGGGTAGAGCAGACTTACTAGGCCAGGTTCAACGAGTCGAACATGTGGTTGAGCGGTTCTTATGTTCATCACTAAGCACAAGGGTTGTATCCTCAAGTGCCCCGAGTAAGGAAATCCTCCCGATTACTCCCCGGAAGGGGTATGGCTGCACACCCAACACATGAGGGCCCCATCTTCTCTGTCCCCAACCGTCAGCAATTTCCCTTTAAGAAACCACATCCTTCGAGTTTAGCTAGGGTTAACAATTATCCTTAAACTTTATTTAGCCTAACCTCTAATACCGGTGAAGGATACTGATATATCTTATTTTCATCTTAGGGTTTTCGAGGTGAATATGGCCTACGAGAATTAACTGGGCTGTGGGGGTGGTAGGTATTAACTACGCATTCATGTCATTCTAAAAATATACGTAAGAAATTAATATGCGAAAAATAATAACTAATCTAGTAATTACAGTAAATAACATGGCATGTGGGATCGACATGGACAAGAAATGTGACTTGCCTACTGCACCGTAGTTGTTCGGGTCGATGTCTTCGCGAAGATCTTCACCGTCGGGATCCTGCGCTAGCATCGGTTCATTACTATCGTTCCCTAGTTTGCAAAAAGATCCAAACAAACATACACACATAAGTCCGGCCTGGACGAATGCGAGCTGGGAGCAAAATGCATATTAATTGAAAATAATGCTGAAAATAAGGTGTGGGGGTGTGCGGGATTAGAACTGGGATGCTGAGAAGTTGAAGAAAGTGGTAGGGTTGGAGTTAGGGTTTTCGGACGGGACTCAGATTGTGAGGTGTAGGAGTTTTTGTGGGTTTTGGACATTAAAAAGTGAGAATTTGGACTAATGGATAGCAAAAATGGAACCGCATCGTCGAGACGATCGAAACGGCATATAACAGGGTTTTTAGGGTTTTGGGCCCAACGGGTCTGCCCCGGGCCCGCAAAAGTACTGGGCCCATTAGGGCCCTCGGGTTGGGCTGGACTTGAGCTAGGCTTGGGTTGGTCCTGGGCTAGGGTTAGGGCTTGGGCTTGGGTTAGGGCTGGGCTCAACAGAATAAAAGAAAAATAAAAGGGAAACGGGCCAGCCGATTTGGCCTGCTGGCATTCGGCCTTGGCCCAGAAGGGGAGCAGGCCGGCCTACGGGGAAAAGAGGCCGAGGCCTGTTAGAGCGGAGGGGAGGTCGGGCACCGGCCGGGAGGGGGAAACAGGGGAGGGGTGGTGGCCGGCGGCGGCGGGGAACAATGCCTCGCCGGCGGTGCTCACCGGACCAAATTGGCTGGTCGGGGAGCATCTACGGGAGGTGAGGGTTTCATTTTTGGAGAAAATGGGAGGCGGTTTCACTGGGATTAGGGCTAGCAACGGGAGAGGTAGCTCGGGTAGCTTGTCGAAGATGGGAAGGAAGGGGGGGAGGAGACAGCGGGTTCGCTGGTGTTCAAAGAGGGAAGAGAGGTGGCGGAGGGGTTTCAGAGAAGGAGGAGTTGCTCAGAAGCTTGGGAAGTGGAGGGGGTTGCCGAGGAGGCGCTCGGCGGCGGTGGGGGGATTCACCTCTCCGGTGGTGGAGGAGGACGGCGAGGCTCGGGAAGGCGCTCCGGGGTGGTGGAGTTGCTCTGGAGAAGCCGAGGATGCTTGGGTTGCTCGAGGGGGGCTCGGGAGAGCTCTGGCGCGCGAAGGATTGGAGGGGGGGTGCCCGGGAAGGGGAGGCAGAGCTTGGCCTCACCGGCTTTTATAGCCAAGCAGAGGAGGCATTGGTCGGGGGTGAAGCTCGAGGCGACTGCTCTCGTGGCGACGGCGAGGGCTGCGTGGCAAGCGGGGCGCTAGGGTGAGGCATGCGGGAGCGAGGTGGCGGACGGGGCAGCAATGGTGGCGCAGGGGCGAAGAAATCCGACGACGCGTGGGCTGTCCTCGGGCGCGGCGACGGGGCAGAGCCGGCCCCACATGGCTCCAGCACCGAGGACGAACGGCGCGGCGTCGCTGATCTCATCGGGTGGCGCGATGAACGGCGGGGCGATGGAACGGTAGGTGGCGATGGGGTTGGGGAAGAATGGGAGGGGAACGGCGTCGGGAGGTAGGGGAAGATGGGGTGGGTTGAGGAAAAATGGAGATGGGCCCGGGAAACGAGATACGGCCCAAGAGCGAATTTTCAAATTTGAAAACTTTGCAAATTTTGAATTGTTACACTCACTGTGCCGTAGAGAAGCCCGATGACTCCGCGCCACCACGCCCAGAGTGCACCCTCTGTGGCTTCAAGCAAAAACCAAGATTTACCGCCGAGCTTGCTTCCGACGGCTGCAACACCATTTTTCCTAAACAAGGAAAAGGTGTTCATGACATGCTCCAATCCGGCCACATCATCTACAGGTGAGTGTGATGCCTTCTTTGTTCAGATTCATGTGGTGCCTGATTGGTTGCTTTTTGTGTCGATGTATTTTGGAGGGGAGGGATTCAATTGGTGTGCTCATAGTGATGGTGATATGCCACCCGGGTACCGTCATGGAGGACGAACCCGGCCCTCCGGCCACGGGATGGGCCGGGCCGACTACTCGGAGTCCGACTACAACACGGGGGCACCTCACCGACGTGGAGTACAAGACAAGGACTAATACCTGTCCGGCTTACCCGGAATCAGTTGTAACCAAATAGGAAACATATCTGTTAACCCGATCCGGACTCTGTAACCCTACCCCGGCCGGCTATATAAGGCTCGGTGGGGGACCTCCGATCGGCATCGCTTTACATCCAGCATCGTCTCCATTGTTTCATAGCTCAAGCCCCCTCGAGATCGATTCTCTAGGGCTTGCGGCACTCGGGATTCATCAATACCAACCACCAAACACAGGACGTAGGGTATTACCTCTCCGAGAGGGCCTGAACCTGTCTAAATCTTGTCTCCCGTGTGCAACCATCCTGATTTGCTGTGCTCACGCCGCCCCATAATTAGTATTGCCGGAATAATACTCCGACAGTTGGCGCGCCAGGTAGGGGCTCGTGCGCATAGATTCATCTGCACGAGTCGGGATGGTTTTCGTCAACAACAACGTCTTCGTCCCGGGATGCATCGTGAGGTTCGCCCTCATGAGCGCCGTCCCGGATCCTGGCCAGCTTCTCCAAATTGGAAAGTTGAACTTCATCGCCGACAAGATCGGCCAGTTCCACCTCTGCTACTCGGCGGCTTCCCGAGTGGCGGGGGCTTCATCAGCTCTTCAGCACGAGCCTCTTCCTGAGCTCGTGCCTTCGGCTCCTCTCTCCAGCGAGGAGGCTTCGCCGAAACCAAGTCCGTTTGCTGTACCTGAGTACGCACTCGGATCCCGACTGGTGGGCGCCATCGAGTCTCTCCTTCCCATCCTCGAGTATCACTCGGATGACAACGAGAGTTCTGGCAGCCACCACCCGTACCCGGGAAGTCTTCATGGCCCACGCCGGCTCGCAAGACGACGGCGAAGGCCACGGGGTTCCCATTGGGGAACAAACGCCGGCTGAGCTCGAAGCTACCCGACTCCGACTCCTTGCTAAGGAGGAAGAGTTGATCGAGCAGCAGACTCGACTCGCTCGTCAGCGCGACGACCAACAACGAAACGACGACATGAGGGCTCGTGGGCGCCAGGTCCACAACGAGCTTCGCATGCGTGAAAGGGAAGGGGTCCCGATCTTTCCCCTCCCGAGTCACAACATCGTCGCAGCCACAGTGGCGGCTCGCGCTATCGAGATCCCCGAAGGCAACCCGGGACACGACGAGCTTCGGCGGCTCCGCGTTTTGTTGGAGGAAACCGCCCTCCAGCATGCTGGAGCTTTCTGAAGATCGCCTCGGCTCCTCTGCAGGCGCCAGGAGTCGGCGCTCTCCACCTCGGAAAAGCCCATCTAACGTAGATGGGCGGCGAGTGAGCCCCGACCAACATCAGTTGGCCGGAGCAGTCCACGGGCGACTCGGCCCCGACCGAGATGCTCGTGGCACCATTGACGCCAGAACCCGTGCCCGACGGGACGCGGAAAAGAACGCTCGCCAGGCCGAGCCGGTCCACAATCGACTTGGGCCCAGGGACCCTGTGGGCATTGAGAGAAGCGCCCACCACGGTTCCAGGGGAGAAGATCGTGGCAACCACCGCAACGATAGCGGGGCCACCGGCCGGGAGCGTTCCCCTCCGACCTCCTCCGGCATGGGATACTCGGGTCCGAAAGCATTCGGCCCCCGCGTCCGCAGTGTCATCTTCCCGCCACGATTCCGGGTCACCGGCATCGACAAGTACACGGGTGAGACCCGGCCCGACATCTGGTTGGCGGACTACCACACGGCGTGCAGAACCAACGGTGGGAACGACTACGTCGCGATCCACTATCTGCCGCTCTTCCTGGCCGACTCGGCGCGAGCTTGGTTGACCAGTCTACCTCCGGGGTGCATCCATACGTGGAAAGACCTCGAGACCCTCTTCGTGAACAACTTCCAAGGTACCTACAATCGACCCGGGAACGCGTGGGACCTCCACAGTTGTACACAAGGGGTGGATGAAACTCTCCGAGAGTACATCCAGCGCTTCTCCAAGAAGAAAAATTCGTTGCCCGAGATCCGGGAAGGCGACGTCATCACCGCCTTCTCCAAGGGGATTCGGAGCACCGACCTGATCCATAAGATCGCGCGCAAGAATCCTCAAACGACGCGCGAGCTCTTCGACATAGCCAATAACTTCGCTACTGGCGAAGAGGCTGTCCGCAGCGTCACTCGGAACGACAAGGGCAGAGGCAAGGGCAAAACGTCCGAGTCCCCCAGTCGGGACGATCACCCTGAGTCGTCCAGAAAGAAGAACCGGAAGCGTGGGGGCGGAGATCTCGTCGCCGCCGCCGATCGCGCTCCGGCGCGCCGCCCTCCGCGCACCAACACGACCTTCGAGGAGATGATGAGTCAGCCGTGTCACTTTCATGGACCCAAGTCCAACCACCTGACGCGTGACTGCAATCTCTTGAAGAGCCTGAACAAGCCCTACGCCCCTGGCAAGGGCAAAAAGGAACCCCCTCAGGACGAGGGAGATGAGTTCCCAAAAGAGACCGCTTGCTTGATGATCTTCGGCGGACCAAACGGCTACGAGTCCAAACGTCGCCAGAAGATCATCGACCGAGAGGTCAACGCAGCGGAACCGGCCGTGCCCAAGTACCTGCGATGGTCCGAGTCCGTGATTTCATTCGGACGCGCGGATCACCCCGACTACATTCCCCAGCCGGGACGATTCCCCTTGGTGGTGGACCCGATCGTCTGCGGTGTCCGACTTACCAAGGTCCTCATGGACGGCGGGAGTGGTCTCAACATCCTCTACGTCAAGACCCTCGATGACATGAAGATCTCTCGATCAGAAATCAGGCCGACTGGCGCCCCCTTCCACGGGGTGGTGCCCGGCAAGATGGCAAGTCCACTCGGGCAGGTCAGCCTGCCCGTTACCTTTGGTACTCCCGACAACTTCCGGACCGAGACTCTCACCTTCGAGGTGGTCGACTTCCCGGGATCATACCATGCCATCCTGGGTCGTCCCTGCTACGCCAAGTTTATGGCGGTCCCCAGCTACGTCTACTTGAAGCTCAAGATGCCGGGCCCCCACGGCGTGATCACAGTGCAAAGCAGCTTTCAGCACGCTTACACGTGTGATCTAGAGAACTGCAACCTCGCCGCGGCTCAGATCTCCGAGGCCATACTCTCCAACCTCAAGTCAGCCGTGGTCGAGGAAGCACCGCCATCCAAGAAAGCTTCAACGTCGACATCTTTTCAGTCGGCGCGGGACACCAAGTCGATCCAACTCGACCCTGAAGACTCCACCAAGACGACGCAGATCGGGACTGCGCTCAGCGACAAATAGGAAAGCGCGCTCGTCAGCTTCCTCCAGGACAATCGGGACATCTTCGCCTGGACTTCCTCCGACATGCCCGGAGTCCCACGGGAAGCTGCCGAGCACTCTCTCAACGTTCGGCCGGACGCCAAGCCGGTCAAACAGCGCTTACGCCGATTCGCTGAAGATAGACGTCAGGCTATAGGAGAAGAAATAGCCAAGCTTTTAGCAGCTGGCTTTATTAAAGAAGTGTATCATCCCGACTGGTTAGCGAACCCAGTTCTTGTTCGCAAAAAGAATGGAAAGTGGAGGATGTGTGTTGATTATACTAGCCTTAACAAGGCGTGTCCCAAAGATCCTTTCACTCTTCCTCGCATCGACCAAGTGGTCGACTCCACAGCCGGGTGCGAGATTTTATGCTTCCTCGACGCCTACTCGGGCTATCACCAGATCAAGATGAAGGAGGATGATGAGATCAAGACATCTTTCATCACTCCATTCGGCGCTTTCTGCTACGTCTCCATGCCCTTCGGACTTAAGAACGCCGGCGCTACGTACCAACGGTGCATACAACGCTGCCTTCAGTCGCAGATCGGCCGGAACGTGCAAGCTTACGTCGACGATGTGGTGATCAAGTCCCAAAAGAAAGAAGACCTCCTGAGTGACTTAGGAGAGACTTTCGCCAACCTTCGAAGATTCAGCATGAAGCTTAACCCCGAGAAGTGCGTTTTCGGGGTCCCTTCGGGCAAACTACTCGGCTTCCTCGTTTCCGAACGGGGGATCGAGGTCAACCCGGAGAAGATCGATGCCATCCTCAAGATGGCTCCACCAAGGAACCTCAAAGACGTCCAAAGGCTTACCGGGTGCATGGCAGCTCTCAGTCGATTTATCTCCCGACTCGGCGAGAAGGCCATGCCCCTCTACAAACTCATGAAGAAGTCGGATACCTTCACCTGGACTCCCGAGGCCCAGGATGCCTTGGACGCTTGAAGAAGTTCTTAACTACCCCCCCCCGGTGCTGGCGTCTCCCATGCCCAATGAACCACTGCTTCTCTACGTCGCAGCGACTACTCAGGTAGTCAGCACGGTCTTGGTCGTGGAACGTCCCGAGCCCGGTCATATTCAGAAGGTACAGCGCCCGGTTTACTTCATCAGTGAAGTACTCTCCGAGTCCAGGCGCGGTACCCGCAGATCCAGAAGATAGCCTATGCGGTCTTCATAACATCACGGAAGCTCGTCCACTACTTCCAGGGCCACCCCATCACGGTGGTCAGCTCCTTCCCGATCTCCGACGTCATCAACAACCGCGACGCCACGGGTCGGATCGCAAAGTGGGCCATGGAGCTTATGGCGTTCAGCATCATCTACGCTCCCCGCACGGCCATCAAGTCCCAGGCTCTCGCCGACTTCATGGCCGAGTGGACCGAAGTCCAGTCTCCGCCCTCCGTCCTCGACCTCGAGCACTGGACGCTTTATTTTGACGGTTCTCTGATGCTCCAGGGCGCGGGGGCTGGCGTGGTGCTCATCTCCCCCAAGGGTGAGCGCTTCAAGTACGTATTGCAGATCCACTTCCCGGCATCTAACAATGTCGCCGAGTACGAGGCTTTGCTGCATGGTCTTCGTCTTGCGGTTTCACTCGGGATCCGCCGCCTTCTCGCGCGCGGCGACTCAGAACTGGTAGTCCGGCAAGTCATGAAGGACTGGTCGTGTCGCGACCCCTCCATGGAAGCCTACTGCCAAGAAGTCCGCAAGCTCGAACCAAGTTCGACGGTCTGGAAATTACCCACGTTCTGCGCCGGGACAATGAGGATGCCGATGCACTCGCCAAATTGGGGTCCAGTCGGGACGTCGTCCCGACTGGAGTTTTCCTCCAGGTGTTGCACGCTCCCTCCATCAAGGCGAACGCAGCACCTGAGACCGAAGAACAACAAGTCCCGGAGAGTGACCCTGCCCAGTAGCCTCCAGCCGAGGCCCTCGCTGTCTCCTCCGACTGGACTGCACCTTTCCTCGACTACCTCTTACGGGACATCCTCCCGCTTGACAAGACCGAGGCACGTCGCCTCGCGCGACGCGCCAAGTCATTCATCATCATCGATGACGAGCTCTACAAGAAAAGCACCTCCGGCATCATCCAGCGGTGCATACCGGAGAACCAGGGAAAACAATTGCTGCGCGAGATCCACTCGGGAGTATGCGGACACCATGCTGCCCCTGCGTCACTAGTCGGAAAAGCCTTCCGACAAGGTTTCTACTGGCCGACTGCTGTATCAGACGCGGAGCACATCGTCCGGACCTGCGAGGGATGCCAACACTTCGCCCGGCAGACACACTTGCCGGCTCAGGCTCTGCAAACCATCCCGATAACTTGGCCCTTCGCTGTCTGGGGCCTGGACATGGTCGGCCCGCTCAAGAAGGCGCCCGGGGGCTACACGCATCTCTTCGTCGCGGTCGACAAGTTCACCAAGTGGATTGAGGCCAAGCCAGTCGCCACGATAACTGCTGAAAAGGCCGTCGAGTTCGTTCGGGACATCGTCTTCCGATTCGGCGTTCCCAATAGCATTATCACGGACAACGGCACCCAGTTCACCGGGCGAGCTTTCCTCCAGTTCTGCGACGACTACAACATCAATCTCGACTTCGCCGCCGTGGCACACCCACGCACCAACGGGCAAGTCGAGCGGTCCAACGGGCTAATATTACAAGGCCTCAAGCCTCGAATTTTTCAGCGACTGAACAAATTCGCTGGCAAATGGGCGGCCGAGCTACCTTCCGTCCTCTGGAGCCTCCGGACTACGCCCAACCGGTCAACCAGCTATACACCTTTCTTCATGGTCTTCGGCGCTGAGGCTGTCCTCCCGACTGACCTGGAGTACGGATCCCCGCGTGTCCGCGCCTTCAACGAGGCCGAGTCAGAAGAAGCCCGGCACGACGCCCTCGACCAGCTCGAAGAAGCCCGCGAGGTTGCCCTCCTTCGGTCGGCTAAGTACCAACAGGCCTTGCGGCGCTACCACAGTCGGCACGTACGCGGCCGCTCCTTCAACGTCGGCGACCTGGTTCTGCGCCGCGTCCAGACAAACAAGGAGCAGCACAAGCTCTCGCCGCCTTGGGAGGGCCCGTACATAATCGCCGAGGTACTGCGCCCGGGGGCTTACCGACTGAAGGACAGCGATGGCAACATCTTCACCAACGCATGGAACATAGAACAGCTACGTCGTTTCTATGCTTGAATCTTTTCATATAAATATATTAAAAACATGAATAAAGAGTTCTGTTTCGCTTCATTTAAAGCAAGTCTTTTCCCGACTGGCCCGCTACGCTCGCTCGTAGCGAGCACTCGGCGAATAGATGACTTCACCCTTCGTGCGTGAAATACTTAAGTACTGTGTACAACGTCTAACGTTCACTCTGTGACCCTGACCGCCGGTTTTACGCCGTACCCTGACGCTACACGGGACACACGCCCACGGCTAATCCCTACGCAAAGGAGGCTACAACGGGTCGGCACAGAGTAGCAGCTAACAGACCCACATACACGGGAACACAAGTCTGTTTCACGCTTGACATAAAAATTACTTGATTAATTGGACAAGTGCTTACAAAAGTTACTCGGCCTCCCCGAATGCACAACCAATTCACTCGGCATACCGAGTGAACCCAAAATTAACTCGGCCTTCCCGAGCCCTTTATACTCTACTCGGCTAGCCCGAGCAGTTTACACCTACCCTATTGTCTATAGGCCGGAGCGACTTAGCAGGGACTCGACGGTGGGTTCGACGGACTCCACCATCCCCGGGATTTCTTCGTCGAGCAGGTCCGCGGCGTACCCCTCCCCGATGGCCTCCAGGTCCAGCGTCGGGTAATGGGACCGCGCCACCGCCAAGACAAGGCCGCCTCCCGTCCTCGCGCTCTCCTCCTCAATGAAGGTCACTCGGGTGGGCACTTTGCCCAGCCGCACGCCGCCTGCCCCGCCTTCATCAGCGACCCGATCACCCCACGGGACTTCTCGAGGGCCGCCTTCGACCCTGCACCACAATGAACGCTTCAACAAAAGAAGACCAGTCGGCCGGGGCAAAGCCAAGGTCAGAAACGGCGCTTACCGGACTCCGCAGCCGCAGCGGCCTTCTTCGCGGCTTCGGCGGCCGCTTCCGCGTCCGTGGCCCTCTTGGCAGCTGCCTCAGCATCATGCCCGAGCTGCTTCTCCATCTTTTCCGCCAAGTCGGCGCGGACCTTCTCCGACGCGAGGGCCTCTTCGAGCTCCTTGGCCCGCCCATTGGCGGCCTCCAGATCTCGGGCACGGGCCTGAGCTAGCTCGGCCTCGCGCCCGAGCTCCTCCACCCGGGCCTTCTCCGCCGCCAGCTCCTCCTCGAGCATCCGGGCCTGTTCCCTCGCGGCGTCCAGGTCCCGGGCCCGGGCCGTCATCGTTTCAAGCTCCGACCTCAGTCGAACGACCTCCTCTTCGGCGGCTGCAAGAGACGCCACGTCAGCCAGACAGAAAGCAACGCAAAATACAAAGAGGGGGTCACTCGGCTAACCTACCTCGGGACTTGGCGATTTCCTGGGACAGACCAGCCTTCAGGCCGGCGATCTCCGCCCTGCGCTTGCGCACCACGTCCTCCGCCATCTGCCGGGCCGCGGTTATTTTGTCCCACTCGGACTTTCGCAACTCCATCCGTTCGATCACCGGCAGTCGGTCTTGGAGGACGGCGGTCTTGCTCTGCGACCGCTGGTTCAGCGCCTGCTGCAGAAGACAAACAAGTTAGGCCACCCGGCTGCATCATCAAAACCCTCCACTCGGTCCCAAGGACCCAGTGGAGGCTCGGGGGCTACACCCTCCGGGTGCACTGTTCGTGCACCCGGAGAAGAGTCTACAGACCATACTACATCTACCCTCCGCCCGACTATCCTAGTCGACCGCAGGCTCGGGGGCTACACCCTCTGGGTGCACTGTTCGTGCACCCAGAGCAGCAACTACAAAGAAACAACAAGGAGCCCTCCGCCCGACTACCTTAGTCGGGCAGAGGCCCGGGGGCTACTTCCTAGAGACACTGTCTCACAAAAAGGACAGTACTCACCTCCATCAAAGGGCACAGCCTGCCGTTCAGCAGGTTGGCCGCCTCCCTTGACGCTTTCAGCAAAGCAGGGAGGATCTCCCCGATTTGCTCGGCGCATTCCGCAGCCGCGCGCCACTCCCTCTCCTCCTCGGTGTCGTCGACCACCACCGTGGCCGGCTGCCCCGGCTCCTTTTCCCCGATTCGGAGCGGCCACGCCACCAACTCCGAGCACGGCTTGGAAGGCGGAGCCCCGCTGATCTCCCGCATTGGCGAGGTTTCAGCAGGCTCGCCCTCACGCACAGACGAAGCGGCCCCGCCCGCCTCCGGCGCCGCACCCTCCGCCATCGCCACGTCCCGGCTAGCATCCGCGGACCCCGCCGGCACCAATGCTCTGATGGAGGACTCCTCCTGAGGGGTGACTGGCGGGACTGCCTGCGTGCCGGGTGGTTCGGGAGTTGGCTCGCGAGCGACCACGATTGGAGGCGACGCCGGCCGGGAGGAGGAAGGAGCAGCCGCCGGCGGAGGCGGCGACGCCCGGGTATCTGGCGCTGGGGGGGTCTCCACCCTGGTTGGTTCCCGGGCCACTCAGGGGCGCCTTGGTGGCGTCCCCCGTCTTCCGCGTCCTGCAGAAACGACAAAGTCACCCACGTCAGTATATGAAGACGAAAGAACCCCAGAAACCAGTCGGCAGGGCACTTACTTCGCAGACCGAGCGACGACGAGCCTCTTCTTCACCCCCGCGACTCGTAGCCCGGCTGCGGCGGCAGCCGGAGCCGGCGAGGTCCCCGATCCGCCGGCTGCCCCGAAGGCAGTGTCGGCGTCTCTCTTCTCCCCCCGACTTGGGGGAGCATCGTCTCCAGCTGCCCGAGCAGCGTCGCTCGGGGCGGCTGCCCGCGCCACGGGATCGGCGCTGGCGGCGGGATCCTCCTGCCCCGTCGACGTGGTCTCCTCGACAGCCGGCGCAACCGGGCTGGAGCCCACGGTGGGGCCCTCCCGCTCCGACTGAGTCGGCTCGGGGGCGGTCGGCGCGTCCGAGTTGGTGCCCGCGGCGGCGTCCTCCGATCCCGTCGGCATGGCCCCTGCGGCGGGCGACGCCGTCGGGCTAGCGGAGCCGTCCCGCCCCGGCGAGGAGTCGCCCCTCGCGACGATGGCGGGACCGGCAGCGGGGCCGCTCCGTTTCCGATTCCGCCGCCTCATCAAGTAGGCGCTGATGTCGTCCGAGTCCTCCTCCTCTTCCTGAGCGGTTACGCTCGGCGGAGGCGGAGGAGGAGGCGGAGCGACAGGCGGGGTCTTGGAGACCTTGGCGCTCTTCGGAGGCCTGACGCCCTTCTTGGCGCCCTTCGAGGCCCCGGCACCTTTCGAAGACCCGGCGCCCGCCGGCTGGCCGGCTCCAGAAGGAGCAATCCCGGCCGCTCCCTGCGGCGGCGCCCCGCTGCTCGGGACGTCGGCGTACCGCGGCTGGTTCCAGACCTCGTCCTCCGGGAGGGGGGCCTTGGAGTTGAAGCCGAACAGCAGCTGCACAGAAACCAAACCCGGGTAAGACTCGGTGAAAAGAATAAGGAAAGAACCGGAAGGATGCGACCCGGATGCTTACGTCGCTCGGGGGATTCGCTCGGCAGAAAGGGGCCGGCCGCCCGGTGAAATCCAGACTCGTTCCCTGAGCCAGGATTTTCTCGAGCCGGCTCTGGACCTCGCCCTCCGAGAGTTCCTCGGCAGACTCCCGGGTCGGATCGTCTGCGCCGGTGTAGTCCGTCATCGGGTGCGCCCGCAACTTGGCCGGCTGCACTCGCCACCGGACAAAGGTTGCGGCGACGACCGCCCCGGTGACCCCGGACTTTATCGCCGCCTCGAGCGCCGCCACAATGACGGAGACGCCGTCTTGCTCCCTGTCGAGCGGCATGTCCGTCCAGCTGGGCTGGACCTTCGGCGGCTGCCCCGAGAAGGCCGGCAGTGCTGGCTCCGGGTTGGCGCAGTAGAACCAGAAGGCGTGCCAGCCCTTGTTCGACGACGGCATCGGAGGGGCCGGGTAATTCGCCGCCGTCCTTGACCTCAGCTGGAACCCGGCGCCGCCTACCACGGCCGGGTCGTCTTTGCTGGGCTGGGGCTTCACCATGAAGAAATGCTTCCACAAGGCGAAGTGCGGCTGGATCCCCAGGAAGCACTCGCAAAGCGTGATGAAGCACGACACGTGGAGGATGCTGTTCGGGTTGAGGTTGTGGAGCTCCAACCCGTAGTAGTACAGCAACCCCCGCAGAAATGGATGCGCCGACACGGAGAATCCTCGCTCGAAGAAGGGACCAAGGACCACCAGCTCGCGGGTGTCCGGGGTTGGAAGGGTCTCCCCCTCGGCGGAGCGCCACCCGACCAATTCCTTCGCCGGTAGCACCCCGAGTCACACGTAGAGCGACAGCCTAATCTCCGTCGCGGTCGACTTCACCCACGAGCCCATCGGCGATGATTCTGCGGGCGTTTCCTCTCCGCTCAACAGCTTCCAGACAATGGCGTCTTCCTCGGCTTCCGTCGGATCGGCTTCCCAAGGCGGGGATTGCATCCGAGGTGGCGAGGAAGGAGGATAGGGTTTTGGGGGAAGCAGGGCGCGCGGGCGGATTTGAGAAGGCGAAGGGTTTCGAGCGCTGGAGAATGAAGAAGACAGATGGTGCGTGGGTCAGACCCGCGGGTCCCGTGGAATATAAAGGGGCGGGCCGACGGTTCGATTCCCCCACATTGCACGTGTCCGGGTCTGCCGCCGCCCACGACGCGCTTCTCCGGATCCGCCGCGCCCGCGACCGCGCCACTTCCGATTCTGCCGCTCGTTTCGCGGGCCACGACGCGCTCACTCCGCGCCCACGACTTGACGGCGCCGCGATTCGTGCGGTTCAATTAAGGAGATCCAACGGTTGGCCTATCAGGCTTACGACCCGACGGAATACGTCTCCGATATATGGTGGCTAAAGCGTATTCTCCATGAGTCACTAGCCAGCTATCGAAAAGGACTCGGCGCTGGGTGCTTTGGTCACAGAGGGTATCAGAGGCTGGCCTCCAGCGAGGAACGCAGTCGGCTGAGTACACCCGAGTGAGGGACAGTAATGGCGTGCCTCCCGAAGGCCACAAGTTGGATGCTGAGCAACTCGGAGCCGTCGGATTCTTCACCCAGACTCATCGAGCGCTCAAGCCTCGAAGCTCTGGTATCTGGGATCCCCGGATTCAGTGGAATGACCCGGCGTAAGACTTCTAAACTCAGGGACCTATGCGCCGTGTCTGTTTTCTCTGGTTCGGACTTGGAGTTTCAGAGGCATTCCTTCAGGGGATGCTAGCTGGCCTTAACCCACTCGGGAAGGCCGGGTGCTACTCGGGAACTCAGTCGGGATTGATGGCATGCCTCACGCCGGGTTATCAGCCGGTCCCTGTCCCTCGGGATGGATCGGATGCCACCAGAGATTACCCGTTAGCAGCTCACCTGCCTTTGACATTCCTGCCTTACGGGTGAATGTTACTTGGCTTTCATTGTCTTTTTCACAGTCCAGTCAGCCCTTCGCAATCTCCCAGCCAGCCGAAGCCAGTCGGAAGACTCGACCAGAGGAGAAGGCAGGCAGCAGTGAAACCGCGAAGGACTCGGGGGCTACTGATGGTGATATGCCACCCGGGTACCGTCATGGAGGACGAACCCGGCCCTCCGGCCACGGGATGGGCCGGGCCGACTACTCGGAGTCCGACTACAACACGGGGGCACCTCACCGACGTGGAGTACAAGACAAGGACTAATACCTGTCCGGCTTACCCGGAATCAGTTGTAACCAAATAGGAAACATATCTGTTAACCCGATCCGGACTCTGTAACCCTACCCCGGCCGGCTATATAAGGCTCGGTGGGGGACCTCCGATCGGCATCGCTTTACATCCAGCATCGTCTCCATTGTTTCATAGCTCAAGCCCCCTCGAGATCGATTCTCTAGGGCTTGCGGCACTCGGGATTCATCAATACCAACCACCAAACACAGGACGTAGGGTATTACCTCTCCGAGAGGGCCTGAACCTGTCTAAATCTTGTCTCCCGTGTGCAACCATCCTGATTTGCTGTGCTCACGCCGCCCCATAATTAGTATTGCCGGAATAATACTCCGACACATAGATATCGGCATCTGATTCAGTATGTATTATCGTTGCTACCACACGTCAAGCAAGACATCAAGGTGAGTCGAAACAGAACAAGGCACCCCGTGTTGTGAACAAGTTGTAGTTGCTAATTGCTAGTTACTTGTTATGTTCTGTTTCTCCCGTCCCAATTCTTAGTCAATTTGTCTACTACTCAGCCTATTGCTTATTTTAATCTTGAATGATGATTAGTGCTTGCTGCCTTGCCTTGGTGTTAGTGAATTACCAGCAAGCAGCCATGTGCCATGTTGATTACCTGGTTATTTTAGAAAGTTTATTAGTGCTTCACTGCTTGTTTCCTTGCTTGGTGTTAGTTACGGAATGCTTTCTTAATTATTTTAGTACTAAAGTAGTTTTCAAACTAATAGATGCATGTTAGCGGTATCAATCTATACACATGGAAGTAATTATGTCATTTTAGATGTTTTTGGTTGGTAACAGATGCATTATTTCCTCTCATATTTTGGATGTAACTATAGAGTATATTAGATGTAACTATAAATTATTATAATATTAGTTGTAGATTTTATAGGGTGCACATTGAAATGGTAGCATAATTTTCTGGATTTTTCTATGTGCTATATTTTTATTACAATTTTTTTTGGTAAAACCATTGTTCGTAAACGTATTTATGTCCGTCCAAAGTAACCCTTAACAACCGGATATAAGTTAACAATGTCAATCTATTGAATGAAAGTAAGTTTATTATTTTAGATGTTATTTTCTATCCATAACTGATGTATTTCCCCATATGTTGCATTGCAAGAACTTTTTATTATCGTTGGTGTTTGAATCATAGTACAATCTAATGCCGGATTTGTGCTACTTTGTTTTTGTCCTTCAGCTTGATGCTAATCCTTTCAGGTTGTGATGAGGTGATCCGACGGTTCCCGCTGACTTCATTGTTTAGCTGGCTATTGAAACTTCATCCCTACAACGACATTTGTCGTCTTGCAACGAGTTTCCTTCGTCCCCATGTGGATCTGGTTTTTTGTATGAACAGAAGTATTCCCTAGGTTAATAGAGCAGTGATGCGATCGAATCCATGGTCTAGCGTGATCTAATTTTATTTTTATATTGTAGTTTTTCACATGTTGCACAAGAAGCAAATATATTATAACACAGAAGTAATTATCTACGTGATAGGAAAGTAACTATGTATATGTTTAGAAGTAATTTTATGAATTTTTTATGTATACTTTTGATTGTTTAGTGAGAGTGAATGACACTAGCTTCTTAACAAAATAAGTGTAAATATTTTATGCTAGCTACAAAATGTGCAGATTTGTTAGTTATTTTTATGCTTTTTAATTATGTTTGTGTGTTGAGCTCTCCATGTTATAATGGACGTAGGTTTTGTAGTCAATTGAGGTAATTAGTTTCCCTAGTAAATAACAAGTAACTATGAATCTAAGAAATGGTTCGTTGTAGTAAGTATGTATAAACCTGCGACTTAATGATTCTAGAAACATGAATTTTTGCATTTAAGTTTTTTTTTAGGTTGCATGTTCATTAAGAATATACTTCAAACATTTGTGTAAAAAATAGAGATATGCTTCAGATACACGATTAAACGTTCTAGTTGATTTGTATTGTTTGGATGTATTTATGCAAAAGGTTTGGAGTTACTTTCTTGTATGCGGGTATGTAACTATATATGCAAGAAAGAGATATCTTCTCATGGCTCTCTTTCAGTTGTATGTTAGAAACTAGTCGATATTATTGCAGTACATACTACTCTATTAAAAGTAAATAGAAATAGCATCATTTGCGATATGGATGCATATGGTGCCTCAATGCTTGGTTGTGTTGTTATTTTCTTTCGGATAAACTCAAGTGTTTTTGCAAACATAAACATTACCAGACATAAAATTGATTGTTGAAGTTTAGCCTGTTAGCTTATGTAAAATTGAGAGCCTTTAAAACTTCTGCACCAGTTATAGCAGTAGCATGTAACTGTGTAATTATCTTGGAGGCATAGATGTGTTTCTATTCTTTGTATTTTTGTTAATCTGTTAATTAGACGGTGATTAGATCTTTGTACAGAGAAATCTTATAAAGACTTCACCACAGAACAACGTAAAGAAGTAGCTTAAAGCGTTGCCGCAATCACGTTATATCATAAGAAACACCGCGCACTAGGTATTGAACGGACGGGATACGCCGAAAGTTAGAAGGGTCACTGTAATACTAGCTGACTACTGCGCACTAGGTAGTCTGCTCCTCGCATTCACCCGGACTCGGAGCTCACATGACGGAAAGTACAAAGGAGAGAGCTGTCTAGCTGGAAGCCGGGCCCAGCCCGAGCCCCGACTGGATCCAACGGTCGAAGGGAGCCAGCCACCGAGACAAGGAGAAACAAATCACGCGATGATTCATCATGGTCAAGCCCATCTGCGGCGGGTCCCACATGTCAGCGTGACAAGAGATTCTCAGTGGGGCAGCTGATCGTGACGTGGCTGAGTCGTTCAGCTCGTGCACAACCAGGGGAAAAGAAACACATTGTTCTTGCCTATCTCCTGCACACACGGGCACAAGGCCCTTGGAGAAGAACACATTGTTTTCTTTGCATTTACCTGTGCTTATGACGGCAGCATGGCACTTGTCTCTCCAATAACCCAAGCAACTAGCCAGCTGTGTTTAGACTCTTCTTGTTTTCTTCTGAGGATCCGACTGTTTTGGAGTTCTTGGTTTGTTCATCCATGTATGGCATCGATTAAGTGGAGCGAGACTTAAATTCCATTTAAGCCCGAACTTAAAAGTCCAAGCATGGAATGAATGGTAAAAGGGCCACGACCGCGCGTAGCTGCACGAAGCAAATAGTCCTATTAGGCTATTAGTATACCCTGGCAAAGAGGTAATTAAGCTTGGCCAGATGTGCACTCTTCTTCGCCAATCTAGCTACGATTCTGTTCTCATCTCGTCGGGTTGGCACCGGCACCATCAGCCGTAATTCCCCCGGTGGAGCGCGGGGATGCATGCACGGCCATGATCGAGCCTGAGCAGCGCGCGTGCGAAAACACGCTGATTCTGAACTAGAATGGAATGCTGATCCTTTTCTTTCCCGCAAGAACATATCCCGTGGAACACCAGTGTACGCATTGTCGCTTTTTCGACAGTCCATGGATCATATGATCCTGCCCTCCTGGTCTTGGTCGATCTACGAACGCAGCCATTGATCGGTTCAATCTTATCGGCTCCAACTTGTGCCAGTAACAGATGCCTTTAGTTATGGGCAATATACCATTGTAGGGAGCATGCGTGCATTGACTTGCTTTCGTTACGGTTTCAGCCGGCTTCTTATTTCCATCGCTGCTTTCAATTTTTCTTGGATGATTCAGCAGAGGAGGTCACGTTGTGCTCAGCTTTCACCTCACGATACGACGAAACGAGAGCAGAGTCAACACGCCATCACGCCCTGCCGTCCAAAGCACAGCGGCTGCTATTAATCACAAAATCGCTGGATTCCGAGCTAACATACAGCAATGCCCAGTCATACCGTACTAAAAAGCGTCCCTTCAAGTTGCTTTTGTAAGCAAAGTGGCTCTTCAGGTTTTTAGTTTAGACGGCTATTCTGGCTTAAGAAACAAGCTGCTAGCTCAGTCTCTGCTGTTCTTGACCTCATCAAGCAAAAGCTAGTACCAAAGAGAGAGAGAGAGAGTATTCTATGGCATGCGCCCTTTCGCTTCACATGCCACCATAGAGTGCAAAAGAGAGAGAGTTCATGTGGATCGTAACATGCCGTGTTTACAATATGTATGTATATCCTATTCTCCGTGACATCGACACAGTACTAGGCACAATTCAGGTGGTGCAAGTGTGCCATGTAAAGAGAGATTGTAATAGGGTAATCTTGCTAAATTCGCTAAGGACTCGAGATGATGTGTGGTATGGCGTCTGCACGCTCCTTCTGCCATCTCTGAGGTCCTGAACCAAGAGTGTATTGCCCCTTTTGCTAATTAATAATCTCTCTTTGCCCTAAAAAAAATTGTATATCATAGAACAAGACGATCTCCCAAAAAATAAATAAAAGTGAAAATCATAGAACAAGATGACGCTGCTGCTTGTACAAGCTGAGCCCGTTGGGCCTTTTCGGGCCGTAAACTTGGGTTTCAGCGGCCCTCTGTTGTCCATGGTACAGGGGCTCTTTTTGAAAAACAAGAAAGAAAGCGGGGTTGAAGCCGGAAAGGGCACTGCCGCTAGTCGTCCGGTCGTCCCCGTCCTCGTCCTCGTCCTCGTCGTGGTGCTCGTGCGAGTTGGAAACCCTACGGTGGTCGGGAGTGGCGAGGGGTGGGTAAGAGCGATGGTTCGATCTCTTCCCGTCGCGGCGGGCCGTCGCCGTCGTGCTCCTGTGCCTTTCCGGTCCCTGCCGCGGCGTCGAGCGGCTCGGGGCGAGAGAGTGCGAGGACCTGGGGTTCACCGGCCTCGCCCTCTGCTCCGACTGCAACGCGCTCGCCGAGTTCGTCAAGGACCAAGGTACGTGGTACATACCAACCTCTCTCCTCTGTCCACTCGTCATGTGGTAATGTTATGATGTGCGATCTGAACCGCGCAAGGCGTAGGAGTAATGGGATGCTATTTCTCTTTCTCAGCGAGACTGATTTGGAGTGTGAAATCTTTGATGAGTGGATCGGAGTGCTAACTATATTGCGGTTGCAGCTGGGAAATTGGCTCTCATTAACCTAAGGAAACCCAATTAGAGTGGAATGTAGGATTTTTAGACCACAGACCAATGGCCACCTTATAAAGAAATATCAAATTAGGTGGGAAGATTCGATTAATGGACCTGGATTTTGTGGATTTGAGATTTTGGGTGGTAAGTTCTTCAAGTAATCTGGGGAAAAAGTTCACCCTTTTGTGATTGAAGCTCGGAACCAGCTCCAAAACTGTGATTTAGTCATTTGGGGCCTGTGGCTTGTGGGAAACTTTAGGAATTGAAGAGCTCCTTCCACGCTGATTGTACTTGGAAAATTTGAGGCTTGTCCTTAGGACTGCAGTTGTAGATCAGGGCGGTGTTTGAAGTGTGAGGGGAATAAGTCTTATCCCACATCTCCTGCAGGGATCAGAGCGGTTTATTATGGAACTTCTGTATTTTGGTGTACTTGTCACTGTTGTTTTGATTAATTCGTCTAGGAGACGCTAGCTGGATTGAAAGTTGCCAATTCAACTTGTAATTTGGAGAATTATACTTTATCAAGTTTGCTCATTGCTTGTCTGGGATGAAATCTTTTGTTCAGTCACCCGACTGTTGGAATGGAACTACAGATGTGTTCCTTTTTCTTCATCACATGTGCTGGTTATTCCAATCGAATGTTTTGTAACAACTTATTGAATGTTTGGTTGCAGAGCTAGTGGAGGACTGCCGTAAATGTTGCACCGAGGATTCAGATGATTCTATCAGCAAGGTATGAACCATGAAGCTCCATGAATACCAAATGGGTGACTACTGGTTTTAGTTTTACTTCTCATAAGCTGCAATTAGAACCAATTTTCCTTTTTGGATTTAGAGTGCATTTTGTGCTATTTTCTGACTGTCACTTGTTCTTCTCTCAAGGTTTATTCAAGGCTCAACTTGAAGATTAGAAGTGCCAAATAGGCAAATAGCATCTTATGTCCATTGGATATTATTGATGAACTTGTTCTTTAGGACGTTTTTAAGGCTGAACTTGAAAACATATTCTACACTAGATATGTAGGACGCTTTCAAGGCTGAACATGGCATTAAGCATACCATATAGCAGTTCACGTCCACTTATAATATCTTCTGGTTCTTGCTATTGCAGCTCACGTACTCCGGTGCAATTATTGAGGTATGCATGAGAAAGCTGGTGTTTTATCCAGAAGTTGTTGGCTTCCTCGAAGAGGATAAAGATGACTTCCCTTATGTAGAATCCCGTTATGCCTATGGCTCTCCACCAAAGCTCATAATGCTTGACGACAAGGGTGAACAGAAGGAGACTATAAGGCAAGTTCTACTTAAGTTGAGAATAATTTTCTAGTTACCTAGGAGAATAATTAGATCCTTGGACTTCTTTTCCAAACAAAAAGAACTTGCTTTGTCTTGATTCATTACCATTTACCTGCTGCCACTTACTGTATATGTTGTCTGCTACCCCGTCCTCTTTCCCCATCTCACATGATTTAAAGTATAATCTGATGACTGAGGCAATAGGCAAAGGTATATTGGATTTGTTTGTGTCCGTATACTGCTGTTGATTTGAACATAATTGCATGGACATAAAACTGGTTAGTATACTGGTACTGGAGTGCTCTATGAAGCTGCAGTAGCACGATGAGCAATAGATCCTTGCCAAAGTGGCATCATTTTCCCTTAGCACACAATCTATTATTCAATTAATGGTAAAACCATGTCTCCACTAATTCATTGGTTCATTGACTACAAGTCTTAAACAAACTGAACTTCCAAACTTGCAGGATTGACATTGGAAGCGCGAGCACATTCGGCAATTTCTCAAAGAGAAGGTGAAGCCAGCGAAATCAGCCACCTGATTAATTGCGATGAGTTACTCTACTTGTAGAACCCTATGGATTTTGTTCTTTTGCAAGCAAAATCACGGTCCATCCTTGATCTGTACCTAAATCTGGATAGCATGTGTTATGTGTACACCTCAACTGTTTTTACAAGAGAACTTCTCGTTTATTCGTTTTGTTATCAGAGTCAGGCTGCTGGAACTGCTATCCGACACCAAAACGTAATAATCAGTGTAATACGGAATGCTCATAGACGTTCCCCTGAGGCCTGAGCTTTACATTAATAAAGACTACAGAGGGTACAAGAATACAAAATATACCATCCTATTTGTCGCTTGTACAAACAGAAGCAGGTCAATGCTCTGATTATCTACACACCATTGCCGGCACTGCATTGCAAATACCAAAGGGGTACAAATTTTTTCGGCAAGTCGATTCAAAATCAGTAAAGAATCAAGGGTGTGTTGAAAGATTCAAGAATCATACGGGAACCAAAAAGTTGTTTGGATGCAGTAATCTGCCCGCAACGACCGAGATAGAACGGCGACTGTTTAGCGCGGAGGCAGGCAGCAACTGAGTCTAGGTTGCATGTTCTATTCAACTAACCAGTTCACCTAGACTGATGATAAAAGAGGACAATATATTTTAATTTTTTTTCTCATGTCTAGATTCTTCTAAATTTTAGACGTGAGATTGATGTAGGTCACATTACTTTTATTAATAATATGTTAGTCAAGTCTTAAGTACGAAACTTCTTGACTCGAATTACACGCATCTAATTAGTTTATCTAAAAGCTTAAGCTGACTGAAGAGGGCCGGTCGTTATACTGCAACAGTTGGCATCCGCAATGATCGGGATCTGACGGTCACTTCAGAGGCGTCCCATGTTTTCCGAGGGCAGGTTGCCCAACAACCTAAGGTGCTAGTATTTGGTTCACTGTCCAAGCAAATACAGACAAGTTACACGTTTTAGCAACCGGTTTGTTCGCCACCACTTGGAGCTCCAAAGTCTATTAGCACTTGACCCACTTGTCGTAGGTATAATTGCTAGCCGAGACTTGGCTAACCTGTGACAGAAGAATTTGGTGAGGCAAAGTATAGCAGCCAACCAAACACGTCCTTGCACTTGCTAGTGATGCAACTCGTCCAAAGGCAAGCTAACCATCAGCATGACTGCATTACTCGAAACATAAATGTGGATGTGGAATTTCAGGCCCACATATTCTACTAATTTTAATGGCGATCATCGCCCGTTCCTTTTATTTAAGAAAGGAGATGTATCAACTTGCATTTGTAGCTGTAAAAAGGCGTTGCTCTCATATGTACAGTTGAGCTTGACGAGTGCTGTTCTCGCTAGTCCATCTAACTTGCCTACATTTTCTCCATCACGCAGAGGCTCGAAGCTAAGGGAAGCTTCGCTTCACAAACTTCATCTTTCATTGAGGGTACTGAAATCTAGTGCCCAGGCGGTGAACAGTTTTGCACGTGCAGTATGCTTCCGGGTTCAGGTGAGCCCCTAAACCTGTAGAGAGAACATATTTGACAAGTTAAAGTTGTTGCTCTGTTGGAATAAATAGCACACGTGTACATGACAGAAGAATGGCAGTAGAACCGTTGAGTCCAAGTTATAATGGTGGAGATTAATCAGATAAAGATAAGAATTTTTACAGTTCTGCAACAAATACAATTCCATTCCAATCACTGGCAGGGAAGGAAGTAATACCTGTCTTCGCCTCCGGTGTTGAAAAGCATAGCAAGACCGTGCTATAACATAACATGGAAAAAAGAATCCTGCGAACTGAAGAGTTGCCTGAAATGAAGGAAATATTTAGTGTCCTGTATGCATAGTGCCAGATGAATGAAAAGATATGTTCTGCAAATCCTACACATCCTGAGCAAAAAAAACGTTTGGATAAATCAAGCTCCATTACTTTGGACTTCCAACAAAGCATAAGTAAATTTGAACATAGAAAATTCTTGCTAATAAAATAGTGCACATCCATCTCAAGTATCTGCTGCCCTTTGCACCAACTAATGTATATGGTTTTGCAGGAATTAATTATGTTTAGTATTAGATCACTTAGACAGAAGGTGACCAGATCACCTTAGCAGTACAAGTTGGCATCACAATACTGAGATAACATTAAAAAAGCAAGATATTGAGATAACAAAATGTCTATGAACTCACACTGAACAACACCGTCACATCTTGTAGCATGGTAACATCTCTCACGATCACGATTACATGACGCACAAGCAAAAGGAACATCAACTGCAGCAAAATCAACATTATTCTTTCACCCTCCAGCACTAATAAAAAATGTTTACTAAGAAAAGGTTTCTTTAACATACAATTAAAGCAATAGTTCGGCAGCATGTGACGCCGCTCGAATTTGAGGATACACAATCCTCAAATTCAGCGTGCAGCAGCTGCTGCTCTGCGATGGCAATCGCTAGAAAATGGGAATCATGGGGATCAATTCGTCCAACCCAGCTTTGCCTGGTTATAAACAAATAGTCATCACTTCAGAACATGTACTTTAGAAAGTCAAAGGATATCCATAAGCCAGAGTATCAGCACATGCATTGCTATGGATAAATTGGGGGGAAACAATAGTGCTGCTTTAGTGGCACACAGACAGAGTATGGGTTGCATTCTCCAATCCACAGAATATAGCTAATTTCGACAATTTCATTTAAGGGTGGAGAATTGTATCAGTAATTACCTCAGATCCATGTCCATAACATCTGAACAGCATTTGGTTGGAGGGAGGACATAATTTGGGGAGTACACCTGTAGGCGAAAAAGAAACATAAATCAACTTTGAAAGGCTCCATTGGCAACTGCAGAATATGGTAAAATGAGCAACATTTTATTTTCTTCTCCAAAGCAGTTGGCCAGAATTGGACTGCTCATAATTCATAAATCAACTACATCTCCTACATCAAGTAGATAAGTACCTAGCTTTTAACAATGCCAAAAAGTTTAAGTAGCAGGGCGTCACCTAGAAATGGAAATGCAATGCAACATTACTCTATGGGAGTAGTAGTCCTGTAACAGAATAACAAAAACACCTACCTGGTTGCAGATTTCACATGTAATGTTCCCCTTCTTGTTGCACCATCTCTGTATGCATTTCCTGTGGGCGAACTGCATCCAACGAACAGCAGTTGACCAACATACAATTAGCATTTTCTTCACAAGATAATCCCAGGTCACGTGTAAAACAACATGAAAGAAAAACAACCAATTATTTGACAACTGGAAAGGGGGGAGGAATAATTGGATAAGCATGGACTAACTACTTAAACTTCGAATGTTTGTTCATGTCTGCAAAAAAACAGCATCAGCATTTCAAACCAAACTTGCAGAACATATCGTTTGAGAGTTTCAGCTAACTTGCAAAGGGGAAGGGTCGAAGAAACAGATGAAACACTATAAGACGTCTGATTCCTTGGTCGTGTTGCGCATTGAAAATCATTTCACAACGCTTAATATAACTTTCGCTGCTCCTAATCACTTAAAATTCGAGTCTAGAGCCTAATAGAGATGTCCACAATAGATAACACCAAAAACAATAATCACGCACCTGACACCAACATAACCAAACGAAAGGGGGGAACACAGGACTGCAAATCACAAACTACAGTTGATGGTAAAAGGAAAATAACAGAGAATGGATGGAACTAAGAAAGAACATCTTGACATCTGCTCATCTCTTTGAAGAAAATAACAAATAATTATCGGATTTTCCACTTCGATTTTACAAACCGCTACACTTAGCTCACCTCAGTTCCTCAACATGCAAGAAAGAAACATCCACCCAAAGAGAGAGAAGGAGGGGGAGAGAGAGGGGATTCACCTTGAGTGTGCCAGTGCAGGCGCAGGGGGAGTCCATGGCGTCCTCCTCCCCCTCCTCCTGGCATATCCGGCACTCTATCAGCCCCTTGCCGTCCACACCCACCCCGACCTCCACCTCCACCTGCCCTTCGCCGCCGGAGCACCCATCGCCGGCGACCTTCTCGGTGCGCGCCATCTCTCTCTCTCTCTCTTTCTCTCTCTCTCTCTCTCTCTCTCTCGCTCGCTCGCTTTCTTGGAGCAGGTCTCGAGAGCGAGCCAAAAAGGCGGGGCCTTTTCTAGCTCCCAGGACAACTCCAAGAACAAGAGCCGGGGGAGGGAGAAGAATACCAAGCGAGTATATTTATTCTATTATTAGGTGGTATTTTATCGTCTTCTGGAGTTTTACTCCTCCTACTAGCTTGCAGTTTGGTTTTTCGTGGCCTCCATGATGAGTGAGTGATTGGGTTTGTGGGGCTAGTGGACAATGGGTAACTTCCACTGCAGCTAGTGGGAGATAGAGGTGATATTGACACTCATCATGCATCTTTCTGTTACCTGCTCTGTCTTTATGTATTTTTGCAATTAATTCTTTGGGAAATTTATGTGCGGCTCTTCTTCGCCTGTCTAAGTTGGGCTTCTGTACAAAAAGTTGAGGTCACCGAGACCCCGGCATACGTGGAAGTATACAAAGTTTGGCTACAAAATAATATTTTTGGATTTGCCTTGCTAAATTATTTTATAATGTACATTTTTATTTTTATTTTTCTACAGTATTATGAAAGAGAATTGGAATCTTGCACCGGTGACTGTGAAAAGAAAAAAGAAGATACACTACATTTGTGCACAGAGGAGTAACTAATGGTATGGACGCTGACAAATCAGGGGTGTAACTAAAAAGCTTTTGGTTTGGTCTTCCTGATGTCACGATTGTATAATTTGTGCTGTTTTATGTTCTGCTCTTTACTTTCCGTGCTGTTTTCGTGGTTGGCTCTTGCGGGTAGGTGGTAGGATGGGAGGGGTTTCGGACTTTCGGTGTTTGCTTGTGAATATTTTGCTAACCTGGAATTGCACGTCAAAAACTTAACTGTAGAAAACAAGCGTTTGACCGTGGCTTTTGGAAAGTTTGAATTAATAGATCGTAAAACATGTTAGTAGTTCAAATGCTTGTACTTGTGAAACACCGGTAGCAAGACCCTATGACATGATACTACCTCCGAGGTCTAAGTCACGACTAGTGTGTCGATCTCAATCAGTCAAACATCTCTATATTAATCATCAATGTGGAAGAATTATCGACGTTCACAACATTTATTGTGGCACATACTTTCATAGTGTATCCTTTATTATTTGAAGCGACATATTTTTATAAAACTGACGGTCAAAATGTCACACTAAGGATCATATCAGTATCTAAAACAACTTATACTGTGACTTAGAGGTAGCAGGTTATTGCTAGCCATTGCTATTGCGGTGCTTAAGACAACTGGAGCTACAATCTAGTACAACAAGCAATAGAGGTGCACGCGATGTTTATATATTCCTATACGAGTCAAGCTACTCCACTCTTTAAGGACACTTGTATAGTCTTCCGAGGTAATGCATAAGGTTGTGATCTTTTATGGTTTTGGTCTAAATTAAGAAAAATGTAGGACTCGATTGGATGAAAAGTTTTTTTTCTAGTTTTTTGAAGTATTAAAAACTTTATCCTCAACCTCTTTTTTCTAAACCGAGAAACGCTCATTTTGTTCATCTCTCGCGAGTCACGAGCCCATCTACTTCGCCCCATCATCTCCTATGACCCCTCGATCTCCTCTGCGGCCATGGACAAAGCAAGCTCACCACGTGGAAAAAAAAGGTATGTGCTCCTCTACATATGATTTATTTCTGTCCCTGATCTCTTCTTCTCATTGATTGCGTCATTGCTGCTATGGGCATGTCTCTTTCCTCAGCCCATCCGACGCCCACCCACATGGCGCGCCGTCGGTCGGGTTAATTTAGTGCGGTGCTAGTCGATGTTGGTGCGCTGCATAACCTTGTGCTAAGGTATTAAGTGAAAAGAGGGTTTGAGGTTTGGGGACTTATTGCGCACACCGTATAAATTCACCGTGCGGGAGACGTCACCGCCGGTCAGGACGAATCTACCTATAGCCAAATCGACTCTCCACCCTTGATTATATCTCCTCAGGCACATAGAAATTGTGTTCTAGTGCATCTTGTAGCACACGAGCATCAGAAGCTGAACCTTCCCATCCTGCGCTGACATGGGCAAACCAATTATCAAAATTACACGCGACCATGACATTTTGTGATAATTTTTCTTTTCTATTGCGATATGGGTCTTGCAGTCTTGGAGATATGCTAATTGGAACATGTGTTTCATCAATTGCTCCACTCCAATCTTTTAGAGAGAAAATATAGTGAGAAAATTATGTAACTATATTTATATTTAACAAGTGATATTTACGAACTATAAGTGTTGGTGTTTAGATCCGGCAATATTGAATATGGGCAGCGTGAGTACAGCAGATCCAGATGGGTGCACACGGGAGACAAAGTTTAGGCAGGCCAGGCCCTCAAGAAGAGGTAATACCCTACGGCCTGTGTTTGGTGGTTGATATTGCTTGTATCCCGAGTGCCGCAAGACCTCGAGAACAGATCTCTAAGTTGTTAGGGCTACGTGGATATGAGAATATGAGAGCTTATGTTGCTTCGTGTGGATCTACCGATCGGAAGGCCCCTACCTGACCTTATATAGGCGGCCGAGGTAGGGTTACAAGAGTCCGGATCGGTTTACAGATTGATTTCCTAGTTAGTTACAACTGAATCTGGGATTGCCGGATAGGTACTTATCTCTGTCTTGTACTCCAAGTCGATGAGACGCCCCCATATAGAAGTCGGACTCTGAGTAGTCGGCCTGACCCATCCTGTGTCCAGAGGGCCGGCTTTGTCATCCTTGATGATACCCGGGTGCTATACCACCGTCAATAAGATGAATACTTGAAAGTATGGCATAAATTTTGGATTGCTTGAAACTTTGAGAGGAACATTAATTGGTGGTAAGTGTATAAGCCTTTCAGATAAGATCATGATCACTTGTAGCACCTCATTGAAATGGCGACTTATAATCTCACCACTATGCTGAAATTGTCCTTGAATAGTACGATTGCTTGCATTCTTAGAAACAGCATATTGGAATATGGCTACCTATTCTTCCACACACATTATTTGAATCTTTTAGAAGTTATCTCTCTCAAAAGCATGTGACCAAATTATGGAAGATGTATCTTTCCATCTGAAAATCTCGCTTGCATCTCAGTTCATGACCCTCCAAAATTTCCCGTACATACTTATCTCCTGTAAGGACGGAAATATGAATACTTCGACAAATGATTAAACCTCTATCACCTTCGTACGAAGCTTCGATGATAGCCAATTCATCGTCTTTTCTACGTGTGCACTTCAAGAAATTCCCCCACATCACTGAAAACGCAAGGTTGGTCTATGTGCACACCTGCCGTGGATCACCTCTCTCGATGGCAAGTCGAGAAGCAGCAAACTCCTTTCTTTCCCTCTGTGATTTGGTTCTTCTCACACCATATCCGTATATGGCTCTACACGTGTATTGCAACTATGCACGGCTTGTTTAATGGAAGAACCAAATACCACTAACAGCTTTCATGCTTCAGTAGCTAGCAGAATTGATACGTTGGTTAATTAGTTAGTGTCCTCTAAGTAGTGCATGCTTGCAGTTTGAATAATTCTGCATCCAATTAACGGCTAGCTGCCCAACGGCACTAAAAAATAGCAAAGTATTTGTACTAAAAACTATAATTGCCAAACATCTCATGGTTTTGTCAATACTATAAAATATTTAGTATTTGGAAACTGTGGTATTTCATGACTACAAGTTATAATACTGTGGTTTTGGAATACTATAGTTTTCAAAATACTTTGCATCCAAACACAATTATAGTTGTTTTGAAGTCATATCACATGCTTCTAAGAGCATCTCGCCATCTAATAGGTTGTTGCTAAGACTTTTTACTGAGACAAAAAATTATATATTGGTGTGAGACAGTGAAGCTCATAAGATGTGTTTTTTTAGTAACACGAGTCTCTTTAATATACCATATATCTGTTGTTACTAGTGTATTGGTACAAGAGCCAAGTTGTTTCTTCCTGGAGTAACAACCTCGCTCTCTCCTCACCATTTCTCATCCACATCACCTAAATACAGATGTGCTATACTCTTAGAGCATTCCCAATGCTCCATATCAGTTGTATCTAAAACATGCCATATAGGATAAAAATCTAAGGTGGAGGAAGGGTTAAAGGGGGGAGGGAGGGAGGGAGGGAGGGAGGGAGAGAGAGAGAGAGAGAGAGAGAGAGAGAGAGAGAGAGAGAGAGAGAGAGAGAGAGAGCGGAAAGCTATATCTCGTGCAAGATACCATTAATTGAGAAAACAAAGAGAAATTTAATGCTTTTATGGACTTCTTACCACTCTCAACATGCCACATGAAAAAATAAAAGCAACATAGATATAGCACATAGAAACTAAAGATTGATAGGTTTGTATCTATGCTGTCGAGTATAATGTCTGACCCTTTCCCCGTTAGCTTGAGCTTTTTGGTGAACTGGTTGGTACATGTGATTCAATATGATATCAGAGCCAAGCGGCTTCGAGTTCAAGACCCAACCAACACACGATTAATAAAAATAGTTGGGGCCTACATCGATCCCACATCTAAGGTCTGGAGGAGTATCGATGTGAGGGAGAGTGTTGAAATATATTGCCATCATTTCCCATTTAACTTAGGCTTTTGGATGAATATGGTATCAGAGCCAAAAAGTCTCGAATTCAAGACATAGTCAACGCACTATTTATAAAAAATATCTATAGCCTACATCGATCCCACGTCTAAGGCAGAACCGACCAAACATAGTATTTATAAAAATATTTATGGCCTACATCGATCCCACTCTAAGGTCTGGGGAGCCTAGAAGTGAGGAAGAGCGTTGAAATACATTATCCACCTTTCTCGATAAGATTGAGTCGATGTGATGAACTGGTCGGGTATATACAACTCGCAACCAAGAGATTTCGAATTCAAAACCCAATTAACGCAATAAATAATTAAGCGTTGCTTCCGCTGTCCATGTCAGTCTCAGAAGGAGCATATACATGAGGGGGAGTGTTGGAGTATAATGTTCGGCCCTCTCCCCTCAGCTTGAGCTTTTGGGTGAACTGGTTGATGCGTACAATTCAAAATCCAGTTAACACATTAAATAATTGTGGTCTGCCCCTGCTTTAGCTGTGCACTCATAGCTCCAAAGGAGCATAGACGCGAGGGGGACTGTTAGAGTATAATGTCCTGCCCTCTCCCTTCAGCTTAGGCTAATGAGCGAACTGGGTTAGGTGCATACAACTTGCAACTAAGAGATTTTAGGTTTAAAACTCAGTTAACACAAAATTATAGCATGCCTCTACTTCCGCTGGCTACGTCATAACTCCAAAGGGGTATAGACGTGAGGGAGAGTGTTGGAGTATAATGTCCGTCTCTATTCCTCCATATTAAGCTAATGAGTGAACTGGTTAGGTGCATATGACTTGCAACCAAGAAATTTCGGGTTCAAAATCCAGTCAACGTAATAAATAATAAGGATATATAGATAAGCCAAGAAAGTTCGGGTTTCAAATCCACTCAATGCAATAAATAATAAACATATATAGATAAGCCATAGATATAACTATTGTGAGTGCTCTTAGTAATAGCTAACGTATATTGTTGGAGATGTTCCAAATCGTTGTTTAGTTCCTAGCTCCGTGGGCTAAACACTTCCTATTCCACAAATTTTGAAGCTAGGTAGAGACGTGGAGCAACCTTTGGTAGCTTCGCTGGCTCCTAGCTTCTAGAGTTGGACTCAGCAAAACAGGTAGTAAACCAGTAGTAATAAATAAATACCGTTGCCTCTAAAAATGGAGTACTCCGTATTCAACAATCATCATAGTCCATTATTTACTTTTGGTGGTGCCTTTGCTTCCGGGAGCATTAATTTTTCAAGGCAAGAATTGGTGTGTACTTGGGTGGTTAAACTACCAATGCGTTCGATTTCAACGAGAGGTTGCAGTACCTCTGTTGAGTGCGACTGGCCACCCTCTACAGCTGAACATTATTATCATTAATTTTAAGCCAGCTTGAATTTCACAATTTTTTGCAGATATTTTTGGTATAATGATGGTACTACTATTATCATACACCTACTAACCTAATCCTTTGTTTTCATGATTACATGAAGTACACATTTCAACACTGCAATGATCGTGTCAGGAAGCTGGAAAATACTATGTCAGGGAATTCATCATCACGATGGAATCAGAATTGGAAAAAAGTTTTAGGGTTCATTTCCTCAAATTCATTGCTCTTGCATGGAATATGTTTAGTTGGTAGGTCACTGGTGCTGTGGGGGAGTGTGAACCTTGGTAAGTGGAGCACCCCAAATGATTGATTGGTTAGTTGAAAGCCAAGGTGTCAACGGATCATACTTCAGACAAAGTGGATAAGATTTCATTATAGTGTGCTGGAGCTGCGGTGCTGTCATTGTGGGTCTGGTTCTCTTGCATAATACCCCAAATCTAACATATTTGCATCAAGTTCTGAAGTGTATGTTGTTATGTGCGTATGTTCGGCAGTCAGTACTATCACACATATCTTCAGTGATGTGTCACTTGCAACTTGCAGATCAACTGCAATGTCTTATCTGAAATTGTTTGCTTGCTCTCTGGAAGTACATTCATCAGAGAGTACAAAGGAATGATACGAGCATGCAGCACACAGGGTCTTTCTTCTCTGAACGATTCAGGAGGGCTCCTCCTCAGAAGCCTCATCAGAATCAGATTCCTTCTCAAGCTGCAGAATCACATTGAACCCGAATGACGAACCCGGCGTAAATGATGACTCGAGATCACCTTCTGACTGGGTTGTCTTGATTTCAGGGTTCACCTTCAGGTTTTCCTGGATCAATAGCAATTCAGTGTCAATTTCTAAATCCAAATAAAAGTTGTCTGACCTAATTTCACTTGAAATGGCACTAACCTTCTTGACAAAATCTCCGACAGTGACACTGAGTATTTCCTGAAGGACGAACTTGGTGACCCGGCTTTTGCCGAGCATTGCCAGGAGAATGCTGCTTGGTATCTGAATACAGTACAGAATTCAGAAGCTGTGGTCACTTACTAATGGAGGATTAGGACAGCACTGATTCTGCAGTGCAAACTTGGTATAACTTGTCAAGCCGTGTCACTTGATAATCTCAATTAGTATTTAGTAGCCGACACTCGTGGTTGAAATTTAGTTGTAACGGTTGTGTGTACTCATGTTCGAGGAAACGACTCTCTGTATGCTTTTATTTCTGAAGAAGGACGGTATCTTAAAGAGATTATGATTCTTAAGGAAGAGTTGATAAACAACCACCTTTAATAGTTATCACTGGAAAAGCTTTTAGTAAATGCATGTGTAAAAGAAAAGGGAGCCACGGAAATGAAAGGTTTCCAGTGATAACTATTCAGGTGGTTGTTTATCAACTCTTGCTTAAGAATGAAAATCTCTTTAAGATACCGTCCTTCTTTAGGAATAAAAGCACACAGTGTCTTTTCCATCGAACATGAGTACACACATCTGTTACAACTAAATTTCATAGGCACTTACGTTTGACGTTTTCCCTTCAGGTATCCAACAGATGTCCATGAAGAAAGATGAAACAGAACTGTCAGAGCTTCAACAACTTAAAGCAAGCAAATATAAGATGTTTCTTACAAGAAACTGGGGATTAATACCTCCCTTGGACCTTCTGAAACCTGGAACAGGGGGTGCATCACGAGCCAAGCTCGTCAGAGCTTCATCAAACACCTTCTGCGTTGCCTTCCCAGGCAAGTCCACTCTGACCTGCAGACAACACATTCCCAGCATCAGATGAATCGAGAGGACTCAATGGCTCAAGAACCCAACACGGTTCTATGTCAGTATATGTCCTGTCACTTAGCTTGAAGAGAAATATCTGCATAAATTGATGTGACCGGACCAAATTAAAGAATTTAGTCTGTAGTTGTGGACAACTATTTACAGGTAACATGCCTTAGCTGGGTTCACAAGCTCACATTGATCTTTTCATCGTCGCGTGAAACAACGGAGGTCTTGAAATTCTCCAACGAAAGCCCACTCTTCTTCTCGTCTTCAGCAATCGATGCGTCCCGGCCTGCGGTTCTCTGAAACCTTAACACGCAGTCTGATTCTGAAGGTCTGGAATAACATTATGGCAGAAGTTGCAGTTCACCTGATCCAACCGCCGACACCGGCAGGAATGGGTGTCTCAAACTTCTCCCGGTAGAAACAAGCAACCTACGAAAATTAACCACAACTATGCGATGGTAACTGAAGACATGACAGACAACAACAAGCAACCATGGAAAAGTTGAGTTTACCCTCGGATAGGCATAGGACACTTGCAAGCATCACCAATCTTGATGTGGATATGAATTGGGTCAATCACCTAGAAGGTTAAAACAATGGCAACCCAATCCTTGTGATGCAAAAATCACTCGCAAAACTACTGCTTATGTAAGCGCGCAGTTCAAGAATGGGACCTGAGTTTGGAAGTGGCTGTGGCATCTTGGACCAAACAGAAGCTTTGGAAATGTTGCAGCTGAAGCCATGGATGCGAGATGCGACTTTCTCCGCTCTTTCAGCTGCGATTTGGAGAGACGGGGCTAGGAAGAACAGGAGCCATAAAATGTTATCCAAAATTATCTGCAACAAGGAGAGGGAAAGCCTCGCTCGTGGTTTTCTTCCTTGGGCCATTAAACATCACTTGCTTGGGCCGATGTTTTACGGGGATGGGCCGAATAATCTGATATGCCGGCCCTATACATAGGCCGAATTTGACCAATAAAATTCTTCGCAGAATAAAGCCCACAATGTTATCTGTGTTTTTTCACCTTATATTTTTCCTTTTTGAAACTGAGAAGAGCACTGTGATTTGCAATAATTTCATCAGAAATTTCCCGGCAGCACCAACCTCTCTGGTCTGCACACCGAATGCGTTACAATTCTTTCAAAGCTAGTATTGACCTATCTTATTACGTTGCGTCAGATGTGCCTTTCTAGTTTCTACTGCACCCTCATTTTCTTCATTTGAATTGGTTGGTATTGACCATCATGATTTGACAGATTTTTACTGCATCAGAAACTAAGAAAGCTTGAATATGATTTGTACCGCATACATCTTGTGATAGCTCGGTGGAGAAGTGGCTGATGTGCCTTCAACGTTTTTATGGATCTGCGTTTGTGGTGGCTTCTGTTCTCTCTACCTTATTGCATCGGTTGCATGCCATGTTTCATGGAAGAAGCAAGGAAGAAAAAAGTCCGGAACAAGAACATGCAGAAATGTCCTAGGGGATCATATGTAAATTTTACTTCCTTTCGGAGTCTTTTCTGCATTTGTTTCTGCACAGTACTTTGTACTCTCACTGTTCGAAACAAAATCTTGATATGGTTTGCAAAAGAAAAGCTATGATCTGAAGCGCTGAACTCGACTAGCACCAGTCGAGCCTATTAGTTCGTCATCGAAGTCCAAACCTACCTTCCTCGCAAAAATAAAAGTCCAAACAACAGGAAAGAATTCTTCCAATGAAACAAGCAACTCGAAAACTGATATCATCATGATAACTATACATCATGCATGGAGCATTCTTTGGTTTTGCTCATACTTTAATATGCAGTTATGCACAAGTCAGCAAAAGAATCGCCCAGAGAAAAAGAACTCAAAACTGATAAGTAACTTTGTATCAGGTTATTTCATCCGTATACATACTGGCAATAAAGCTATACATTTGTGAAGAACTCCTAGGAGTGCAAGGCAAGAGTGAAAATGCTACCGCAAAAAAATAAATAAAGGAAGAACAAAAGAACTACAAAAAAGAATTTCCTCTCTGGACCTCTCTATACGACGCTGTTCTCTGGCTAGCCGCTAATCGACCTGACCTAATCAGTGTCCTGCGCCTCCCGCGCTCGGCCCCATAGGCAGCATCTCCATCAAGGTGGACACCGCTGCCTTCGCCGACTCCAACGCGGACGCCGCGGATGAGGCGGGGCTCGGAGGTACGGGCCTTGCGGCGTCGGCGCACCGCGCGAAGCCTACGGCGACGATGGCAACGAGGGCGAAGACGGCGAACAAAGCACGGCGGTGAGGGTCCATGTCTCCCAAGAAGAAACAAATGTGCTCTTGCTTCACTGAAAGAGCGCAGGTATCTCTCTGAATCTCTGACTCTGTATGCAGATGGTTTGGTGCTAGACTGCCAGTGCATGTATATATAGAGAGAGAATCAGGTGGTGTCCTGGGTCACCGTGTCTCATTCTTTGCAGCCAACTAGGTTGAAGACTTTCGTGCTGAAATGCTGACCCATTTGGTTGTGCTGCGAAAGATCAAGAAACGGTCAAGGACGCTGGGACGTTGCCGGTGGCACTGGGAGCATTAACTCAGAAATGCTGACCCGCTCTCGTGCGTTGGAACAAAGAAATGGTCAGGACTCAAGATCAGGACGTCTCAATTAAGTCGCCACGCCTTTTTGATAAAATCAGGCCGATCACCCCGTCTGAATCCTGGTGCTCACAAACAGTAGGAGACCTGATGTGAAGAGGAGTTGGTGCGCACCGGCACCGACCACCTTTTAATTCGTTGAATCGTGCATGAGTTGAAACCCTGAAGCCCGTGTGGTGCGGCAGCAGGGATTGGTTGAGACCAGTGTCTCAAAGTCAAAACATGCCCACAGCCTGTCTGGAAGTTAAAGAGGAATGAATTCGCAAAGCAGGCCGGAAACACGACAACCCTGAGTTCACCGGCCATGCTGATCTCGCCACCGAAGATGGTACATGGGCTACTCCATCAACTTCCTGGGAGGGCTTCGCGGATGCCAGCGTCGTTCTATGCTGACGGCGTGGTCCTTTTAGTGGTGCCGGATGCTTAGATTACCAACGTTAATCTAATCCTGAACGTCTTTGGCATCGTCTGTGGCCTCAAGTTGAACAATTAGAAGAGCTCTGTCCTGCACTTCCGTGCCATGGCATTGATCGTCAAGCGAATTTCACTGCTATAAAAAGTCATACAAAATCTCACGATTTCCTAAAAAAACATCTAGTTAAAGATAATCACAAACGACTTTATAAAAATACACGTTATAGATGACTTTTAAAAAAAATCATCTATGATAACTGCTTGTATAGTAACCGACTTATTATTAAGAACCATCTACCAATCGGCCCAACCCATAGTCTACACGGTCCAAACCAACGTAAGACCGAAACCTTAGCTATAACTTACACTCCCCTTCTTAGTTGCGACTCTCCTCTCTTCTCTTCTCTTCCCTTCTTCTCCCAAGCGGCAGAGCCGATACCCTAGCCCTTCTTCTCCCAAGCGGAATGCGGCTCTCCCT
This sequence comes from Stipa capillata, assembly GCA_019208055.1. Taxonomy (NCBI): domain Eukaryota; kingdom Viridiplantae; phylum Streptophyta; class Magnoliopsida; order Poales; family Poaceae; genus Stipa; species Stipa capillata. The sequence goes on from JAGXJF010001177.1 coordinate 175,849, forward strand.
CTCCCCTTCTCTTCTTCTCCCTGCTCACCTATCCCCTCTATCGCATCTCCCTCCCCCTCCAAATCCATCCCACACCCACCACTCGCCGCTGCCTCTCACACTCCAAATCAAGCTCCCATCTTGCCAGCTCCTTGCATATCCGGTCGCCACCTCCCCTTGCAAATCCAGTGCCCTCTTCATCTCCCTTCCTCCTCCTCCCTCTACCTCCTTCAAATCCAGATCGAGCAGTACCGATGGAGGCCATGGAGTTCGTGAAGGAGCATGAGCACCCCTTCGCCGTCGCGTGGATCATCGGCACTGGCGGCAGGATGAGGACGTAGAAGCGATAGTGGTACGGGCACAGCGGGAGGAGGAAGACCTCGTTCTAGTATGCAGCGCTGGCGGCAGCTGCGTGCAACTCCTTCTACCAAGGCTGCCTTGATGTACGATGTCCGCGAGGTGGCCGTCAAGTGACTCGGCGCTGAGTCTTGGCAGGGGCGGGAGTTTCTAGAACGAGGCTACGATGCCCATGGCACAAAAATACAAGCACCTAGGCTACGAGTATGTCCACAAATAGAGCCTCGACAAGATCATCTTCTCCACCTCCACCGCCCACCATGCACTGTGAGTCCTGTCCGCCTTCTCTTAATTTCTCGTTGTCGTTCTGTTGATTTTGACTGTTAATTGGTCAATTATGAAGTGAAGTTTGCACATTTGAGCCATGAACTACAAGCTCATGTGATCAGAGATGGAACGACCTTGCACAGATGATGCACATGGTACACCATCTTATAGTCTCTGCATTCTTGCACGACAAGAGTTAGTAAAAATTTTCATTTGCATTGAAACACTTCAGTTGTGAGTTCTGGGCATTTGTTGATGCTTGTCCTCTTTGTGTCGGGATTGCACGACGGAAGTTAGTAAATTCTTTCCTTTGAATTGAAACACTTCAGTTGTGAGTTCTGGCATTTGTGGGTGCTTGTCCTCTTTGTGCCGAGTGTTGTGGAGCTGTAGAAGAAAGAGGGGTGACACTGTGCCCAGCCACATTATCTCCACCACTAGCAGCGGGAAGAACGGCAAGAAAATCATCTTCGTGTAGTGTCCAGACACATCCTAGTCTGAATTTGTCCAAGTGCCGCACCAGGGGGATTTGCACGGGCGAGTTAAGATCGATGTAACCTGCTTTTGTTAAGTATTGTACCTTTGTCTTATTTCAACATCTTTGAGTTTTGGATCTCGATTGCCATGGTTAAATGATGATTGTGGTCATCTGAAACTGTTTCCTATTTTAGTGGCTCATCTGAAACCCTTTCCTATTTTAGTGGCTAACATTTCATTAGGCTAGCCATTAAAACAATTTTTTGTATGTGAAAAGATATCACAAACAGTTTCATATAGAACCGTCTATGATAATAGAAATATCACATGCGGTTCTGATTCTAAACCGTCTGTGATATTATTTTTATAGGCTGTTCAGAACTCGTCTATGATGAGGCAGCCTCATCACAAACCCTTGTATTCAGGTGGTTCTGCAAACTGTATGAGATAAGCTTTTTTGAATCGCCTAAGATATTACTTTCTGTAGTAGTAGTGTATGAAGGATTTCCTGGCGATGCTGAGCTCCTTCCCTTGTTCCATGGACTACTTCTATCTCTGTCAACACCGAACAAGATACTTTTCTAGCACCTTCTGGACAAGATCTCGGGAAGGCCAATGGACTACAAGTCCAACCCCTTCCTAAGTATGGATAGCTTAGGATGCTTCGCCCGGTGCTTTCCTTGGGCGCTGGTGGTGATATGATTTGTTGGAACTATGGTTTTGATGATTCCTTCATATAACATCTAAAAATATAAGGACATATATATCACACCCTGTTTTCCAAAACCTTGCATGCCCGCATAACCCCGCATTTAACCAGAGCATTTTCATCTAAGCATGCACCCATTATCCCCAACCCCGCCACACACGCACCCCTAATTAACCAAAACCCTAATCGCGAAGACTACCACCTCCCGGCTCTTCCAAAAATTCTGAAATAAATTGTGAAACAACCTAACAATATTCTTAACCCAAATATAACATAAAATAATGACATCCAGTGCAAATATATATATATATATATATATATTTAATAACAGAATTAATAAACCTTAGGACAAAAAGAAGCATTGAACTGCAACCCTAGGAATAAATTCCCATAAAATTCTACAATGATCTCTACACTCTCAGGAGTCCAAATGTGCAAAAGCATGGGCATGGCCAGTTCAAATCAGGATCAACCGTCACCGAGCACCTTTGTCAAAAATGCTTTGACACATGCAGTCATAGATGACCCTCAACCAAAACCTACCAACCGACTCGTGAAGTTTCCCCTCGGTGTCCCCGACAAACTTAAACCCACACATTTCCTCTGGCAGCTCGTACACCATCAATTCCAGTGAGATTTCAACTCATGTCAAGTATTGGCATTTAAGGAGTTGCAGCTGATACCAACTTATTCGGTGCCTAACATTCCTATTCCTGTGGACTCATTCTCTAGCTTTCCCTGTGGCAAGTACTACATGTCAAGCCCCAGGACACTCCTTCGACCTGTCAGACTCATCTCTACCCTTAGAAATGCGTAGCGTGTAGGCAAACACAAAAGTCCCTGTGGCTGCCTAACTCCACTGCACTTCTCGGACTCCCCGCTCTCTCTCTCTCTTCTGGCGCAAGAAAATGGAGCCATGCCGCTCCTGGCATGCCAAAGCACGCCTATGCCGCACCGGAGCGCGCCCACTGCTCAGCCCCACACCGGCCGCTGGCATTAACGCGCCACCCCTCTGGACTCCCGTACTGAGCGTCGCTTGGAGCTCTAGTCGCCTCGCCGTCGTGCTGCAGCTGTCCTTACTCCTCCTGTGGCCACAGCTAAGCTCTAGACAAGTCCCATCCTTGAGCACACAGAGCAACAGCAGCCATGGCCAGCCCTTCCCTCGCCGCCGGCCTATTTAAAGGAAGCTAGCCGAGCTCTCCACCCTATTCAAGTCTCCAGCTGCTGTTCCTTAGCTCAAGCTCTCCCTAACCTCCACCCCGAGCTCATGTCTCACCCGAGCAAGCTCCGCCACCTCTGCCTCGAACGCCCGAGCTTCTCAACTCAACAGCTAGCCTTATTTCTCCCGAGCCAATCCGAGCCTCCTAGGAACGGAGCTGAGCTCGGGAACCTTACCTCTCTCCCTTGAGCCTTTCTTCTCCTCGACCTATAGCCCCACCGCTGGTAGCTCCCTTGTCCGGAGTCCGCCGCCGCCGTCGACAATCGACCATTGTCTGAGCAGCCGACCGAATACCCGAGTTCACCCCCACTGGTCCGACCCGAGCTCAGGTAAGTGAACCTCACCGACGCGTGGGCCATCGCAGCAGGAAAAGCCCACGAGCGGGTAAGGCATTGGCACCCGGCGAGTTGCCGCATTACTTCTTTAAAGACGCAATTAAACTGCTGAATCCGAAACTACGTTTCCGACCAATTAAACACGCCTCATCTTATGTCCGTTTTCGGCGCATTGAAAGTGAAAGATCATCTAGGCCCTGATATGGTTTTGATGGTTAATGGCAACCTAAACTGGAATCTAATGTTTACATTGAGTGTAAGCAGAATCTACAGGTTCCATGAAGAAAGGTTATCCAGAGAAGGATGGCCACCAAAAAGGGTACAAGGTGGTTCAAGGACAAAGAGATGGCTGTGCTAGGCAGCTGTGTCACAGCTGAGAAGAAGCCGGTGCTGTGCAGGGAGATGCAAGCAAGGTGATGGTGGCTTGATGCGTCAAGGGCCGTGACTTCAGTTGGTGGCAGGTAAAGTCTAGATTTGCTAGTTTCTTTGAGTCCATAGGAATCACCCGTACTATCAAGAGGGATGAAACAGTAGCAGTTGTCTAAGGGAACCTTGCTCATTGCTCAGAGTGTTGGTCAAGGGGATTGGTGCTTTGAGGCCAATTGCCCTGTGTCAATAGCCTTGCTCAAAAGTATGTAGCTGTTTTGTGTTAGTGCTCTGCAGTACTAACAGTGAAAACTCTAGAGCTTTAGGCACCTGTGTGACACAGCTGTGTCACAGGTGGTCTTCCGCTCTATGACTCAGGTACATCTCTGTAGACACCGGTGGCTCACTTAATCCTACGTGGCAACAGGGTAACGGTCAGGTGCCTGTGGACCCTATATATAGGGGACCAGGGGAGGACTCTGTCCTCAACCTTGCTCAAATCAGTGATTCACATACGATCGTTGCAAAGCCTCCAACCACTCCACAAGAGCCAAGAGCCTAAGGGTTAGTTCGAGTGGGTTTGTGAGCTAGAGCACGAGCAAAGGTTCCTCCAAGAGATTGCTGCTGCATCATCTGTTACTCTTGGAGTTTGTCTACTCCTAGACGGGTGTAGGAGTTGCTGGTATCACCCAAACTTGTGTGGGCTGAACCAGTAGTTTGTGAAGGTGTTCTGAGGTCTACCTGTTGCAAGGCAAAAGGATCTCCACAAACAAAAGGAAGAGTCCTGAAGGATCAGGTATTCGGAAAAGAAGCACGTTTTAGTGCTGGCCAGCTCTTAGGAGTGGTCTCTCCAACGGAGACGTACCTTCTCTGCAAAGAGTTGGGAACTTCGGTGAAAAACCCCTGAGTCTCCTTTACTTCCTTGTATTGCATGCATATCTGTTTATCCTCGCTTGCTTGTGTCTCTTAGGGTGTGTTTGGTTTGCTGGATGAGGTTGGATGGGGCCATCCCATCCCATTTTTTTTGGATATCCCGTGTTTGGTTTGCTGGATGAGGTTGGACAGGGATATCCACCCAAAGGAATATTCCTTGCAGATGCTAGATGGGGCTGTCCAGCCAAAAAAGGCGGATGAGCTGAGCCAACATTTTCTAATCGCGTTTAGAGCTAGCTTAATTGTGCTTTTTTTTTCCTAATCACGGTTTGGATCCCGAGCTCGCCATCGGCCGCCGCCCCCCGCCGGCCGCTCCCCGGCCCCCGCCTCGCCGCTCCCGCCCGCCCGAGCTCCGGCCGCGCCCCCGCCCGCCCGAGCTCCGGCCGCGCCCCGCCCGCCCGAACTCCGGCCGCGCCCCCTCCGCCCGAGCTCCGGCCGCGCCCCCTCCGCCCGAGCTCCCGCCACGCCCCCTCCGCCCGAGCTCCGGCCGCCGTGCCCGGCCCGAGCTCCGCCCCCCACTCGAACTCGGTCCGCCCACCCGCCCGAGCTCGGTCCGCCGCCCCCCGAGCTCGGTCCGCTGCCCGCGCCGCCCTAGCTCCGTCCGCCGCCCCGCCGAGCTCCCGTCGCCCCTTGCTCGAGGTCGGTCCGCCGCCCCCCGAGCTCCCGCCAGCCCCCGCAGCTCCCGCCGGTCCCTGCAGCCCCGCCGGCCCCCGCCCTGAGCTCCCCTGCGTCCACCCGAGCCCACCGCCGGTGGTGAGAGAGAGAGGATGAAGAGAGAGAGAGAGAGGGAGGTTAGGGAAATGCTATTGGGTCAATGACATGTGGACCCCGCATGTCAGCTGCTCATCCAGTTGGATCCATCCCATTTCAACCAAACACCGGACCGGGCCATCCCATCCACTTCTCAATCCACTCAACCAAACAACACAATGGATCATCCCATCCAGAAAAAAATGGATGGCCCCATCCCATCCCACCTTGCCATTGAACCAAACGGACCCTTAGACTTGATCTGCTAAGTTTACCTTTTCACCTGTGCTAGATTACTTTTATACCTGTGTGTGATCATCTGTTACACAGTTGCTTCATTCACTTGTATTCTCCTGTGTCAGCACCTGTGTCACAGGCAGTCTAAGTAGAGCACATGTGTTAGGTTAACTCTTCACCGGTGTCTTCCTCCTATGTGATAGCTGTGTGTTAATCTACACATAGTTTCCACCTGTGTCACTCACCTGTGTCACAGCTGTCCACTATTAACTTGTGAAGTTAATCTGACAACTTAAACAAAAGATTAAAAGAGAGAAATTTTATAAGCCAACTATTCACCCCCCCTCTAGTCGGCATCTCGGTCCTTTCAGAAAGCACGCTAGAGCTGTCGGAAAGCGTAGTCAGGCCGGCTCTCTGATTTCCAGAACCGGGCTGAGGCTGGTTCGACCGGTTCGATATGAACCCGACCGGTTTTTGGAGAAGTCTCATCGGTTCTGGAATCCTGAGTTCAAATCCAAACGTTTAGTTCAAATTTATTTCCAAAACTTAAAACTTTTCAGACCGAAACAAATTAAGTTTGAATTAGGGTTATACTTTCCTTCTCTTTGTAGCTATATACAAAGCATATATCAATTCTTAAAGCCTCAAAACAGATATTTCCACCATGTCCAGTATACTCAATGCCTATAATCCTCAAAAGTCCCATAGGGCAAATGATTTTAAAATTACGCTAGTGGAATGTGAAAAACCATTAACCGGTCAAATCATCATTTTACGCAAAACCCTCCTATGAAGAAATTCTTTCTTTAGTTAAAATTTAAACCGATACCATTCACCCTAATAACATTATTCCTCTCTCTAAGCATGCAATCATTTGGTTATTGGAATTGTTTTATTTGCTTCTTATTCGCCGATTTGCCCGACATGTAGTTGACAGAGTGACGTACGTGCGCCAGGAAGACCCGGCATCACCCCCACGTTCGGAGCAAGAACCAGAACTGTCAGGCAAGCATTCCCACTTTGATCATGTTGAATCCTATATGTGTGAAAACTATTATTTTGTTTGCGAACATTGCATGTTATGTGAATACCAACGTTATTTTATGTAAACTTAGTTATTCCCTGTAATTGCATGAAACCTAGGTTTGAATACCCGACCCTCGTACCCTAGGAATATTTAATCAATTGTGCTACAACCGCCAGAAATATTAAGGCTATAGGCATTAGCCACACTTAGCCCTGCTGTAGAGAAAAACTAAGTTTTGCTCCAAATTTTACAAAACTCCAGTGGGATATGGGAAACAAAACCCTCGGGTAGCTCGTGCTATCCGAGGTGGTTTTTGAAAGGAAAATTGGTTAAAGCCCCAAATAAAAGAGGAGACGATTTTGATTCGGGTGAGAATGATAAGGGATGTTCGTGGATGTAGAGCATCGATGGAGCCATGTTCGTCCGGGACGACATGGGGTCGGAAAATGGAGTCTTGCTCGAATCAGTCAAGGACCGAGCCTAAGTGCCACTAAACCAGTTCCTCACCGTACGTCCACATGTCCTTTATGGGAAGGACTTGGCTTGGTACCCCGGCAAGTATTAGAGTATGGACCCGTGGGAAGTAGGAAGTTTGTGACTAGGTGTTTAAAGTCCTAGAGACCCACTACCGCTGGGCGTTTGGGTGTTGATCAGCACAAAGGTGAGGAGTCCCATTTTCGGGTCCGGGACACGAAAGTTGGGTTTACTCGCCTAGCGGGTCCAGCTGTAGTATGGAAGCGGGCGAAGGCCTCATTGTAACCACCCTGCCAATACACTTCGTGAGTGTATCCATTAGCGCTCGGCAACAAGGGTGAATTTACATCTTGTGGGTAAAGCCGTGCAACCTCTGCAGAGTGTTAAAAACTATTCGAATAGTCGCGTCCTCGTCATGGATACGAAATGGCAAGGCCACACACTGGTTAGACTAAGTTTTACCTTGTGAAAACTTGGAAAAAGGGACTAAGGACGTGGGCATGACGTGTCCACAGAGTGCAATTTATACTACACGGCTGATAGCAAGGAATTGCTGGAGGAGGAGGCTAGCTGTGCTATCCGGGATAACACGGGCTGGACATGGGGATGAGGAGGCTCGCTATACTATCCGGGATAGTGCAAGCTGAGTGTTAGGTAGAGAAGCTAGACATACTGCCCGGGGTGGTATGGTCTGAGTTGTCTCAAGGATTGAGAAAAGGAGGTAGCCGGGTCTACCTCAAGAGAAGTTCTTTTCGCTTTGATTTAATCAGTTTTACCAAACTGCTTTTGAACCTACTATTCCTATATTTAAATTGAGAATTTACTTTCCCGCACAATAACCAACTTAGGTTAGAACTATTCCTTGATTTATTCTGTGCATGAAATATTGCCGTATACTTTCTCCTGTGGAAATAGCTTGCGAGTACATTCAAAGTACTCACCTGGCTTGTTGATTTGGCCAGAAGAAGAAGATGAGTTTTGCTTTGACGAGGAGGACACCGACGTCGAGGGCTAGGGCGTTTCCCCAATCAGTTGCCTGAGGGTTTGGCATATTGATGGGTCTACCTACGCGTTTTCTTATGTTATTCCGCTGCAAGACTTTGATTCGGCCAATAGGCCATGTTCTGTTAAAAGACCTTATTGGCTTGTATTGTATAGTATTCGGTAATGTATGACGTTGTTATCAGGTTCTTGTGTGTACCGGCTACTGATCTAGGGACCGGTACAGTAATCACAGGAGCGTATCCGGCCTTAAAACCGGGTGCGCCACAATATATCTAGGATGTAGACCTTGTTTTCCCCTTTTCTTATCTTTGATATGCCCTTCGGTTGGAGTTGGTCACGTAGCCTAGGAAATTCACTGCCAGTTCAAATTTACCCCTACCCACAAATGTTTACCAGCCTCTTAACTATTAAACACCCAGATGACCTCTCTTGAAACCTCTCACTCTCCCTGCTTTCTTCTCAGCGAACTGCACCACTTTGCACCACCGGTCCCTCCCCTATCTTCTCTAGCTTTCCGCCGATAGTGAGTTGGCGAGTGAGCCACTCTGTACAGCTAGTAGTATTGTAGCTATAGATCTACGTAGGACCCTCATCTAATAAGATCCGACTCCCTCTTTCCATCATGCTTGCTTGGAGGAGTTGCCTCTAAATTGGTTCTGTTCTTGGAGGTCGAAATAATTGGAGGTACAACTTCCTCTCCATTGTCCATTGCCCATGAGGTTTCGACTTCAATCTTTTGACGCACGAGAAGGTGGGCTCACCCCTCTATTAAAATAAAGTTGTGATTTTAGTTGTTTTGGTGTTCATCACCCTTTGGCTGGCGTCGGTTCCTGTTCAGTGTTGTGTATACTCCCCTGTTGCAAGAATGTTGGTACGACGCTTCATCCTTGGTTTCTAGTCACATCACCGACCGCTCGGCCACCGAAGTTAGAGGCCCATAGATCACATGTCTCTGGTGCTTTGAGGCATGTTTGGGTAGATCACCCGTGACTCTGCTGCTTGGCTCGGATCACCATCACCTCTTTTCAACCTCCAGGTTTGGGAGACCTCAATCCCATGTTGCTCATGGTGGATGCCCGCGGTGAGTCTGTAGAGTGTAGTCCCAAGCATGAAGACAGGTAGAGCTCATCGGTGGTGGTGCCTCCGTCATCTCCGATGAGGTCGACATAGGCACAAGGACTCGACTATTGTTTTGGTTTGTTATCCAAGGTCTTGTGTGCATAATGGAAGGACTTGTGTGTATTTTCATACTTTGTTGGGTTTGTTTCTATGAAAATTGTGATGTAATCATTTTTACAATATAGTATCGGCTTCTGGGTCCTTCAAAAACTCTTCTGCCTTAGAAAAACTAGTAACCAACCCTTAGGACATCTAAAGAAGTGCTCCCATGTGGCCTCGGTTTGGCTTTCTATTTATTTTTTTTTGTTTGCTTCTTTTTCGGCTTTTGTTTTCTTTCTTCACTTTCTTCTTTTATTTCTTCATGTTTTTTCCACACCGGTTTTTCTATTGTTTTTCCCATGGTTTTTCCACTAGTTTTTTCATCTGTTTTTCCCAATGGTTTTCCACTAGTTTTTCATCAGGTATGCAAGTGCATGATGCACCAAGTCGGTTATGTCCAATCACTGAAGGTCTGAAGCAGTTTGGGTGATGGGGGCACACACGTCGCTTCTTGGCCGGAGCCATGCTCCTGGGAAATACAGCCTGCCGCTCTTCTTATTTGCTTGTTGTTAGGTGGCACCGCCGCTCCTCCGGTTGCTGCTCCTCGCCGATCGAAGTCCAGAACCACGGCTGCTCGTCACTCCCCTCATCCTGCACGTTTTCTCAACGCTGGCCAGCGTGTAGTCCTCACACCGCGTGTTGCTCTCGTCGCCAGCGAGCAACTCTTCACCCGCAGGCTCCCACACACCATCCTCACCAGTGTGGTCTTGCCGAGCCCGCTGAACCCGACGAAGGCGAGCACGCGGAACCGTGGCTCCTCCTCCATCACCCAGCCGGTGAGCTCGTCCCTCGGTCCCTCAATGCCCACTAGCTAGGCCTCCTCGGTGAAGAGCGCGTGCAGCCGTGGGTCGAGGCGAGATCCACCGGGCGCTTGTCTGTCACGCCGAGCGTTGGAGGAGCCCGAGAGAGCTGTTGTCTTTGTCAATGCGCAACACCACCTTGTACCTCGGATGACACTTGTTGGTGTCCCGGACGGGCCTTCAGCTCCTAAAGCTAGACCGCCACGCAGCGGTGATGGCCGCCAACTGCTCATATGTCTGTATGTGTTCAGGATAAATTCAGGACAAAGTTATTATCCTACTCCTATTCTAATCAACGGTAAATCCTAAAGAGGTATCTATTTTAGATGAGAAGATACGGTACCTCGTGGTACCTCCCGAAGACAGTAGAAAAGCTCTTTTATAATACATACCAGATCCTGGTACTTGTTGGATGCAGTTGCCCAGTACTTCACTTGCCAAATTTATGTCACTAGTTGGTGCCAAATTAGTTTTCTAAGAAAAGAAAGAAATCAGAACATTATACTGAACAGCGACCGTAATCAACATGAGCACTTACGATATTCGGGAAAAAACATGAGCATGCAAACCATCTTATACCTGTTTCATTCTCGACAAATAGAGAGTTATGTGATCAGCTGCCGCACCGCTTAATCCAAGCCTTCAATGGTTTGAAACAGCCTGTTGTGATCTACGATGAGGCGGATGACAGTGAGGAAGTCGCCGCCCCTGCCCAGCTTCCTGCAGTGAGAGATTTTGGTGCCGTTGTGGGCTGCGTAGCACAGGAACTCCACCCACACCGCGAAGATCACTTGCAACATGTTGGGCAAGTTCCATTCCCGAGTCCCATTGCTTCTGTGATCCTCCCTCTGAGCTCGGTCTGGTCATGACTGCAGTGATCCAACACACTCAGTTGCCCGATAGAGTGCAACCACCTCCGTCTTTTGCTTCCCGCCTTGACAATACGGCGTTTTTACGCGCATAACCATAGCATTAGTCTGATCATATTCCCAAGCATCCAAGTCGCGCAAATCCATGTCGATCCTAGCACTCTCAACACCGACATGATCTCCAGGGTGATGGCACCAACCAACAGAAGGTAAGTGATGGCAACATCGATTCTACTGTAGGCACCTTTTAACAGCAAGATGGAACAGAAAGAATGCAGCCACCGTGGCGAGTGGCGAAATGACACGGATGCAGCAGCCCTGCCAAGTGTGGATCACCGGCGCCTTGGTGTACAACAAGTCGTACAGAACGGAGAGCTCCGCCTCAACTAGGCCATACATGTACATGCCACGATTAAACAGCCTGCTACATACAAGACTGCCGACAGCAAAACGTGGTGAAGGGGGTCGAGCGTTTCAATGTTGGCGCACTTGAACGCCCACACCCTCTCCCAAACTTGACGAAACCCACCATGAACATTATTATCGTGGCTGAGACCAAGGTCTGGGTACCTGGAATGTAACGGTAGAGGGCGTAACCTGTTCTGGGTACTTGAGAGGCCTCACACCCTCTTTTTTCCATGTTACCTGAAATTCTATGTGGCATAATTTTAGTAATATCTGATGTGGATTATTGGAGATGTTCTAGGAGCATCTTCAATATGGTAACACCAGCCTTTTTTTTAAAGGCGGCATATATGATTTTTGTTGAATTAAAAGAGAGAGAAAGAAGAGAGACAATAATGCATTTCAATAGTGAAGGTATAATACCTTTACGTGTAAAGATCGTAATTTTCTCTGTTGCACAAGGTGTCTTACTTCATCACACATTTTCTTATTTATTTTAATCACTATATATTTTTATATTTTTATATTTATGTAAACATTAAATTTTAAAGATGATATTAAAATATGAGCTATTGTGTAATATATTATTATTATTATTTCTAGATAACGTGAAAGGCAAAAAAGAGCATTAATTTTTGTGTGACGTACGAGCGCTCGAAGTGTATCATGACCTCAGATTACAATAGAACTCTGCGTGTACGCGACGACCATGGGATGACTTGCAGTGCATTCAGTTGGAAAATAGTTGTACATTTTTTCCTTTATTTCTTTTTTATATTTTCATTCGGTTGTATTTCTGGTACACAAGAAAATTACAGTAAGTTGAGAACTTTCTTCATTACCAACGGGCAAGAAAATTACAAGAACGTCCAAACAATCTTGATTACGTACCAAATTATCCACAACTCTTCAACTACAGGTTCAATTCAAGTGGGAAAGTCCTCACGATGATCAATGATATGATATTTCCTCCTCTTCTTTAACCTTCTTTCTTTTTCTATCGTTTCTATTTTGGTAGGTTTTTTTACCTTCTTTTTTCCTTTTCCATTTCGTCATTTAGATTTATTTTATTTTTTACAATTTTTTTGATATCATCTTTTTTACGAATTTTTGCTAGTAGTTTTTTTTCCGTTCCACCTATAGCTATGATTTTGTTCCGGCAGTGAGTATTTTTTATTGTTCGACACAAAATATAAGATTAACACAATTAGCTTGTCACGTTCATTTTTGGATTCTAAAACAATTTCTCTATAGTTGGATGAACATTTTGCTGATGTTAGTAAATCATTCTTGACGAACTAGTGTACCATTTTATTTTTTTGCTTGAAATAGTAGAGCATTTTCCTAAAGTATTCTTTTATCGAGAGTTATGTGAACATTATTTTCAAAATAGACGAACATTTTTATGATCTATCAGAACATTCTCCAAAAAATGGTATTTCATAAGGAACATACTTTGTAAACCATCATAACAGTTTCTGTGAATAGTATGGACATTTCTCAAAAAAAATTATGCTAATTTGTATTTACGTTCCACTAATAGTGTTAAATTATTCCCCGTGCACTATTGATTTGCTCAGTAGTATCTTGCTAATATTACACAAATGTTCTATTGGCACTTTCTATTTATTTTCTAAATTCTTTTAAATTGTTTCATGAATAGTTGTTTTGATGGTGTCATTGCAATGAACATGATGGTGCAAACTGATCTTCATCTGGATGCTTACAGTTTTCAACTTTTAAAATTCCTAAGATTTACACGTACAATTAGCATATATCAAGATGCGGTCTGCGCACGCGTGAAAACGGATGGTGGGTCTCCTTGTATGCAATGGATCGAAGCTGTGTGCGAGGAATTAATTGGGCATGGATCCTACTAATCATGCGGGGCAGGGGTATTGGTGTATCGAGGTACCAGAAGGCCCCGAGGCTCAATAATGCATCGAATGACAAATACATCAGTACACTAGAATTGCTCATTTCTCTCATCAAAGTACTCTGTAACCCCGGCTTCTGACCTCACTTTCTTAAGTGGCTCAAATGCTTGTAGCCTATCAAATCTACACTCCCTAAAACCTCTTCGTCGAGGGTTCTGCCATGGGTTTATGCTCGGAGTAAGTAGTTAGGCTATAGAACCATGGCATAGGAGGATAAAAAAATAATTAAAAAAGGAGAAAAAGTTGTAGTTGCCATCGCTATTTTGAGGCTACGAGCGTCTCTGTTCTCCCTCCCTCCCTGCCTCGCCCGGTGAAGTACGTGGCACATGTGCAGAACACGTCAGTCACATGACGTGCCAGCCTTTCATTGGCTATCCCCTGCACTTTACCGAGCTGCGATTGGTCCCGGTATTCTTTTATTTTTTCTGAGCGAGAATTCAATACACTTTCGAGAGAGAGAAAAAATAATTAAAAGAAAAGCTTTCGGGCGCCATTCGCGTACCACATTTGTGAGTTGTGGGCCCAGATAGGGACGTACGAAGCCGCGGCCCGCCGTGGAGGCGTTGATTTTGACCAGTCGTCGCCGGCGTCCGGTGGTTAGGACTCGGAAGGAGGAGGCGGCCGCGCTGCTCCAGTCCACTCCTCCACTAATCCCCGCAAATAGCCCCGGGTCTTCCCCGAATCACCAGAATGCCACCCCTCTACGCACGCATGATCCAGACGTCCTTGGTCGGGCCGGAAGGGCATCACTGTAAATAATCCCCATATCCACGGGCAATTCGAGCTCCCCGCGCGCTACAAATATTCCCTTGGCACACGCTGCGGTGGAGGAGCTCGAACGGAGCCACCTCTAGCTCTTCTTCTCCGGCGAGCCAGCCACTGGCGATGGGTAGCAGCCGCCGCCGCGCGCACCACCAGCTCCTGCACTCCCTCCTCGCCCTCTCATCGCTGCTCCTCCTCGCCTCCGGGGAGGTCATCTTCGAGGAGCGCTTCGAAGGTAGAGTGTTACCGCCCTTCCCCATTCCCCAGTTTAGTCCTGGGAGGCTAGACTTACCAGTTTGGGAGGTGCTTGCATGCTCCGTAGCGTAGTTGCTGCTATTCCTGTTCTGGTGCTTGATTTGAATTGGCAGGGAGCGCCCTACTGGTCTGGATTCGCTGCTCCCATGTTCCATTTTGGGTGGGTGATTGATGGGTGCCCAGAATTTTTCTGTGTCGCCCCCTGGATTTACTAGTATTTTGTTGGTGTCCTTGGCAATTTCTGCTTCCCCTGTTAATGGTTTGTTGATTCTCAAAGGAGATGACCTTTTTTTCTCTGAAGGGGCTAATCAAGTAGTTGACTTTAGAGGGTTTGGAGGTGAGTGATGTAGTGAAGGTTCCCTGGTGAAATAATTAATGCCCTAAGAATTCTTCGATGACACTGATGGGAAGTGGGAAGTGGTGGTTGAACTAATGTTCATGTTCATGGGGGAGCATGGGTGTGATCGAGTGGCCAGTGAATTGATGACATGAGCTGGTTTTCACGACTTTGCTGGGGTGCCTTGTCCAATATATGAGTTTGAATGAAATGGCAGCTGCCAGTTTCCAATAGTCTTGATTATCCAACGTTTTTCCGTGTCATATAGTTGTATGTTTCAAATGTTCAGATGGTTGGGAGACACGTTGGGTGAAATCTGATTGGAAAAGGAGTGAAGGGAAAGCCGGTGCATTCAAACACACGGCAGGAAAGTATTCTGGAGATCCTGATGACAAAGGTTTACTTTTTCATCCCTCGTAGTTCTGTTTTAATTGATGATGCTGATGATTTTGATCGCAAATCACATCTTGCTTGCGTTAGCTTAATTCCGGACACTGTCTAATCCTTGTGTTTTATCCACGTGCTCTAGGCATACAAACAACACTAGATGCTAGGCATTTTGCTATTTCGGCCAAGATCCCAGAATTCAGTAACAAGGGCCGGACATTGGTGGTCCAGTATTCCATAAAGTTTGAGCAGGACATTGAATGTGGCGGCGGCTATATTAAGCTTATGTCTGGTTATGTCAACCAGAAGAAATTTAGTGGGGACACTCCATACAGGTAAGTTCTTGCCTACTTTTGTCCTGAGGAATTTCCCATTCGTACAAAGATCCAATGTTGCTGTTAGTATCCCTGTTTTGACCATGTGTTCTTGATGTTCATATAGTTGATGAGCAAAGATCTATCTCAAATAATTTTTTATATTTATAAGTCCATCTAGAGATCATGGCTTCTGAATGGGGCATTCATGATTACTACATAGATGTAATAAATATAAGCTGCTTAATTGTTCACTTTTACTTGTCTGCTGCTGAGTTACGCGTGCTAACTTTCTCATGTTCTCTTACGCAGCTTGATGTTTGGGCCAGATATATGTGGGACTCAAACAAAGAAGTTGCATCTTATACTTTCTTACCAGGGCAGAACTACCCTATCAAGAAAGATCTACAATGTGAAACTGACAGGTTGACGCATGTTTACACATTCATTCTTAGGCCTGACACATCTTATAGTATACTTGTTGATAACCGTGAAAGAGAATCCGGGAGCATGTACACTGATTGGGACATCCTACCTCCTCGTAAAATTAAGGATGTTGATGCCAAAAAGGTAGCTCTCTGTTTTCAAAATCGGAGCTATATTATAACTAGAAAAATTGCATTGTGAGAATCATCTAACATATATGCCTTTTTTGGCAGCCTAAGGATTGGGATGACAGAGAATACATTGAGGATCCTGATGAAGTTAAACCAGAGGTTTGTTTTGCCATACTTTCTTTTGTGAATTGATATATTTCATAGTGTGGCAAATTGTTCTGTAACTGCTCATCCGCCTTGGCCAGGGTTACGATTCTATTCCGAGAGAGATTCCAGATCCAAAGGACAAAAAGGTGTGCTAGTCCTAACATTAATCAAACTTTAAGTTATTACACTCACATTCCATATTACAAATGGTCTTGGTTTATTTGATCATGCATCATCCAATGCTAACATATTAGCATGGAGACCGATCAATTTAACCATATACCTGGCTCTACCTATTTGGTCTTGCTGCAACATTGTTATCTTTAGAAGCATTCTAGTCACCTCACATAAAATTCTAACAGCAATGCATATCCTAGCACAACTAAAGAAACATTCTTGCAATGAAGTTCTCTGTATAACTAAATATAACACATGATGACAAATATATGCATATTGTGTTCTAAATCAGCCTGACACGTGGGATGATGATGATGACGGCATATGGAAGCCTAGAAGGATACCAAATCCAGCATACAAGGGACAATGGAAGCGCAAGGTTTGTCTTCTTGTTTGGCCATCAGTCCTTCATGCCACTTTATTTCTTGGGTAGAATTCACATTCTCACATTCTTCTGCCCACAGAAAATTAAGAATCCTAACTACAAGGGTAAATGGAAGATCCCATGGATTGATAATCCAGGTAAGCAAATAATAAAACTATTTTTATGCTGACTTGCACATTTTGTGTGATATTGCACTCAACACCTGATGTTGAAGTGGACCTCTTGTCAAACTTTGAAAATCAGCCTTAAGCTATGAACTGTTCCACTTTTGCAGAATTTGAGGATGATCCAGATTTATATGTGCTGAAACCTTTGAAGTATATTGGCATTGAAGTTTGGCAGGTAACATATATAGTGGTCTTTCAAGATGCATGTTCCATCATGATCTTAGGTTGTTCTGAATGATGTAAATGTTACATCTGGCTTAGAGCTCTCTCGTATGCAGGTAAAAGCTGGTTCAGTTTTTGACAACATTCTCATTTGTGATGACCCGGAATATGCAAGAAAGGTTGCTGAGGAAACATGGGGTGCAAATAAGGAGGTAATGGCACATGTTTACCTAATTGGTGAATTGACCCATATGCTGATATCCTGAAGCACAATCTTACTTTTCCCTGTATTGCAGGCTGAAAAGGAGGCTTTTGAAGAAGCTGAAAAGGAGAGGAAAGCTAGAGAAGATAAGGTGAAAATCTTTAGTTACCAATCATTACCAGTCATTACTTGATGTCCTTGAGGCAGAACCGCAGAAGAATAACTGCCTGTGAAAGAAGCTAAACATAACTGCTCGTGTACAGGAAGCTCAACAGGCAAGGGAGGAAGGAGAGCGGCGGAGGAGAGAGAGGGGTGATCGACACCGTGGCAGGGACCATTACAAGGACAGATACAAAAGAGTATGTTTCTTACCGCCATACAGCTCACATACCGTTTTGCTTTCTTCCTAAAGCCACCTTAGAGCTCTTAGAAGTACATATTACTGACTACTGAGTAGCAAACATGGGGAAAATCTCTTAAAAGTCCTATTCTTGATTCCCTTCGTACACTTACTGACTCATGGAACATATTACAGAACCCAAGATCTTAAGACATTACTACTTTGTTGGACAAGTATAAGTGATTATGTTCTAAGCCTCACCTTATATCTAAATCGAGGAAATGTTCTTGGAAGGCTGGGGTGTGTTGACTTGTGCTGTAGTGCCATAGGTGTATCATCACCTTATATGTTTTATACAGTGTAACTGTGTAATACTCCCTCCGTCCACAAATATAAGGCGCGCATACTTCTCAAAATTTATCTTTGATTAAGAATTTGTTCAAAAAATTGATATATCATTGGATTCTTATTAAAAAGCACTTTCCGATGGTATCGATTTTGTATAATGTAATCCACATATTATTGAACAAATGCTTGGTCAAAGATAAATTTTGGGAAACGTGCACACCTTACATTTGTTAACGGAGGGAGTATACCATATACGAATGAGTGAATAATGATTTACTAACATTCCTTTGTTCTTTCTCTATGTTTCAGCGCAACAGGGATCACTGGGATGACTACCATGTAAGTTGTGAACACCTTCATTCTTCCATTTATTATTTAGAACTGCGGAATTAGATAATGACAGGTGACTTACATAACATGTTGGTTTCATGTTCAGGATGAGCTTTGAAGTCCCACAAATATCTAATTCTTCAAAGGAGAAGCTGGAATTTGACATGGACATTGCGTTGTAATTGTTACCAATAATTGATCTTCCAGGCAAGACCAACCTGAAGTGTTTCGTGTCATGTCCGGGGAAAAAATGATGAGTACTCAGATTGGAATGAAATGAACATGCCCCGATATCATTCCTGGGTGACAGCAGGACAGACAATTTTACAAATCAGCAAAAACTTGGCCTTGGCCTTGAAATGTAATGTTGTGCGTGTTATGTACATGGTTGGTGATGTGCTACCTTTTCTAAACTCAGAAGTCAGAACATTATCTTTGCTAATATGAATGATGTATGGTTAACTGTACGAACACGAGGGTTCCATGTTTTACTGCATAATATAAATAACTGTTGCTGAAGAGTTCTTACTTGCTATCCATACAGATTTCTATTTTCAAAAGAATATCACTGCTCATTTAATTAGCATACACAAATGCATATCTTTTAGCCTCTCAGATCATCGGAAAAAAATCATATACCCAAACCAAACATATGTTAGCCTTTTTTTGGGTGCATCAAAGCAAGGATTTTGTTGCATCACAAGTTTATAAGTACCCATAGTTATGTGGCTATATATGCTTTCTGCTATAAAACTGCTATATATTCGTTCACCAGAATAGCATCAGAAGAATTTAAACACAGGGAGACGAGGGTGTAAGGTAACAAGGCAATGGCTGGCAAGACAACACTGCTGCACTAGAAACCGTTCACCGTTGGCTCTTCACAACAATTAGAATGAGCAAATCAGTTCTTGATGCAAGCTAGCATAGCATGAACAAACATCTTGGCTTCTAGTTTGAATCTACACATTAGCATAGAAACGATCTGAAAAGCACAGCACTGAACAATTTCAGTAGATTTTTTTTTCTTTACATGGCATCTCATGCTATCCTTCACAAAAGAATTCTTTTCTATTTGAAATGAACATGCATCTGGAAGTCCAGATGAAAGAATTCCTTTACATCCGAGACGACCAAATAAATCTGTAACACCAGATTTGCAGAACCGGAAGTATAGCACCGTGTCAACATGATTCAAAATTTCAGAAGTGAAACAAAATCTATCGAACATTTTGGCTACCGGACTCTTCCACTCTGTAAATCATACAAGGTCTGCAACTCCTCTTCTGGGCAGCACATCCATCTGCAGAGTCCTACCATTTCTGGAGGCAAGCACTCCCACAGAAGGTAGCGAGGGATCTGTAACTGGCTCAATCTCAATAAATCTCAATTCCATAGACCCTGTACGCTTCAAGCTCAAGACAAACACAAGCACAATCCACCCAAGCATGATGATTGCCCAGTAGTTATTCATCCCGTGAATCAAACCCCAGGCAATTGAGTAACCAACAATGATCCCTGACAAGTGGCCAATGAAGCTCGCCTGTGGAACCATGATAGATGTGAATATCAGTGACTCAAATGGAGCAAAGCTGATTGGCAGGGAGAGAACCCCAAAAAGATTCAGCTTTGACGACGGTTGCTTCGCAGCCAGAATTGTCATCCACCCGAACACGACACACGAGTACCCGACAGCGGTCACCCTCTTGAAGTACTCCACCTTGAACTTCTGGATCATCATATGGTACATCCCAAGAACAAGCAATCCAGACAGCACCACAAGCACAAGCGTGTAATGGAGGTAGTACTCAACACCAAGCCCGATCTGCCCCAGCTTCTCGACGGCACCGAGGCTCCACAGTGCACTCATGTTGAACACCAAATGCACCACGCTGATGTGCGAAAACGCGGAGGTGATGATCCTCCAGTACTGCCCTCCTTCCATGGCAGCTTCATAGCTTAGACCTACATCTGCATACCCGATGTTCCTCTTCTGGATAAGGAACCAGATCAAGGAGCAAATTCCTATGATGATACTACTGGCTGGTTTCTCCAGTATCTCGTAGATTAGAGGCTTGCCCATCTTTCCAAAACAAAGCTTCACAAGATTCTAGCCCTCAATTGACCAAGATCAATACTCTCCCAGCATTGGTCGATCAGGAGCAAAAGATCTAACAGTGCGCAGGTGGATTGGGTACTCACTGATCACGAGACGACTAGTGGCTGGTTTGATGCACCAATCAGAGGAGGAAATCTAGGGTTCCGTGGTCCGAATTGACAGGTTTCAGGGGTTTCTCGACGGATTAGTGGCTCTCACCTTGGAAATTTGGAGGGGATTCGAGCGGCTTCTCGGCCGAGCGTCCAGTGCCCTAGACTGTTCGACTCGGGGAAAAAATTCGGTTCTTTTGCTCCAGGAGGAAGAATAATGTTTTACAATTGATACAGGACTAGAACGCAAAAGTAGCACCGTCTTATTCTTATCATCTTAGTATCTTACGTCGTCTTGAGTTTCTCAGGTAGAACCCTAACTTTATTGCATATTGTATATATTGAGCATGTTCAGTTCGAAAGAGAGCTTCCAATTCTTCGTTCCCGAAATTTGGTCGTGTCGATGAGAATGGGCATGCAGTACTTCATTTGTTGCTAAAATTTGATAAGATTTCGCCTCTTTGCGCATCTTTTACGCCTTTTATGTATGTGATTTCGTTACGAGCTTACTTTTCAAACGTGATTTGACTAATCTTCCAAAAATAAAGTACATGTAGTTTTTCATGTTCGCCATGGAGATAAAGCATCCCATTTGTCAGGAACCACATGACTCATGCACTTTTCAGTATTTGTAGGTTTAAATTTATTTTTCTACATCATGAACATTGTATGCTCCAAGCGGGCCACGACGAGCTTAGCATCTTAGTTTATCTTCAACCCGATCCTGACATAAAGAGTGGTTAGGGCAGGTTCGCCATGCCATTCCCCACACTTAGGAAGCTAAGGTGACGACAAACCAGCCGTGGGTAGCGGTGGTGGTGCTACCCGCCCGAAGGTTTAGAGGATTGTCAACGGCACAACCTAGCTACTACATAATGTTATAGGAGGGAGGGGGAGAGACTAGCGAGGAGGACAGTGTAGTGATGTTGTCGCCGGGTGCAAGTGCTGGAGGATGCAGGGAGAGAGAGGCGCACATGCTCGCCGGAGAAGGTGGTGGTGGCGAATGCACGTAATCATGAGAAGAAGAAGAAGTGAGAGAAGTCGAAAGAGGCAGAAGGTGACTTCCGATGCGCAACGTGGTATGCGCCATTTAGTGGCTAATAAGATCCCTTCTCCAACATTGGAAATGACTGGGGTGGATCTAATTTAAGCCCAATTGAGGGTTAAGTTACAAAGAAGGTGAAAATCATAAATCCAAATTGTCGGAACTTCGGGTTATTCTTAATATGGAATGAATTTGAATTTCGGAGCTTATAGTTAGGGCGTAAGCCATGAAACACGTCTAAAAAAATCATGATGCGATGCCTACATTGACATATTCAAGTGATAGTCACCTCCACATGACTGTTGCCACAAGCATTTGAGGTCCTCAATACTGTGAAGAGGGTTGTTGGGAGCATAGTGCCCGCGCTGTGAGGCGATGCGTTCTTTAAGGTGTTTAAGACCTATGAAAATTATTAGGATAATTTTAAAGCATATTGGTTTCAAATATTTTATCTAGGTTTGATTTTAGGTTAAATTTGCAATTTTTAAATTAAGATTATTTTAGTTAGTTAAAGTGTAGAAATGTTATGCCATGAAAATATATTTTATTTTTAATAACCATTAAGACTGTCAAATACACAGGATTACAGACTTAGATCATTACATTGAGATATGCGCTACCTTTAAGTAGTTCCTGATACGTTTCCATGCTTAGCAACTAAGTGCTAATAAGGTGGGTCAAGCATAGTCAATGGTCAAGGTCAGTTGTTTGGTTTCGATCATAGGGAGATGCGGGGATAGATGCCAAGGCATTTTGGCAACCTTCTACTGTTTTCACATAGTGAAAGCATAGTACTAGACGTGATTGATGTGTCCTGCCTTGAGGTAGAATACAGGGTACTTAGGACAAGGAATATATAGTTATACCAAGTTTACATTTCACCGGCGTCAGAACTCTAGAGGTTATGTCATAGGGCACTTGGACAAGTCATCGGCACAATAGTAGAGTGGGAGGTTGCGAGATAGTTGTATGTACCTTCATATGGTGCAAGAGGGATTCTTAGTTCTTACTAGGTTCAAGAATGAACATCAACAATCCCTGTCCCCTGGCGTCCAACAGATATGTACGCAAAAAGCATACTAGACTAGCAAAACAAATTGTGGTAAAAAGCTATATTTAGCCCCTTATCATCGGGCAATGACAAAAATAACCTCCTTAACGAAATAAATCCAAAAAACTCTCACCTATCGTACCCGGGACCCATGCCACCCACCTGCCACGGGTGAGATCCGTCAGGTGACATGTCACGGATGGGATCCGCTGTAGGATAGGTCGCGGATTCCACCCGTGATAAGGGATGTTTTTAACTATTTTTTAACAGAGAACAATTGATCGAGGAGTTAAATATGGCTTTTTTTGTCAGCAAATTGCATGCACGTAGGGTGGCAAGCCACCGAAAAGTCTACCATGCAGCTTTGTATAATGACATACAAGACATGACGTGTAGTCCGTAACAATTTAGGCATTCACCGTGATCAGTGCCCATCCACAATAAAATATTGTCCTCTTCCCATTGGATATTTTCGTATATACATATATGGAAGTTCTGATTTTAGAACATCGCATTCCATACCGGATGTGACCTCTGGTTCATCAAAAAGAAAATTTGGGCTTGACACGACAGATGCTCATGGATAATATTTATAGACCGTGCTAACTAATTACCTTTATCCGTCCAAGCAAGCTTTGGATTTCGCGAATCTCTAGGTACAACGTAGGGTAGATGCTTTGGGGCAGCTACCCCTATGGCAGCAAATCCACTCTCATAATAAAATATAACAATGAATACTACAAATAATTTGCATGAATTATGTAATATAAAAAATATAAAGTATACTATTATAACATCAACATTAGTTTTGCAATATAAAAAATATAAATACATAACATATACATATACAGATTATAATACTTGTATTATATCATGATGTATTGTATTGTACTACATAAGAAAATACATAAGTGCGTTTGTTTATGTTGTAATTCTTCAAAGTTCTGGAATGATTTGAGCTACTAATCCTAATATGCAATCCTATCGCCATCCAAAAAGTTGAATTAAAATTGATCTCCAATACTAATTCTCGTAAAATTAGAATCGTTATTTAAATTCTATTTTCCAATTCTAATTCTACGATCTAAATGGACCCTAGCAGAATCTGCAACATGAACTGATTTTGAAAGTTACCGATGAAGGAGTAAAGGAGATCATAAAATTCAGAGTTATCGTGTTAGTTCTAGAAAAGTTCAATGTGCTGGCTCTGTTCTTTGTGAATCTGTTGTGTGGTTTCTACAATTCTGCTTTGTTGATGTTCCCTTATCATGATCGACGTAGATCTAAACTAGCTTAGTTTTGTGCTTTGTATGACTGGACATACTTTGAGGAGACGTGGCCAGCTGCAGAGATTTTTTGTTAATCCAAAGTTTTCTATATGAAGACAAGTACTACAATCTAGGGGCAGCTATAGTAAAAAAAAATCTGAAGCGGCGAAGACAGTATAAACTACAAAAGTACAAATCATGCAGTAGGCTCGCGTCCGAGGTCTTCAGTACGGAGGCTTTCTGTTGTCTGCTTTTCAATTTGGGCTTTGTTGTTGTGTTTCTGTTGTTTCGGCCCGGATAAACAGACACAATCCAACAATATTGTAAAACGAAATAGACAACGACGGCCTGTGTTAATTCTGTCTCTTGGAGACCCGTTAAGTAGTTTTCTCGGGCCCGGTAATAGTGTTGTGGAATCTGGCTCAAACAAAGACAAATGGTTGTTGGTGCAAACAAAATTTGACTGATGACCCAAAATAGACTAACGGGTAATCACTCCCTTGGTTAAATATATGTTTTTTTTCTTATCCAATTCTCTAAGTTAATTGCAAGATTTGTTGCTTGCGCTTTTGTTTATCTGCAGGCGTCAAACCAACTCGGGCACTACACGGGAAGATGGCATGTTCAATTATCTAAGTTAATTGCAAGATGTGTTGCTTGCGCTTTTGGTTTTCTGCAGGCGTCAAACCAACTCGGGCACTACACGGGAAGATGGCATGCGTGCATCTTCTTTTACAGTTAGTAAGTCATCATTCGTTATAACTAACTACCCCTTCAGTATTTAACGAGTCCTGCTGTCTGAAACGGCGTGAAACTGCAAGCAAATCTGTGAACCGTCCATTGTAAGAAAGATGTGAAGCTAAACTGTTCGGAAAATACAATATATATGTAGTCTAATTTTTACTTTTCGTAAGACAAGTTTTTGTCATATGAAAAAAGTGTTTTCGTCGCATACAAAAAATATTTTTATCACATGATATTTGTTACGTAAAAGTTGCATTAGGTCAAAAAATTTGATATATATATTTAAACATACCATCGTATAGCAAAAATATTTGTACGAATGTTCAATTCAATGTCAGGATCGGACATCCGATGTCTAGTCTTACCCAGACTATTATTTGGAGAATCTAACCTGTAATAGTTGGTTGCCATATCTTATTTGCCAAAGAAAAGTATAATTAATCTTTCATATTAGCTGCCACGTTTCATATGGGAATCCTTCGGTGGATTTCCTATATGCCTGCCCCAAACATTAACACCGGACATTTCCTATATGCTCTTATGCGCATTTTCTTTTTTAGCTACGTATTCATGACTTCATGTCACGTAATGAGCATACGAAATTTACGTATGCTAGCAAATATTGTCACTTTAATAAAAATTATGCTACAAGATTTTCTCTACGAAGGGTCAAAAAGTTATCCCATCAGATTTGTTGTCACGCTAGAAAATACAATCACATCACAAATTTTTCTTGATACGATCAAAAGTGTTGGCTCCATCATTGTCACGTTGCAAAATATGAATGATCACCCTAGCGTATTTTCACTTTGTTATTCTTCACACGTTCCCAATTTATATGGTAGAAACATATAGCAATATTTTTTCATATTATCAATTGGTACTTTTCAAATGCATTTTTTTATTTTATGCTAATATCCAAATATAAAAGCTAATAATACCTAATTAAGGGTCATAAGTGACCTATTACCTCACCGTCTTCTATCTAAACTCTCGGTTAAAAAGAAATAGACTGTCCAAATAGTTTAGCAGCGTCTTAAATTTTCTCTAAACCGTAAGCTAGCAGTTTAGTTTAGTATCAGTTCGAGAACCGAAAGCTCTGCATGGGTCGCACATTCTGGCCGGTGGCAATAGCGTATGGAGGAAATTAACGCCGAACCTACTCTCTTCTCGGATCTGTTGCCTTCCTGCAACTGAAGCAGTCAAAAGAGCCAACGAGTTGGATCATTTCTCGTATGCGTGCGGCATGCATGCACATGGGGAACCTGAACTTGCATGCCTGCCAAGCCTGTGCTATGTTCACCTGGATTGATCCCAGCCTGGCGAGCACGCGCGCACGCACACAAATCTGTGCAAGATTTGCAACGTACCCTGCTGCAATTTGGTATTTGATTCCTCTTCACCGACAGCTCTTAAACTATGCTTCAACGTACTGAAATAACAAACAATTACATCTTGCCGTTCTGTGTGAAGAAAGGATTGAAATAGAACCGAACGAGTTAATTAACTGAATTACATGGACTGTACCTAAAGGACTTGCTTAAAAGTGGTTTTGCTTCCAGTAAAACATACACATATTTACATGTTGCAATGTTGGTTATGCTAAAAAGTAGGCTTGACACCTAAGGATGGACGCACTTGGGATATGTATATTAGACAAAAGAACACTAAATTACATAATTGGTTGCTCCTTAAAAGTTGCAAAGCTAAAATAAGTTTAGAAGCAAACAGAAAGGTGCCTAGTTTAATCCAAAACGGGGGCAATGCACAAGCAACGTTTGATGGATCCTATAGGCAATAGCTAGGAGGCAGATGGTTTCAAGATGAAGACAGAATTGACAAAGGCCATGCATGTGGCCTACATGGGTTGTTAGGAGCAACTTCCGGCACTAAGCCGCCCCCTGATTTTGATGATGGAACCAACTAGCTAGCTAGACCTCTTTCTAGGAGATGTTTATGTTCTATTTTGTCTTTGAAGTACCTTGCAAGCAAGATTCCATTGCCATCTCCTGCTTACGTAAGCCACCCAAGTCTATTCATTTTTGTTAAATTGCATCTAGGATCCATATATGCCGTAAATATTTGTGTAAATATTGCTAGAAATATTGGACCAAAACTCATATTAATAATAAAGTCTAAATAAATCCCAAAAACTCATTAATTGCTAGTAGAGGTGGAATGACACCAACATAGAAGATTGGATGTGTTACACCTCCTTATAGCATTGGAAAAGGGAGAAACAACGTGCGCGCTCATTCACTCGCTCACCTCACCACGTACTGCTCGCCCGTGCACATTGTGTCCCTAGCCGACAGGGCTCAGGCCGGCCGTGCCGTGGCTTGTGGCCGAGAAGCGACGTGTTTTACTAGTTGGAAACGGAAGAGCATTACACGACATTTAATAAGTACCGGACGTGTTTACTGTGGTTCAAGGCGTAACGTAAAAATGGTTGCAGCAGTTAATGCGGGAACTTTATGATAGTAACATCAGGATTAAACACACACTTCGTGAACACTATGTTTTCTTCTTCCCTCGCGATCGTGTTTATTCCTTTTGCTGTGCTGCGCCATTCATTGGGAGAGCAGGTCTCAGAAGCCTTCGTCCCTTGAGAGCATGCACTGCATGGGAGACGAATAAGGTTTTTGGGAAGCGACGATCGTCGCGACTCGCGACTGCTAGCCATTCATCTACTTCAACGACGTCATGTCCCGTCTATTCGCCATTTGGTCGTCTACTTTCACGACGTTTTGTTCGTCTACGATCGCTACTTCCTCGACGTCGTCTTCATCTTTGTCATCACGGCGTCACGGAAGGAAATTGATCCGTCCACCATCAACACCAACGCCTCTACTTCCCCTATCGGCAGCGGCGGGTATAACATGAACTCTTGTCATATTCCTAACTACTATGTTAGCACGTATGTTTGGTTTAGATATGTTTGACTGCTTCTTGGTAACTACTAGCATTTCTAGGATGTACGTGCCATGCTCATCTGTTAATATATCAATGCTCATAGTCATGATTTATATGTGGATTAAAATAAACCCAAAGTGCTAATTATTCCAACAATCCAAAAATCTTACTCTAGGTAATTTGGTTTTACGATGGTTGGTTTTGCCGATGCATTGAGGTTGGACAAGTTTGACAGTGAATACTTTGGAGATGGAAAATCAAAGCCACTCTCTAGTAGAGAGCTATGAAAATCTATTGGGTAGCGGCTGGCAAACATGAAGGAACCCTTACCTCTGAACAGGAGAAGGTGTTCGAGAATGCCACCCTGCTCTTTGTTGGTGGCACTCTTAGCGTTCTTGCCGATCAATTTTGCGATGTGTATATATGCACATGAGAGATGCAAAGGAACTGTGGGATGCACTCGAAGCTAAGTTCTGTGCGTCCAAAGCAGACAGTGAATTATATTTCATGGAGCAACATCATGAATACAAAATGTTCGATGACCGTTCTGTGGTGGAGAAGGCTCATGAGATACAGCTCATTGTGAATAAACTTAACTCCTCAAATGCACATTATCAAACAAGTTTGTGGATGGGGGCATTATTGCCAAATTGCCTCTTGCGTGGAGGAATTTTGCTACGACTCTGAAACACAAGAGACAAGAAATCTCTATTGAGAACTTGATAGCATTTCTTGATGTTGAGGAGAAAGCTCGGATGAAGGATTTGCATTCTAAGGAAGGTGAGGACCATCCAGTGCCAACTTGGTACAATAGAACAGTTGTGGCAAGTTCAAAGGGAGAGGTCAACCAGACTACCAACTACAAGACAAAGAAGAATCCGATGAACAAGACGGAAAAAATTGTTTCGTGTGCGGTGAACTTGGCCATTGGGCTAAGGATTGCAAAAGCCGCAAATGAAGATAGGTTGGGTAGGAATAGGCTTCCAAATCTATCAACATCACTATTAGCAATGCCGATGCGGGACAACCAAGTATGGTAATTTACCTATTGTTTTTTCGGTTTGTTAGTCTACCGATTGGTGGATTGAAATTGGGGCTAATATACATGTGTGTGCTAAGGTTACATTGTTTTATTCATATCAGGTCACTTGGGCTTCTTCCGTCTTGATAGGGAATGGATCACACGCTTTTGTTCATGGTGTTGGCACGGTAGATCTGAAGTTTACTTCAAGGAAGATCGTGCGGCTCAAAAACATGCAGCAAGCCTCTTCAATAAATAAAAATCTTGTTAGTGGCTCCATTCTCTGTAGAGATAGGTTTAAGTTGACGTTTGACTCCAATAAAGTAGTTGTATTTAAATATGAACTTTTTTTTAGTAAAGGCTATGAATACGAAGGCTTGTTTCGTTTTTCCCTTTCTGATTTTTATAATAAAGTTGTGAACCATATTTATGCTAATGAAGGTGAGGCTAATGTTTGGTACTCACATTTATGTCATATTAATTTTGGTTGCATCGACTTTCCAGCATGAATTTAATCCCAACATTTTAACTAGTCAAAGGTTCTAAGTGCCAAAGTTGTGTGCATCCAAGCAACCTCATAAACCTCATAAGGTGGCCGAAGAGAGAAACTTAGCACCTCTAGAACTTATACATTTAGGGTGTAAAGAAAATTTTTATGACTTTGATTGATGATGACACTAGATTTTGTTATATGTATCTATTGAAAGATAAGGCTATGAACTAGTTTAAAATCTATAAGGTAGAAGTTGAAAATCAACTTGATAAAAGGTTCAAAAGAGTTAGGTCAGATTGTGGTGGAGAATACTTCTCAAATGAGTTCAACTCTTTTTGTGAGGAACATAGAATCATCCATGAGAGGACGCCTCCCTATTCATCCCAATCAAATGGGGTTGCCGAAAGGAAGAATCGCATTTTGATTGACTTTGTTAACGTCATGTTAGTTACTGCTGGATTATCTAAGGCATGGTGGGGAGAGATCATGTCAACTGCAAGTCATGTCATAAATAGAATTTCCACTAAAAATAAAGAGATAGCTTCCTGTGAGGGATGGGAATGAGCGAAGTCATCACTTTCTTTTTCTGCGCACATGGGGGTGTTTGGCAAAAGTCAATATACTAATAATAAAGAAGCATAAGCTCAGACCTAAACTGTGGATTGTGTCTTTTTAGGATATGCCCATTGGAGAATTGCTTAGATTCTTAGTGGTCAGGTCTGAGGTACCTGACATGCATGTTAGTACAATAATGAAGTCTCAAGATGCTACCTTCTTTGAGAATATTTTTCCAATGAATGATATGCCTAGCACTTCTAGTCAAGTAGAGCATTTGACTCTTGAACCCGCCATTCCTATTGTGTATTTTGAACAAACACATGAGCATATCCCTAAGGAGGATGACAATGAGGTGACGATGGTGCCCTTAGGAGGAACAAGAGACAAAGGTTACAAAATCATTTAGTGATGATTTTACTATATATTTTGTGGATGATACTCCCAAGACCATTTCAAAGACATATGCATCTCCAAACGTAGACTACTAGAAGGATGCAGTATGTAGCGAAATGGATTCCAATGTTGCTAATGAAACTTGGGAAATCAGTAATCGTCCCTATGGTTGTAAACCGGTAGGGTGCAAGTGGGTGCTCAAAAAGAAGCTTAGGTCTGAAGGTGCTATTGAGAAGTATAAGACTCGGCTTGTGGCTAAATGTTATACAAAAAAAAGGTGAAGAATTCTTTGATATTTACTCACATGTTACTAGGTTGACTACAGTAGGAGTGCAACTGTCTTGACTGCCTTACATGGTCTTCTTGTTCATCAAATGGACATTAAGATGATTTTCCTTAATATAGAGTTGGACGAGAAAATCTATATGGAACAGCGTGATGGATTTGTAGTAGATGGTCAAGAGAGCAAGATTTATAAAGTCTTTGTATAGCCTCAAGCAAGCACCTAAGCAATATCACGAGAAGTTCGATAGAACTTTGACATCTACAGGCTTCGCAGTAAACAAAGTTGACAGATGTGTGTACTACTGCCATGGTAGAGGCGAGGGAGTGATCATGTGTTTGTATGTCAATGACATACTCATTTTTGTGACTAATCTTGACATGATAAAGGAGGTCAAAGAATATATGTCTCAAAGTTTTGACATGAAGGATCTGAGATTTGCTCATGTCATACTTAATATCAAGATGATAAAGGGTGAGGATGGGTTTACTTTCTTGCAATCCCATTATGTGGAGAAGGTTCTAAGCTATTTTGGCTACATGAGCTACAAGCCTTTTCCAACACCTTATGATCCTAGTTTGATGCTTCGAAAGAATAATATAATAGCTAGAGATCAATTGAGATACTCTTAGATTATCGGGTTGCTTATCTTAGCTAGCGCTATAAGGCCCGACATCTCTTTTGCTATGACCAAATTAAGTCAGTTTGTTTCCAACCCAGGAGATGATCATTGGCGTGTTCGTGAAAGAGTGATGCGCTATCTACAGGTACAATGAGCTATGAGATTCACTATATTGGGTACCCAAGGGTACTAGAGGGATATAGTGATTTCAACTGGGTTTCAGGTGCAGACAAAACCAAGGCTACGAGTGGATATGTATTCACTCTTGGTGGATGAGCTTTTTAATGGAGGTCTTGCAAACAGACCGTATTGACGAGATCAACCATAGAAGCAAAGCTCACAACATTGGACACAGCCATTGCTGAGGCAGAATAGTTATGTGAGCTTTTGATGGACTTGTCGGTAGTTGAAAAACCGATACCAGCTATTGTCATGAATTGCGATATACGGTCATCATAAAGGTGAACAGTGCAAAGGATAATATGAAGTCCTCGAGACATATGAAAAGATGTCCGGAGTCTATCAGGAAATTGAGAAACTTCAGAGTGATAGATTTGGATTACATCTAAATAGCTAAAAACTTGGCAGATCCCTTTACGAAATGCTTATCACAGAATGTGATAGATAATCCATCAAAGGAGATGGGTACGAGACCCATGTGAGTTACAATATAATGGTAGCCTAACCTATGTGATCAAAAATCCCGTAAAGTAGGACTTAGGAAGAACAAGCTATTGGTTAACTGGAGGAGAGTACCTTACAACCCACTCCGCTAGAGACGAATACTCTCTGTATGGCAGGATGTTTTTTAATCTTAATGTGTTATGTGGCCACTATTAGTAAATATTTTGTCCTCTGGAGCAGTCTTGAAAGAACACATATATATGAGCCCGATTGTTGGTCGCAGCCTATGAGTCTTGGGTAATCTCTTAAAAGCTCATGAAGATGCCAGGAGTATGATTTATATGCTTCACCTTAGGGATAGCCTATGGCAGCCTAGTATCAGTTAAGACTTTAAGTGAAGTTTGTCCACACAAAACTGTCAATTCAAGGCTTGGTCCATTGTGTAATTGTGGATAAATGTAGCTTGATGATTTATGTGGATGCTCAACCCTAACAAGTCTCCACTGAAAAACTAGTATAGAAAACAATACGTTGGGACAAAAGACAATCTAACGTGCCTCTGGGATCTAGTGGGGGATTGTTAGAAATATGGGCCAAAACCTATATTAATAATAATTTCTAGATAAATCTAAACATCTATTAATCGTAAGGCATATGTAAACTTTAGTCTCATATTGCTAGTAGGGTGGAAGGACACCTCCTTGTAGCATGATAAAAGGGAGAAACAACACGCGCTCACTCGCTCGCCATGCCTGCATTGTTGTGTCATGTATGTGGCCAAGCCGGGCTTGGGCCAGCCATGTTGTGGCTCGTGGCCGAGAAACGCCGTGTTTTGCCAGTTGGAAACTAAAGAGCATTTACATGACATTAATAAGTAAAACGTGAGTTAACTGTGGTTACTGACATAACATAAAAATAGTCACAATAGTTAATGGAGGAACATCACAGTAGTAATGTCAATATTAAACACTCACGTCGTTATCGGTCGAGAGGCTATATAAGGAGGGCATAGAGGAGACAGAACAAAATTGTTCTATTCTTCCCTCGCGATTGCATCTGTTCCTTTTGCTGCACCGCATCTCGTTGGCTGCTCTGTCCCGACTGTGGCGTGCACCGTTTGCTGAGAGAGCGGGTCTCCAAAGCATTCATTCCTTGAGAGCATGCACTGCGGCGGGGATGAATAAAGTGTTTTGGAAGCAGCGATCGTCGCAACTGCTTGTCATTGTTCTACTTCCACAACGTCATGTTCATCCGCTTCCACCACGTTCTATTCATCTACGACCATTACTTTCTCGACATTGTCTTCGTCTTTGTCATCATGCGTCACCGAAGGAAATCGATCCGCCCACTGTCAACGCCAATGCCTCTACTTCCTCTATCGCAGCGACAAATATAACATGAACTCTCCTGTCATATTCCTAACTCCTATGTTAGCACGTATGTTTGATTTAGATATGCTTGATTGCTTCTTGGTAATTATTAGCATGTCTAGAATGTACGTGTCATACTCACATGTTAATATAACAATGCTCATGTCATAATTTATATGTGGATTAAAATAAACTCAAAAATGCTAATTATTTCAACAAGTACTGTGTTGGCTAGGTTCTGAACTTGAAACCTTTTAGCTCTAGTACCATATTAAATTACATGTATCGAAACAGTTCACTCAAAAATCTAAGCTGAAAGGAGATGATCTCACATTATACTCTAATAATTTTCTTCTACTTTTATAACAGTTAACACACATAGAGGCAGACAAAAGGGATGGATAAAAGAGGATGTGAATTTATTTTTCACTCTGCAATTTAGTTAATTTTAGCAGTTACTGAAGACGTTGATAAGTTATGGTAAAAACTAAAACCATCCGTTTTCGGTTCTTCGACGAAAGCTGCCTTTACAAGAAGGGCCCCCCAGATGCTATATTTTGATGGTGACTTCAGTGACAAAATGCTAAACAGGATCATTGTTAGGAGTGAATCATCATACTGGTCCAGAAGATTCAGTCTTAAGCAAGTTACCAAATGGCTGACAGCTAGGCTACTCTTAACATATGATAGTTAACAAATCAAGCTTCCGATTTAACCAACAACCAGCATAAGCATGACAGCATCATTGCCCACGGAAAAATCCACAGGTGCTAATTACAAAATAGAATCATTAACTTATTATCCTGCAGAAAGCGTGGTTCTCGGTACAGCATGCGTTCAATGCAGTGACTGACAACGCATAATAATAGATGAATAGGGACTATCCGATGAAGGTTAGTATTTCTGTCTGACTGATCATGTCCGAACCCTCCCTCTCACGTCAATAAAATCCTTGCAGAACTTCCTGTGGACTCCTCATGTAGGAAATTTTCTTTTCTGACCAACTGGATTGCAGCCTTACAGTTAAGTTTGTGTACAACCGAAAGAGAAATTGTGTACAACCGCACAAGCCATGCTGTATCTGTGTACATCACACATGGCATTGGCCCAAAGAGACATGTTTAAGTACAACGAAGGCAAGGCAAACCAAAACCAAAACAGTGCCCCTCAAGTTCTCCCTGCCGCACTGCAATCGCTGCAAATTGCTGCCTTTTGAGGCTTACCAATCAAGCAAGGTTGGTTGTGTGTCATCGAGTGAGAAAGTGGGCTCTCCCCTTCACCACCAATCCAGTAAAGTATCTATAAAACAGCCTCTCGCGATTGAAGAGTGTTGGAAGGAAAAAAGAGATGGACCATTGCGGTTCAAATGCTTGCAAGAACTGAAGAATGAGTGCAGATTTGTCATGAAGGAATAGTAGTCCACAAAGGCTTTGGAATGCCTTGCTGCTCTACTGAATCATCAGCAAGATTTTGCAGAGGCTGGGGAAGCTCAAATAAGGTATGCATGGACCTGTTGCTTTTATCCTTCTTTCTTTTTTACATGTGCAGACAACATATGTCTTTGCTCTGCTGTAGTTGCATTGTTGAATTGCAAAACATGTCTAATCACATACAAATACTGATTCTTGAGTTAAATGTGAGATTGTTCGAGTCAAAGTCATAGACCCAATGGTTAAACTGTTAGGATAGGAACTTGGTCACACCACCCTTGGATACAGTAGTTAAGCTGCTCTTCCTTTTTCGATAAACCAATACAATAGTTAAGCTTGTGCTGAACTTTGGCAGCAGGTATATAATTTGACCTTGATATCTGTCTACTACTACTATTTAGCAGCTGAAACTGTATTCAATCTTGAACGGAGCATGCATGTTGCCCTATCTTAACCATGTTCATCGTTGTGGAGTTATGGTTCTTCTGCAAAGCTGCTTATAAATTGTCAACACAATAGAAATCATATCATCCACTGTAAGGCTACGGCGTATTTGAGGCTCCAACTAGACTGCATACAATTTCGTTGTTTTTTTTCTCGAGGAAATTTCCTTGATCTTTCCACACACAAAAAAACATCAAAATGTTAATGAAATTATACAGGACTGTGGCTGGGAGAAATGTTAAGGAGATGGGCAAGAAGGGAAGCTGGATCACTACACTCAAGAAGGCGTTCACCTCAAACGCCAAGGAGAAGCCAACAAATGTAAGTAGTACTGCAAACTCCTAATTGGTAGGCTTGATTTACCTTTACTTAAAGGCAAAATTTTCATTAGGACAAATAATTGAGTGTTTCTCCCACTTGGAGCGAACAAAGGTAACAAAAAACTAAAGGCACGTGTATTTGGAGAATGGGAATTGGTTGCTTACCCAAACTTAATCTTTGCCCTGAAGCAACTACTGCATGCAAAGCTGTATGCGCGTGTAGAGTCGTAGACAGGTGCAGTGGTATCGTAACGGCAAATACGGGGCCACTTTATCCTGTTCATCGATTTGATATGATTTCCAAGAAAGCAACCACAGTGTATGGTCCGAACTGTACAGTACTGATGAGTGGTTGAACTAGAGCAGCATTTGCTTGCTTGACTTCCAATGGCAGAACACATTTTATTGTACTAGAAGATTTTTACATGTAAAGTACAGAAAGATAGAACTGAGAGGTGAGATGAATGGCAGGTGCAGCTGGTAGCGCAGTTCCCGCCGCAGCAGCACCGGAGCGAGAGGGACAAGAAGCGATGGGGCTTCGGACGGTCGCGGCAGCACGCCGAGCCGGCGCCGGCGGGCGCCCTGATCAACATCCCGCTGTACCGGCAACCGAGCAGCATCGAGAAGATCCTGGGCGACGCGGAGATGGAGCAGCAGAGCCGGCAGTACTACGGCAGGGCACCGGCGCAGTACCAGGTCACCCCCGCCAAGCCCACCACCGTCACCGCAGCGGCAGCCGCTGCCACGGTGCCAACGACGCCGGCGCGTGGGCGTGAGCGCGAGCGCGAGCGGGACGGCGCAGACAAGCACGCCGTGGTGCTCCCGCTGCCTCCGCCCTCGCCGCCGCCGCTTATCAGGAGGTTCGACCATGACAGGGAGCAGCAACAGAGGCTGCACCAGCTGCAGCAGCAGATGCAGCAGAGCAAAGCCGAGACTGAGTGGCGGCAGCAGCAGCACCAGCCGAGGTGGCTCGCCGCGCCGTCCAGGACGCGCGCGCCGGCGAGGCAGAGAGCCGTGCCCCCGGACCGCGCACGCGCCGCGGCCGTCGCGATCCAGTCAGCGTTCCGAGGCTACATGGCAAGTTGATCAGTACAACTCGGTTAATTTGGTCGCGTCGCTGTGGCCGTGGGTTAGTCGTGACATCGTGGTTGCATATGCAGGCTCGGCGGAACTACCGGTCGCTGCGGGGGCTGATCCGGCTGCAGGCGGTGGTGCGGGGGCCGAGCGTGCGGCGGCAGACGGCGCACGCGATGCGGTGCATGCAGATGCTGGTGCGCGTGCAGGCGCAGGTGCGGGTCAGTCGCGTGGAGGCCATGGAGCGACGAAACCGGCACCACCACGGCGCCATGCTCAGGGACGCCGCCAGGTGGCGCGCCGCCGCACAAGTGCGTAGACGTCCATGACATTTTGCTTCGTTGGAACAAGTTAATTCAGGGTGACCCAACTTGTCCGTGCAACGCAACGCAGGATGGTGGCATATGGGACCAAAGCTTACTGAGCCGGGACGAGGCGGACGCCAGGACCAAGCGGAAAGTGGAGGCCGTCATCAAGCGCGAGAGAGCCCTCGCCTACGCATACTCGCACCAGGTACGTACCCACCGTAAAGCACAACGCTAACCCACATTACACGTCTCGAAAAAGAGAGAAAAGAAAAGGGACAGATTCTGTCAGTCAAACAGTAGTAGTTAGAAGATAGGCAGATAGCAGCAACAGGGCAGGGTGATCGGTCATCTCTTCCGTTCATCTGAAAGAGACGAGTAGGTGCAAAAAATATTTTTGATGCTACGTACCTATCGGCGGCCAACTAAAAGCACACTATCATTGATGTTTTTGTTCTTCCAAAGATGTACTGTCGTTGTTAGTATCTGTTGGAGAGTTGAAATATGTTTTCGCTGCACTCGCCGATATCACATGAACTGTTAATTCTATCAGGCAACCAGTAGTAGTTAGTACATGTTAGCAACAAGGATGCGTGACCAGAACTTCCATTCATCGATCCGAAAGAGACTAGTAGGTGCAAAATAGAGAAATGTTTTTGATGGTACCGATTGGCCAACTAAAAGGACGCTTTCATTTTTTTTCTCAAAGGTGTACTGTCGTTATTGCTAGGTGAAATATGCTTTCTCTGCACTTGTCCATCTCATACGAACTGTTACTAATTGGGTTGACTGTGTTTCTTCTCTTGGGCTCTCGCCGGCAGCTGCTGAAGGCGACACCGATGGCGGCCCACGCTATCCTGGCTGACCTCCAGTCGGGCCGGAGCCCGTGGTGGTGGACCCCCATCGATCGCCGCCACGAGCCCGACTTCCCCCGCCACGTCGAGCCCATGAGCAAGCCCAGGCCCACACTCGCCATCGCCCACCGCGAGATGACACCAACGACGGCGGCGACGACGCCGGCGCGGTCGGTGATCTCGGCCTACTCCAAGCCCAGCAGGCCCACGAGGATCATGAGAGGAGGGCCGCCGCCGTCCAGCCACGGCGGCAGCATCCGCGACGACGAGAGCCTGACGAGCTGCCCGGCGTTCGGCGCCGGCGGCGTGCCCAACTACATGACCCCCACGGTGTCGGCCTCCGCCAAGGCCAGGGCGCGCGCGCACGTGCTGCAGCAGCAGCTGCAGAAGGAACAGCAGGCGGCGGAGCAGAAGCCCAGGTTCTCGTTCGGGCTGGGCCAGAGCATCGGGAGCTGGGCCAAGAGCCCGTTCTGGAAGGGCAGCGGCCAGTCGACGTCGTCGCGGGTGGGCACGCCGGCGGCGTCCGTGGCAGGCGGCGGCCGGCACCGGTCCACGCGCTCCGTCAGCGGGCTCAGCGTCGACTCCACCGTGTCCATGCCGGCAGGGCTCGGCAGGAGGCCATTCAAGTAGCGTGCTGGTTGCAGTTAATCTTCTTCTTTCGGTGCCTTGATTTGTTGCTTGGGATTTGTGGTGTAACATTGTGTCCTGTCATCGTGTGCTCGGTGGTTTGGTGTGAGTCTCGATCTTTGCATGCGTTCGAAGATGATCCGTTGTAGTTTTTTACATGATGTGGCCGCTGGTTTCCTTTTGTCTCGTGACATTTCGTTTTTGAGGAGTCGGTGGCTGTGATGTAAATGCAGTGCGGTGAGTCCATCGAACAGAGGTTGTATGCATGCATATGCGTCTGTGTGTCCTTGCCATGAGATGTATGATTTGCTCGTTGTTCTCCGGGTCTCGTGTTGGAAACTTTGTGCCTCGATCGAGATTGTCTGTCTCGACAACTTCCTCCGACGTTCCCATTTTTGTGATTCCAGTGAATCACTTTTTTTTTCTTTTCATTTTCACCGAATCGGAGCTTGAAATCGAAAACTATTGGAAACAGCAACGGTGGCAGTGATGTTCCGCAAATTGATTTGTTCAGTTCAGCCCCTTCGCATTTGACATGTATCTATTTTGTTGTTAGCGTGCCTAAAAAAAATCTACAGTTAGCGCAAAGCCAGATCTTTGTTAACTTGCTCACAGTGCATTTTGCTAGTTTCACAAAAAACTTGCTCACATTTTGTTCGCGTCTCATTGGGTCTGAGGAACTGTTTAATTTACCTGTGCTTGGTTGTGATTCTAACGAATAGCACAAGTTTTAGTATTATGTGATTGATCAATTGACTGCATAAATTTTCTGTTTAACATCTGTATCGAATGTAAATACAGATAGAGCGAAGTGGCAAACAAATATATATTCGCCTTGACATCTTACAAAAGAATATGAGATCACAGTACAGTAGTACAAAAGAATAGTGAGAGCAATTACACTAAATCAACACATCCTTGGAGCTGCAGTTGTTGCGGCACGGCGCCAATGGATGAAGATGAAGATGGAAACGTGCACGAAGCGGAGGCTGAGAGCTCAGACATGGTACGAGGTGGCCCAGTTCTTGTCGTCGTCGGCGCTGTCGTCGTCGTCGAGGCGGAGCGAGAACGCGAGCGCGAGCGCGGCCCACTCGAGGACGAAGATGGCGGTGCCGAGGCCGCCGACCATCTTGAGGATGACGGCGCCGTCCTCGTCGCGGACGTAGGACTGGAGCTCGGCGAGGAAGTCGGAGGTGCGGGTGAAGGCGAGGAGCGCGACGGCGCCCTGGAAGATGGCGGTGAGGGCGGCCCCCGTGGTGTGGGCGGTGTGCCACGGGGCCGGGGTGGCCGGGGCGGTGAAGGAGCCCGAGCAGCCGGCGGCGGAGAAGACGGCGGTGAGGGCGTGGAGGAAGACGAGGAGGAGGCCGCAGGGGGAGGGCAGGAGGCGGAGCGAGAGCGTGAGGAAGATGCAG
Organism: Stipa capillata; assembly: GCA_019208055.1. Lineage (NCBI taxonomy): Eukaryota > Viridiplantae > Streptophyta > Magnoliopsida > Poales > Poaceae > Stipa > Stipa capillata. Next base: position 215,139 of record JAGXJF010001177.1, read on the forward strand.
CTGGAGGCCGCGCCGAGGAGCGCGTAGTTGCAGAGCAGGAACGCCTTGTGCGTGTGCGTCTTGCCCGCCGCCATGGCCGAGCCGGTGTTCGCTTCGAGGTAGCGGAGGAGATGGAGCGGAGCAGTAGTGGCTGGCTCGCGAGTGAGCGGGAGAGGAAAATTCTTTGCCCGGTGCGTGTTGGGAGGGGTGAGGACTGAGACGGTGGAGCTGGTTGGGTTTTTATACCGTGCGGTGTGGGAATTTGGCCGTTGGGGGCGCGAGTGGCAACGGCTAGTCGGTAGAGAGACGTTGCCTGAGGCGGAAACGGCTCCTTTCTCCTGGGCTCGTGTGACTGGGAATCCTATGCGGCTGCGCGCGGTGCGCCTGCTTCGAGAATCAGTAGCCGTTGATTGGGATCACCACTCACCAGGACACCAACTGGTGCACTTCAGAAATGGGTTGGTTGCAATCAGGGCCGGCTCTATGTTTTGAAGGGCCCTAGGGCGAATTCGACGACATGAGCCCTTAAGGCTATATATATGTATGTGTATATAGGTATATATGCATATATGTATCTAACTTTACTTCAGGGTCTGCTTCACTTGCAAAGTATTAAGAGTTAACTTCCAACCACACAATCTTAGTTTGAGATGTCTAATAATAATTGTTGAGCAATGTCATATTACGACAGAAAGACTAAAAGAATAGCAAAATGGAACTAGTATGCAGGGCCTACTATTATGATTACCTCAAATAAGAACTAAATTCTAATGACTCCATCGACATGAATGCTTCAGTGCTTCACAAAAAAGCTTCTTCGGGCGTTTCTTGTTGCAAAGTCATTAAGGACAATATCAAGATCAACGTTGTCCAAGATGTCCTTCTCAATACAGCACATAGCCAAGCCATTCAATCTTTCTTGTAACATAGTTGACCTCAAACAATTTTTTAGTAGTTTCAATTTAGAGAAACTTCTTTCAGCTGAGGCTACAGTCATAGGTATGGTTAAGAGGATCCGATAGGCAACAGAGACATTTGGATAGCAATCCACAGCTGTAACAAACTGAAGAATCTCAGGCGCTGACATCAAATCATCTGGCAAAGTTACTTGCAGCACTTTTAATTCTGAGAAAAAATCATCAAGATCAACATCAGATGAGTTATCATGAGAAAAAGCTTTTGCAAAAGTAGTGCAACATTTCTATAAATTCTATCATCCAAGGACTTCAGATTTTTTGAATTGAATAAGAAACCAAACACATTTTCAAATATCTTCAGCTGCTCGAATCGACTAGTCAATGAAGCAATTGCAGCGTCATCAATGACTAGAAAGTAAGTAACTCTGAAGGATTCCATAGCTGACAGCTGTATTTCTTCATCTTGACCATTGGTTTCATCAAAATGCTTCTTCCTTTTACTTTGACATTTTGTAGGAAATTTTGGTTCTATATCCATATCAGATGCAATGGCTTTTGCAATCTCAATACTAGAATCGAAGCCTTCATTTCTGTACTTCTGAAAATATGAGATGACCCCTTCAATGTGTTTGAGAGTAGCATCGATGCACACAATCTTTTCCTGTAACTTTTTGCTCACCATATTTACAGAAAATAAAATATCATGCCAGACAACCATACCAACTAAAGTTTCAAAATTCTCAAGTGCACTGACCAAAGATTGAGCATCACTTACTGCTGCTGGGTCATCAGTAGAAGCCTCCTCCAATTCCTTCAATGCTGATCTTATTTGGGGAGTTTGGTACCTGATAGGTTGCACACTCTTTATTCCACTCTCCCAACGATTATTAGACAAAGGTTTGAGAGTAAGTTTTGGAACATTGTCAAACAAAATCTTCCACCTTTTAGTAGAACGTGAAAACAATACATATATCTGTTGTATAACACTGAAGAATGTCATAGCTTGTTTGTAAGATTTTGCCATATCACAAAGAGTGAGATTCAAACTATGACATGCACATGGCATATATAATGCTTAGGGGTTAATTTCAAGCAAACGCTTCTGAACACCTCGGTGTTTTCCCTTCATATTGGAACCATTGTCATAACCTTGACCTCTCACATCAGTGACGTTCAAATCAAGAGAACCCAATGTATCCATCAATACCTTAAAAAGCCCCAATCCTGAGGTGTCATCAACCTTTAAGAACTCTAGGAAAAACTCCTCCACTCTCAGAATGTTACTTGACATATTGACACAACGCACAATTAGAGTCATTTGTTCCTCATGGCTCCAATGTATTCATGTATTCATGTTTGTTAAATGCTCAACACTGCTCTCATGTTCTTTGAGTCTCGAACTCAGACGCTTCCAGTCCCTCAATCCATCAGATGCTAGCAAAGACTTGCTCTGATTTGATTTGAACAACTTGCAACAAAAACAATAAACTTTGTCCACATCTTTAGAGTAAACCAACCAATTTCTATCAACAACTTCACCATTATTTAACTTTCTGGAGTAATAAGCATATGAAAAATGTCTACCAAGGTCATCCGTACGAAACTCCAGATTCGGTTCTCTGACAGGTCCTTTTTCAATTAAAATATCCCTTTTGCTACTGTCAAGAATATCCCATGTTCTGGGATCATAGATAGATAAAAGAGAATCTTCTTGTGCATCACCATTTGGATTTTCAGTATCAGTTGAAGGCTGCAAATTTTCCTCCCCCGTTCTATCTGCATTGACATCAACTTTTGCATTTAAATTTTGCTCCCCTGTAGCATCTTCATTGACCTCAACATCTTGCATTTAAATTATGATCATGTTCTTGCCCGGGATCAGGTTCCTGCCCTTGATCTTCATTGACATCAACATTACTTGAAGCTGGAAAGAACTTATTTAGAGCACCCCTTTGTGATTCAATTAACTGACCGTCTCGTTTTCTTTTTTCCTTTTCTTAGCACCCGACAAATGCTTCTTAGGCAACATTATAACACCTAAAATTGTGAAGGAAAGTAAATACATGGAATTAGAATTATAGAAATTAAAACCCTAACATCTAACGCTTCAGCAAATCGGTGGTATTGGTAAGGAGATGAAGATGATAGACGTACCTATACGGTTGTAGGCACGTGGAGCGAGAGCGAGAGGCCGAGAGAGTGACGAGCTCATGCCTTGCGGCCGCGGACGTGACGTGAGGAGCAGCGAGGCACTGGCGCCGTCAAGGCTACTTCGAGATGAACCCACGAAGACGAAGATCACGAAATACGATTACGCGAACTGGCGATGCCGTGCGTCCATGGCGCAGACCGATCGCAATTCTTTTCCTCTTCCAGTCTTCCTGCGAGTTCAACCGATGGCTAATTGGCTAAAGCTAGCTAGCTTTTGCAGCCTAGAATGACTCCACGCATTGAGCAGACTGCCTGCTAGCTAGGTCTTTCTAGGCTGCGTTTTTTCGCCTCCTGGGCTCGGGCCTCAGGCATGGTTGGGCGGGTAGTGTATAGATGCGATCCTGGGCCCCTCCCAGGCCTGGGCCCTAGGCGGTCGCCCCTCCCGCCTAGGCCCAGAGCCGGCCCTGGTTGCAATGTACCGTTCGCGTCACAGGCCACCTGATGGCTGATGGTACAGTAATGGATGATCCAAATACGCAAGACATTATTCTCTTCCGAGGTGAACATGGTCAATGCTTTGAAACGGGGCAAAAGATTTACTACTTTTCATTAATTGAGGAGTTTAGATATAAGCTATCTAGGTGGTGAAGCAAAAACAAAAGCCTATTCTCTTATTAGAATATTCTCCAAGTGTTTAGCCCCCACGACAGCCCAAACAGCTGCTTTGTCTTTTATTCTTGCCATGATGATTGGCGGTATGGTGGAGACACGATAGAAAACACACATATTCTGTTTGTTTCAAATTTTCCAGGCGACTGGCATGACTAAGGATGGGAATGTCTTTCTTTGGTCTCTTCTATCATAGATAATATTCGTCCACCACTTCTTAACTGAACTCGCAACTCCCCAGAGGTGTGGATGAGTGCTAGATAGGCCAAGCCAATTTATTACCATGGACCAAATTTTTACAGTGAACCTGCAGCGGAAAAGAAGGTGGACTGATGTCTCCGGAACCCTTCGACAAAGGGGATTGAGTCTGTTGTTTGCCCAACGTCGGCGTGCCAGGCAATCTACTGCCCAAATTATGTTTTTGATGATGAACCAGGCGGAAATTTTGCATTTCAGATGGGCCCAAACTTTGGCATTCATCCTCGTTGTCGTGGATCCCACAAATTGAGCTTTGTAGGCCAAGGCTGCCACGTAGTTGCCACCGTCATGAAATTTCATTTAATTGAATCCTGGACCCTATGAATTAGTTGGACCTAGTCAATTTTTCCCCAAAGAAGGATGAACTCCTGGATGTGCTCAATGGATAGCCCCTTGTGGGTGTTAATCTCATTTACCCAAGCATCGTTCTGGAGAGCTTTCTGAACAAACCATTTTTCTTCCTAGAGAGCGCATGTATTATCAGAGCAACATATTTTGGTCAGAGCCCGTCGATCCATGCAGAGTTCCAGAAGTCCGCTTTTGCACCATCACTAATTGATATAGTGGTCGCTCCAAGAAGAGATCCATATCAATGTTATTGCATGGGTTCCCCCATACCGATCCCAAATTTTTCTTGGGTTCGTCCATTCCAACCAAAGCCAGTGAAGCCATGGGGCCCTCGCAAATTTTTCGAGGTGAAGGACGCCAAGGTCTCCATAGCCCGTCGGACAGCAGACTAACTCCCAATTTAACTTGCATTTTCCTTCACAGACCTAATCAGAGACAATCCAAAGGAAAGCTCTATAGCTTGTCAATGCTTTTTGCAACCCCGAAGGGATGTCTAGAGGAGTGAGGTGGTACACAACCTGTGAGGTGAGCACAGACTTGACCAAGGTTTCCTTGCCGAGCACTGTGAGATGCTTTCCTTGCCATGTCACCAACCTGGTGGCAATCTTGTCCTCCAAATGTTGGAAATCCACTTTCTTTTAGCCTGATGACAGATGGGGCAATCCAAGGTATCGCATGGGGAATGAGGTTCGGATCATCGAGAAACTCTGCAAAATATCTAGGAGGTCAATCCCATTGCATCTAATTAGCGTCACCACACTCTTTTGGAAGTTTGTTGTTAAGCCGGTCACCTAGTTGAAACCGTGCAAAATATGAGTGAGACCTTGGATGTTCTCCTTGGTCCGGGTCACGAAAATCATTGCGTTATCAACATACATAGATGTTATGATGGTTGCATAACATTTGTGCAGGCGGTGGAGTTGGCCCCTATCAGTGGCCATGTTGAGAAGCTGATAAGGAGGTCAATAGCAAGGACAATGAGGAGGGGCGAGAAGGGGTCCCCTTGTCATAGCCCGCGACCCTGCCTAATAGGGTCCTTGGGAACCTTGTTTAGAAGGACACCAGATGATGCCGTACATAGGAGTCTGAATCTGCTCGGGAAACCCATCCTTTGCAGGTCCATCAAGTAATTCCAGCTTACTGAGTCAAAGAAATTTTCTATATCTAGCTTGATAAGCAATGTTGGGGTCTTAGTGCGGTGTAGGTGTCTGGTCAAGTTTGCGGATATGTACATAATTGTCATGAAGACTCCTCTTTCAACTGAAGCGCTCTGAGGGTTGGAAACCAACATATCCGTGTGAGGGGCCAGGCGGAAAGCCATCATTTTAGTAATGATTTTTCACAATGGCGTGGGCGAGGCTGATCGGTTGACGGTGGGAAACCAGCTTTAGGACGTAATCTGAGTATTCATTGTAAGTGATATGTGACTAATTTTTTGTACCAGCAAATACTTGTATAATGGAGTAGTCGCAACTAGAAGGAAATTAATTACTGCTACTACTGTTTGCCATTCTTTTTTTTTCTCTCCCCTCCCTGCGGGTATAGTTCTGGACTGAGCCTGCGACCCAGAACTGGCCACAAGTGAAACGCCACAGGCCATTCTATCGAGTGAAATAGGCCTAGTGCCAATATGACAGGTTGAACCTGGTGCGCAGCACATCCCAGCTCACTTTGTTACATTCTGAAGCTGCTCCATGTAAAGCTCGAGTCTTACATACAACGCATACGGCAAACGGAGAGCAACTGAGCAACCCCATGCGAGAACATTGGTACCTTCTGCTAACAAGTGTTCATTACGAATGCTGCTTATAAATTTACAGTGCCGGCCGTCACCACGGCGGCTCACGGTACCAGATATCCATTACTTACATCAGAAACATCATCAATTCACCAAATTTACGGCGAAGTGGCTACCGAGTTCACAAAGCTGCAGAGAAAGCTTCTCATGCTTCCGAGGCAAAACTGTCTGTCTGGGTAGACGACTCCTCAGCATCAGAAGGCTGCGATTCATGCTTCGCTGCTGCCTGGAGAACCCGATCCTGGACCGCCGTGGTGGATGGGGACGTTGCCAGGCCAATCTTGTTCGGTTCTAGCTTTTGAGCCGCCCACGAGAACGCTTCCACGCCTACTCTTACTGGGGAGAGCAACAGCCTAGGGGGGAAGGAAAACTTGTCATGGTTTTCTTCAGTGTTGGAAAAATGGCAGGTTTGAAACCCCTGAACTACATAGAAACTGCTAGAATGGAAGCACGCCCACAAGACACAGATAATACCGGATAGGGGAACTTACTTTAGGTCTTGCTGAAAATCCTCGGAACCCTCGTATGTGGAGAACCGCACGTAGATAGTCTAAGATATTAGAAACAATATCAGGTAAACAGGGCATAAGCGCTGTTGCTACCACTTACCAAATGACTACATACATGAAATTTTGCAGTTAACGGTACTACAAAATTATACAACTTTGTATTGCTTTAGTCTTCAGTCATGAAGATATATACATACTGAACTACAAATATGCTATGCGCCAAACATTTTAAAATGGAAACTACATACCAGCCCAAGGCTTAGAACACCGATGTATTGCAAAGTTGTCTCCCATTCTGCAGTCACGTTGATCAATAGTCAATTAATCAAAATAAGTAATTTGAAATGGCTGCACTTCACCTGTCTCACATAACTAGGTTTTAGAAGTCAAAAAGATCAATGATGCACATTTAGGTAAAAATGGCAAATAAATCATAAAACAGAACTGGTTTAGGTTTAAATAGAAAACAGAAAGACAGTATATAGTAGGTACAGGGATGTCAAAACTGATGTTTAACTGCAAACACTCAACTAAGCAATGCCTTATTAAATCTCTGTAAAATGTCATACTTTGAATTGCATCACTGTTTGCTATTGATAAACAAACATTGATATAAAGGAAGTGTCCTTTATGTGTGTATCCTAAAGACCATGCAATACCCGTCTGTGTCAAGAGAACCCACTGTTCAGAAAATCATGTGATACATCTTAAGCTGTGAAAAGCAATGTACAAGCCGTACATAATGTTTTCGTACTCTACTTACCTAGCAAAGCATAAGTCACTGCTGAGAGGCCCTGTTACAAAAGAAATAACAGTTAGCATGACAGGAACATTCCATCTAAAGGCTTCAACGACAACCTTGAGGGAAAAAGAAGCGTCATGTATGTGTACCAGAAGAGATCCAAGGACAAGTGTTGGGGTGGGCTTTATGTCTTCGAGGATTTCCTCAGCATCCTACATACATTCAGAACAATAAAGGAGTGTGTAGCACTATTACATAGTGATAAAAAAAACTGGCATGTGAGAGCATTGAGGACAATAACAAGTACTTATATATATTATGCGATCATTAGTACACAAAATTTAATGCCCAGTACAGTCTCAAAAAATTAGTCAAATGATAGATCACAACGTGGTCACAGCAACCAAACATAATTTGGGAAAGGTGGGGAATGAACTAATCTTCTGGTACACATATGAGTTTTGGATTTGAAATATTACCTCATTTATTACTGTTAATGCAGTCTCAGGCTTCAGTTCTTTCACACGAAGGTTCTTTGCCCAAGATTGGAAACCACCTTTAACCAGGTAAGGTTGCTGCCATCGAAACATTCAAAATTAGACAGAAGAACAATGCAAACAAAGGAACTACCACTGCAAAACAGCATTCGAAATTTGCCTGCACGCCTAGCTTCTTCAGTAACCTAGCAATGCACTTTGATCGGCCACCATTAGCATCCATAATTATGACCTTTGAATTACCCTACAAAACCAGGTGAAAAACACAATGCAAACACAATATTACTTCTTGCAAAGAAACACTACAGCATAGAAAGCAAATACAACCCTCGATCGAAGAGAATACCTTAACCAACTTCAAGTTGCGGATGACAACTGCAAGCAAGGCATCATCAACATCGCTTCCGCCTTTAAGCATTTTCTTTATTGGACCTTTGATCTAGAGAAAATATTGAATTAACTAATTATCAATGAAGAAATCTATTTTATACTTTCACCCCTTTGAAAACTTTAGACAAACCCCCTAAAAAAACTTTAGACAAAACAGCTAACAAAAATCCTGATATTATCTCAATACATGGAACAAATTTAAACTTCTCAATACAGGGAACAAATTTAAACTTTAAGAATAGATATAAGAATTTGGAGCTGAACTCAGGACAAGTAGACAGAGAAATTTTCCTGCGATCAATGGGTGGTTGGATAGACAAAAATGTTCTAGAATTGGAAGAGAAACAAGTAGCATTCCAAATCATTAATTCAAACAAGACATACCTCAGGTGAAGCAACACTTGCATATTTAGATCTAGCTCCACGGCGTAAATCAGGAATTCCATATTTTACTCTCAAGTCCTACAGAATATAATTTGATGATAAGCTGCTATAATTATTTGTTAAATATCAACGATATATCAAACAGTTGAGGTAAGGTACGTGTAATCTTCTATTCTCGTGTTTTACAGAGATCATGACAAAGACATGCGAACCTTCACTAGGTATGCATGCTTCACTAAAATTGTTTATGCTAAAGGCATGGCATGAGTGAAGAATTTGGTAGTAAACAGTTCTGAAGAAGAAATGATACTCAGTTGGCTAACAACTAATATTATATTTTTGACAATTTGCAAAAAAATCATGAACCAGATTCAAAAGAAAGCTCATGTGAATAAGGAACATGAAAGAAAGAAAAGGCCAGTGAGATTTACAATCTCTTGCCTCAGGCCGAACATCAATAAGTACGGCTTTGCCATCATTTTTCAATAGCTCCAATGTCATTTCAGGTGACAAGTCTCCAGAATAGCCGCCATATCTGAAGAGCCAGTAAGATAACCTACAACATTGCCAAATTCAGGAGTTTTGAGAGCCAGATACAGGAAGGTGTCAGATATAAAAGCAGAGAATAATTCTCATTTACCCTATTGTCGTTGAACCTCCAAGCAGAACTGCCAATTGAACAATTGGATCACTTGGATCCAAACCAACATTCTTTTCAACACCTTCGACGATTACATATACCTGAATCATGGCACACCACAAAAAATTTGAGTGGCCTTATCAACAACTGACTAAACAATTTAGTCCTAGGAGTATACAGAGAGGGGAAAGTCGGGTTATTGGCACCAATATACCTGTTGAAGGGCACTTCCAATTGGTCTCAACACAATGCCAGCTTTCTCTTCAGATGAGTTTAACAAATCTTTGACATTTGGTGGCAATGACGACTTTGCGGACCCGTAGTAATACACAAGGGACGTGGTTGCACTGCCCAGTGAATCCTCTGCTGCGACAATTGCCTTCCTAAGGACATCAACCGCCACGGCACCAGCTCCGGCCACCTTGTCCTGCAATGCACCGGATACGTCCGTCACCCCACCGGTGGCCTGCTTCTTGGTGACATCCACCGACGCTGTGACGCCACCAGTGACGCCTTTCACCGCCTTCCTCCAGGTCCCGAGCGCGTCGTACGCCGACAACCTCAGCTTGTCGTACCCTTCGGTCAGCGCGTCCTCGGCTTGGAATATCTGCTTGCTGACCTTGTCGATGAACCTGGCTAAGGATTCCTCAACGTCCGACGCGTCGGTCGGGAACGTGGTGGGCATCGGCGCGTCCGACAGGGCTCGCTCCGTGGCATCGTTGGTGACCGCGTCGACAACAGAGGTGGTGGCGGCGGCTGCGCTCCGGTCAGCGGCTAGGTCCGAGACGGCCGTCAGCGGCGGCTCGACCCCCGCGCAGCACAGAGTGTCCGAGCTAGGCAGCTCGGCGGCGGCGAATCCCCGCACGATGTCGTCCGTCGCGGTGGCGTAGGGGGGGAGAGTGGAGGAGTCGGAGAGCAGCGGGCGGTCGGGCACCTGCGCGACGAGCGGGTCGGCATAGGACCTGAGCGCGCTCACCTCCACCCTCCGCAGCGCCCGCGTGCCGACGTTGGCCGCCGTCACCTGCCAACCAAAAACGTCTCGAACGTTAGTAGCGCGACGCGGGCAGCTCGGGATGACGGCGAAGTTTCGGGGAAACCGGGGCGCCGTATCGTACCGGGCAGAGGGGGGAGCATGGGGTGGGCGCGGCGGAGCAGACGGGCAGCATGACGGGCGGGGTCTTGGCATCAGATTGCTGTGGCCATGACGGGGGTGGTGGGGGCGAGTTCACGAGTGAGTTGATTGGGCGTGGGCGTGGTGTGTGTGTGGAAGAGGGGCTGGATCCGGGGTGTGTGGAGCCGGTGCGACGCCGGATTTGGTGATCTGCGAGCTGGGATTGCGAGGATTGGTGTTGAGAGATCCTGCGCGCGGGCGTGTGGCTCGTCGGCGTTGCGGGGGGTCGGCGGGTGGACCCGTCCCGTCCCAGCGCGCCGCGCGCCACATGCTCGGCTCCCTCGTTGCGCCGGCCTTTTTCCGGTTTCCGCGGTCGCTGTTTGTAGCTCCATCGTTCCGGGAAGACTTATCAGTACGTGGTAAATTGTGACAAAGAAATGTTTCGTACTATGCGGCCATGTTACTGCGCAACCGGAAATCGACTCTCCAATTTCGGCGAGAGGATTGTGAAGTTCTAAGAAGGATCTAGAGGGAAATAGCTATTCGAGAATTTGATTCCAGACTCTGTCCATGCCCTGTTTGGTTTGAAGGTAAACTTAGTTCCACCCTCTTATTGAACTGAGCTACAAAGGTGTTTGATTTATAAAAATATCTTAAACATGTGAAGCAGTTTTCATTTGGATTTTGTGTGTCGTGATCATTTGAGTTGCGGAAAACATTTTCCTTGACACAAGGTAACCGAGTTAGGCAAAAGATTTAGGATATTAGACATTTTTAGTCTATGGTCCAAATAAACAGACCTTTAGCCTTCTACATGTAAGACCTTCCATGAACAACACATTAACATCATTTTTTAGATATTAACATCAGGTGTGACGTCTCATAACAGCAACAAAAAATCATGAATTCAAAAAAAGAAAGAAATAGAGCGACTCTTGTTGGTTCCTTCATTTTTTTAAGTTCTTTAGTTTTTAAGAGAGGGTTGTTTTACAGTTCCATTGTTTGTACTCCTCTCCCTTCTGTCCGTCACCCACGCCTTTATTGTAGTGATGGCCTTCAACCTAACATTTCGGTACTCACCTCTCAGACTCCGTTCACCACCGTCATGGCATGTAACCCAACTTTCAATACTCACCTCTCAGTCTCCATCCACCGCCACCCCCTGCGTCCCTTCTATTTTTTTCTTCAATGGACTCACCGCCCTTTTTTTAACAGAACCACTGCATTCCTTCTGTGGGTGGGGGTAGTCGGGGAGGAGGTTAGACCTTAGGGTGGGCACAAAATAGGAAAACTGGACACCGCGCCGTAAACTAAACAGTTGTCAGATATGAAAAACCGTGGTTATTTTGGTCAATTAGGTCCGTGGGCTAGGTTGAGCAAATTGACTGATTAAACCAGAATATGGCTCTGATTAAACCAGAATATGATTTATATTTGGAATTCCTAACTCTGTTGCATGTTCAAAATTTGATAGTCTGTAGACGTATGATTAAAGGGTAAGCTGTTAGGACTCTTTCCACTTGTAGAAAAGAAAAACTTGAATCAACTATGATAAAATGCTCTGGTGCGTGATTTTTACTTGTTCATTAGATTAAGAAAATGAATTAGTGTGGCAGGTTTTTTTTTGTGGAAACGGGAGCTTATTCTCCTAATTTGTGGATAGCTACTTATCTAATTTTTATTCATGAATGGCATGACCAAGGAGGCAAAGGTGAAATGTTCTGTAAATCAAGAGAACCAACAATGATTTCATATGCTGAGTTTTGTAGCGATGTGGAGAAAGGAAGTTTTTTATTGTTTCAAGAAAGCTTCATGTCCTAATTCTTAGTCTGCATGTTCCACTACAATACTTAAACTTCTCTATTTTGATATCACTTTGGTACTTCTCACATTGCTCAACTTCTTGACATGCAATTTAGTGGTCTCGAAGTGTAACTCTTAAATATTCCTTGTATATTTCAATTAATCTTCAACATTAAAACCATTAACTCAATTTAAGATTTGGAAACGCTGTACTACTCATAACTTCATGTGAAATCTCATTTTTTTGCTTGATTGCTAGATTGTATGTACTTCTCTTTTTCTTGGCATAAATAAGAAACAATCCTTTCTATTAGCTTATGAATCATTATTGGGAGTAGCTGCTCCCTTATATATACTGCCAATTGTCTTATAGAGTTGAAATGTTACACCACTCTAATAATGCAATATTATTGCTTTACTGAATGCGTGCACTAAAAGAATTTCAATTTATCATGTCAGGTTAAGAAGATTTCAATTGAGGATTTATACTGATTTTCTCCAAGTACCTTATGGGAAAGTACAATTTTCTGTTCGAGCAGAGATAGACGATTTCCTGCAAGCAATGATGGGAACCTAATGGACAGGGTACTGTGCATCACACAATTCTGTTTTACCTTCTTCATTGCTACAATGTTGCTCTTTTTAGTTGTCGAGGGCAATCCCATGAAGCAACAGTCTATAAGTACTATTTGATTGTTAGTGTTCTATAAGTTGATGCCCTGAAGTTTTTCAACTGGTTATCAGTTTTTTCACAACCTGACGTTGATTGGAATCTATATAAACCCTAAAGAAAACTCAAGGTCAATACATAGTTCTTTCGCCTGGTATCACTTAAACTTATCAGTTTACAACTCTCATTCTTTTTGTGCAGCTTTGCAGGTTAACTCCTTTTGACCTGGATTTATGTTATTGGGAATGACAAGCACTTCCTCTTTAAATCTTGCAGGTGCCTATCTAAAATACTTAGCTGTGGCATAACTTTTGAAGTTTTTATGCAGCTTAATAAGCAATAGTACCATGTAGAGCAGGTAAAGAATACTGATATATCAAATTATTACTTTTTATCTCAGTTCTAGGCTCTGTCCCTATTTTTCTTGTCAATAGTATATCTGGGCATTTGGTAAGTTGCTGTGTATCTAGGGTCCTCACCTTTTTACAAGTGTTATTTGTATATTCTATTGATGCTTTTGTTGCCGTGGATATATTCTGGAGTGATACTCATGTCTTATTTGCCTCTTTATGTTACGAGAGGAATGAACAGATGATGAAACGTTGAATTTGATATTATGCAACCTGACCAACCTGTGGCATCTTCCCCACCTCGGAGCTCCAAGTCCGATGTCTCCACTCAAAGGATTGGGACTAGAGACGTCAGAGTTTGAATAGAAGGGAAGTAATGGTGGCGATAAAAAAAAATTGTGGCCGTCGGTGCAAAAGGTTGGTAGACCACCTGCACCACCGGCCAGGATGCATGTGGCGGGCTTGCAAGGTGGGGGTGTAGCGCCTCAGTATGGGTGGGAATGGATTTAGTTAAGTTTAAAGATGGGTTGTATCTGTAGAGACATACTGATTAGGCCTTCCGATATTTATCAAACACTTGGTCCTAGTTGATTGAAATTTCAGAAAATCTTTGTTGAATGGGATATAGCTGGCCCCTTATAATTTAACACTATGGATTTCATTGTCTCATGTAAAGTGTATGGTCTAATAATGGATGTTTGCTTGCTTTTCAACAGCTATTTGTGGTTTTGTTCACAAATCTTTCTTTGCACCATCTAGCTCTTCTATAGGGGATGAGGGCTTACTGCAAGCATACAAATTTATGAACTTCATCAACTCCAAATCTCACGATATGCACGATTGTTGTTCCATAGCTACACACTAATAGTATGCTACTATTGGGTAAATTCTATTCTTATGCAGATGGTTCCGTGTCCTTAGTTTTGTTTCCATGCATAGGGAGGATACTAATTTCACTTATCTTCTCTTAATAATTTGATATTAGTTATGAACTCATTCTTAATTATTGACATCAATATTTGTAAAGTCATCCGTGCACGGTATTTGTTCATAATGCATGGTTTGGGACAATTATTTGTACCTCATAATGATCCGTTGCGATATTGTACTTTGTGGCAATGGCTGGTCACGGATAGTGGTGGCCCCATCGGAGGCGTTACATTGCTTGAAGTGGAGCTGGAAACAAAGCTAGTTTGTGCACCTCCGTCACTGTTGTCGAATATGACGAGACAAGTGTTGCCATTACCACTTGTAACCTCTCCCCCTCTTATTATCCATATTAAGATAAGGCATTTAGTGTGACACCATCGTTACCAGAGGTGATGGGAACCACAACCGAGATCTACTAGAGTTGGAGAAGGATGTGACGACGGAGCAACACAGAGTAAAGCAGAATTATGGAGGAGCGGAGTGATGGTCATAGCGTCGGCAGAGCCTGAGAAAGAGCCGAGGGGCGAGTGGAGAGGGAGGAGCAATAGAAGCTGCACCATTGACATTGCCTGGTGTGGAGCTAGAGAAGAAGCCGGTCAGCGCACCTTTGCCACCGTTGCCAAATGCAGTGGGATGAGTATTACCATTACCACGTGTCTACCCTTTATTATTCATATTAAGGTGAGGCACTTAATGCGCCGCTTTACATAGCTAAAGACGATGGGAACGATGATAGAGTTCCCGTAGAGTTTAAAAAGGCATGTACATCACATCGAAACAATTCGGATTAGAGCGGGATGATAAAGGAGTAGAGAGATGACATAGCAGCAACGAAATCAAATTAGAGTTGATGGATAGAAAAAGAGGAGAGAAAAAGGAAAAAGACACCAACTTGTATTTTATTAGGGTGAGAATAGAAAATCAAATATCTTGCGAGGAGGAAAAGAGTAAGATAGAAACCTTCGACATTTACCGTGATGCAGTGAAAAATCATACTATATGCATTACGTTTGATATGCGGTTCACTAAAACGAACTATCATCTCATCAATGTCTTTATACGTCTCGCCAATAACGTGCACGTAGTCATATGAAATGTCACGTCCCCTAGTTTTCTAGGGTTTCTCTCCTCTCACGGCGGCCGTGAGAGTTCCTCTGCATACCGAGATCGGATTGACCGGGAGTTCCTCTCCGGTTCGGTTTTGTCTCGGTGCTCTTCTAAAGGCGATCGCCCCTGGCCTGGCGGCGGGTACCTGCACTTGGGATCTACTATGGCGAGCTCGTCGGCGGAATCTGGCTATGGGGTTTCCTCATCGAAACCGGGGGAAGCTTTGGACGACTTGATCAAGAACTTGGAACTGTGGGATGAGGAGGAGGTGGATGTTGTTCTCCAAGAGGACTGGGAGGAACTTGAGGCCGGTGCTCGGTGGATGGTGCTCCTCACGGTGCTTTCTGTGCGTCCCTTTAGCCATGCCGCCCTCTTCTCAAGCCTGCGCTCTGCTTGGTCTCTGGCGTATGATGTGAGATTTCGGGCGATCGGCGAGAATTTGTTCTCAGTTAAGTTCCATTGCCTTGGCGATTGGGAGCGTGTTATGTCAGATGGTCCATGGATTTTCAGGGGTAATGCAGTTCTGATAAAGGAGTATGATGGTTTCTCGGATGTGAAGGAGATGGTTCTTGATTCTTTGCCAATCTGGATACGTATCATGGGTCTTCCGGAGGGCCTACGTACGCCAAGTGTTGCACCGCAGCTTGCAAGTAGGGTTGGTCATGTGATTTGTATTGACAAGGAAGAGGCATTTGGCAACTATATGCGTGTGCGCATCCTCCTCCAGGTGATGCGGCCACTGACTAGAGTGTTGAATCTTATGATCAGGAAGAACGCCCCACGGAAAACCTTTGCTATTCAGTATGAACGTCTTCCAAGATTCTGTGATGTCTGTGGTCTTCTCGGACATGATCTAAAGGAGTGCAGGGAGGGCATTCATGATGCTTCTGAATGTCAGTATGGTGATTGGCTTGTAGCTCAACCTGAACGTCGTGGATGTATGTCTGCTCCATCTCGTGGACAAGGGTTTTTTTGGCAATTCTGGCTGGATGGGGAGTCGGACTCCGGGCGATCCGTCTAAAGCCTTCACGTCATCCTATGGTAGGGAGGACCGGGATCCTGATGTAGATGACACGGCTGCAAGTCCTGTTAAGTGTTTGTCCGCTAGCCCTATGGAGCAAGACAAACTTGCTCGAAAGCGGTTGGCGTTTGGCAATCCTGGTTCACCGGGGAAGGTATCGGAACATCGTCAATTTTGTTTGCCATCCCCAGAAGGGACTGTTGGTGATTCAGTTCCTTGTGCCGAGCCGGCCAGTGATATTTCTATTGTACCCCTACGTCCTAAGGAGAAGGTCCATGTACTAAGTCGAAGAGGATGAGGAAGAGTGGTGATACTTCGTCAGATTCTACTACGAATGTTAGATCGGCGGGCTCCTTCGAGGAGTACCGCCAGAGCCAATGAATCTCCTAGCTTGGAACTGCCAGGGGATGGGGAACTCCCGGTCAGTTCAGGACCTTTTAGCCCTGTGTCGGGCTAATTCTCCAAGACTGGTCTTTTTGTGTGAAACACGTCAATCGGTGGATCGTATTAAGCGTCTTCGATCACGTCTGGGTTTGCGCGGTTTCCATGCTATGGGGAGTGACGGGATGAGTGGAGGTCTGGTGCTGTTCTGGCATGAAGCTGTCCAGGTTGAAGTGTTGACCTCTTGTGATCGGTTCATTGATGTGAAGATCAGGGAGGGTAGTTCTGACCCATCGTGGCGTGCCACGTTTGTCTATGGCGAACCAAGAGTGGAACATCGTCATTTGATGTGGTCACACTCGGTGGACCTGCGAGGTGCTCTGGACTTGCCGTGGGTGGTGATCGGCGACTTCAATGAAGCTTTGTGGCAACACGAGCACTTCTCAACTTCGTTGAGATCAGAAAACCAAATGGTCGTCTTTCGGGAAACACTGGCTTTGTGCGAGTTGGAGGATTTAGGTTATCAGGGGTAGCCTTCTACATACGACAACAGACGCAACGGCAGAGCCAATGTGCGGGTCCGCTTAGACCGTGCCTGTGCGGATAGCTCTTGGCGAGATTTATTTGTGAATGCTCATTTGTCCCACCTTTTTTCTCTGCAGTCTGATAATTGTCCCATTCTGCTCCGACTAGTTCTTGAAGATACTGCTAGGCCAAGACGTCGGGAAGCTCAGTATGAGGTGATGTGGGAACGGGAGGCAATGCTGCCTGAAATAATTGAGCAAGCCTGGAGAACATCCTCACCGGGAGATGACTTGGCCTCATTCTCTGGTTCTCTGAAATATGTGATGAAGGAATTGCAACTATGGAGCAAAAGAAAATTTGGGAACGTCCTGCATCAGTTGGAATGCTTGAGGAAGGAACTCTCGTCCCTACAATCTACTGGTGCAGACCGGAATATGGTTAAGGAAAAGATGGACTGTATGAATGAACTTCTGTATAGAGAAGAGATGATGTGGCTCCAATGATCAAGAATCCTCTGGTTGAAAGAGGGTGGTCGCAATACACGCTACTTCCATCAGAAGGCTGTGTGGCGAGCTAGAAAGAATCTTGTCAAGAAATTGAAACGGGCAGATGGCTCCTGGTGTACTGTTCCCTCGGATATGGAACGGATGGCCACTTCTTATTTCAAGGAGGTGTACACGAAGGATCCCACTTTGTCCCATGGCCCAATTATGGACTTGATGGAGGAAAGGGTGATGACTGAAATGAATGTTGCATTATGCCGGGCTTTTACTGATGATGAGATATCAGATGCTATGTTTCAAATTGGTCCGTTAAAAGCACCAGGACCAGACGGCTTTCCCGCCAGATTTTATCAGCGCAACTGGGCAGTGCTGAAATTGGAGATCATTGCTGCTGTCAAGAAGTTCTTTGCCACTGGTCTCATGTCGATCGGAGTTAATGACACCTCGATTGTTCTGATTCCAAAAATCAACCAACCTGTGGAGCTCAAGGATTTCTGGCCCATCAGTTTGTGTAACGTTCTGTACAAAGTGTTGGCTAAATGCCTTGTTAATCGACTGAGGCCAATTCTCGGTGACGTTATCTCGGAGAATCAAAGTGCTTTTATTCCGGGGAGAATGATTACAGACAACGCTATTATCGCCTTTGAATGTCTACACCATATTCAGCATGGTAAGCATGCTGATCGGGGTTTCTGCTCTTACAAGCTGGACGCGTTGATTGTGATTTTCTGGAAGGTGCTATGACGATGTTGGGGTTCTCGAAACAATGGATTGTGTGGATTATGTCTTGTGTTCGTTCCGTTTGCTATTCTGTCAAATTCAATGGTACTCTTCAGCAACAATTTGTACCGTCTAGAGGACTTCGCCAAGTTGATCTATTGTCGCCTTTCCTTTTCCTCTTTGTCGCTGATGCCTTGTTTGCCTTGCTGAAGAATGTGGTCCAGGAACAGGGGCTCACGCCTGTTCATATCTGCCGACGTGCCCTGGGGATCTCCCACCTTCTTTTTGCTGATGACAGTCTGTTGTTCTTCCGTGCCACGGTCTCGCAGGCTACCATTGTTAAGAAGGTGTTACGTGTTTATGCAGTGGGAACAGGCCAGTTTATTAACCCGGCTAAATGCTCTATCATGTTTGGTGCTAGTTGTACTGCGGATGACCAAGAAAACATCAAGGCCTTGCTACGAGTGGTTCAGACCGATTTCGAAGCAAAGTATCTCGGCTTACCGGTACCGGAAGGAAGGATGCATAAGGGGAAGTTTCAGACTCTGCAAGCAAAGATTAGTAAGAGGCTGGTTGATTGGGGGGAAAAGCACTTGTCTGCTGGTGGTAAAGAGGTTTTAATTAAATCAGTTGCCCAGGCTATTCCAACATATGTCATGAGTGTCTTCAAACTCCCGTTGTCAGTGTGTCATGAGCTCAATCGTTTGATCAGAAGATATTGGTGGGGAGTTGAGGATGGGAAGAGACGCACTCACTGGGTTCCTTGGGATAAGATGATCTTGCCAAAAAGTCATGGGGGGTTGGGTTTCTGGGATATGAGGTTCTTCAACCAAGCACTACTAGCAAAACAGGCCTGGCGCCTTATCCAATTTCCTGAGAGCTTATGCGCTCGGCTCCTGCGAGCGAAATACTATCCCCAAGGAAGTCTCATCGATACAGTATTTAAGGCTGCTCCCTCGCCAGTCTGGAATGGTGTTGAGCACGGATTAGAGTTATTGAAGAAAGGTGTTATATGGCGAATAGGAAATGGGCATCAAGTCAGGTGTTGGCGTGACCCATGGATTCCAAGAGCTGGGTCTTTACGACCGATTTCGCAGCATCGTCGATGCCGCCTTAAGTGGGTTTCTGATTTTATTGATGAAAACGACAGGTGGGACTTGAATCTCTTGCATTCGTACTTCTTGCCAGGTGATATTGAGTGTGTGCTCCAAATTAGGATATCAACCCGGCTGGAGGAGGACTTCCTGGCATGGCATTACGACAAGGCTGGAATCTTCACTGTCCGCAGTGCTTATCACTTAGCTGCTGCTGAGCATGTCCAAGCCACTGCTAGTGGAGCTTCGAGCTCTAGTCCAAGTGGATCCAGAGCCATGTGGGATTATGTGTGGAAGCCTAAAGTACCGCAGAAGATGAAGATTACAGCTTGGAAAGTGATTGCCAATGGTTTGCCCACTATGACAAGCAAGAAATTTCGCCATTTGGAAGTTATAGATACATGTCAGCTGTGTGGTATAGCGGCAGAGGATTCTTTTCATGCGCTAGTGTCTTGCAGAAATGCGAGTATAGTTTGGGAGGCAATGCACGAGGTTTGGCCTCTGCCCAAACAGAGTGAGCTGGAAAACTCGGGACTGGAGTGGTTGCTCAGTATTCTCTCTAGATGTTCAGAGGAGGTGAGGGATCTGATAATCCTGCTGATATGGCGCAAGCAATTCCTTGCCAGCTACGCGGAGTCACTGTTCACGATCCGACAATGGGATGGGCGGGATCCGTTGAAGGGGAAGGGGCCGGTGGTAACCTTCCTAAGTCTTATGTGTTCTCCACCGTAGTCTACTGTTTCTGATCCTCCTGTTCAGGCTTGGTCTCCTCCTGGCAACGGCTGGACGATGCTCAACGTTGATGGTTCCTTTGTGGCTGCGGACGGGACTGCGGGGGTGGAATGGTGTTACGGGATTCAATGGGTGAAGTGGTTTTCACAGCTTGGAGACAATTGGAGCATTGTTCAGATCCTTTTGAGGCGGAATTGCTAGCAGCGGTGGAAGGTTTTTCTCTGGCGCTGCTTTGGACGAACTCTTTGGTGGTCTTCCAATCTCATCATGCAGCCGTGCTCGACGTAGGCCAGAGCCGAACTTGCGGCAGTTCGCGTTATGTGTTCCTCATCAACGAATTCCGGCTGTTAGTGTCTGGCAGGAGGCCATCCCCATTGCAGAAGTGCAGCTGGCATCAGAACCGGTCACTCATGAACTTGCTAAACATGCTAGGATGAATCGGTGTAATGGTTTTCTTTTGTACGAAGCCCCAGGGTGTGTCCGGGCTCTACCGTGGACAGATTGTGCATCTGTTAATGATTAATCCAATTGCCATTTACACACAAAAAAAAATGTCTTTATACGTCTCATCGTTGTTCCATAACCACAACGCATAACGCACGAGCAGTAACTCGCAACGGTCCTGACATCCTGGTCCACACGTCAGCCTCTAGAATAGAAAAGAAAAGTTCTTCCTCATCTCGTGGATTCTTCTGGCTCCCTTAGGAACGGCTTGGGCTTGTGCATAAGCTAGTTGCCCAAATAAGCCCCTCATAAGCTGCGGTGGAAATAAGCCAATGATATTTATCTAAGCCCTTAGGAATGGCTTATGAAACTGAGCTTATTGTGTATGCTGAAGGGTGTAAAGTCTGAATTACCTCTGCAAGAGTTTGTTTGTTGTTTAATAGTTTAAATCGTTGTTTTGAAGAGTTTATTTGCACAAATAGCTAGAAAAATTAATTTGAAAGCTCAAAACAATAATAATATGACAAGTTGCAGCACTAAATAAAAAAAAGACAAGTTTACAAGTAATTCACTCCTTATTCAAAATGATTCCTCACTGATTCATATATACATGCATTCATCTTCTAAAATTGCTCACAAATTCATGTACACACGCATTAATCTTCTAATATTACTCACAAATTCTCAGTCAAAAAGATTAATCACTGATTCCTATATACACACATTCTTTTTCATTAATCGTTTAAACAAGGATCATGGTACAATCGTTTAAATAAACAGTGCATACAAGAATCATACAAGAGTCGTTTAAAACAAGAATCATACACAGTGTATATACATTTCAAAAATAAAAAATGGTGTTGAATACTTTGCTTTCTAAGGTATAAACATTGCACAAATTGGAGTTCATTTTCAAACATTGCACAAATTGGAGTTCATTTTCAAACATTGCACAAATTGGACCAACATTACTACTTAACGGTGACTTGCACAAATTGGAGCAAATCACAGAAAGAATATGAAAAACATAATCTAAAATCCTAAACATTGCACAAATTAACAGATCAAGCAATGGTAGTGTCTTCGAGTGGAGCTCGGATGGGTTGCGGACAGCTCCATCAACGGCGGCGAGCTATGGAGGGAGTCGGGGAAGGCGTCCCGGCGAGCTGCTCAGATAGCAACCGACGGCGGACACCAGCTCGGGGAGGGAGGGCGCCGCGAGAGGCCGGCGCGGGGAGGGAAGGCGGGGCGAAGGGCGGAGGACAGAGGGCGGCATGGGAGGGGGCGGAGGGCGGCACCGGAAGGGGCGGCGGGGGCTCGGCTTGGGGATGGAACTGGCGGGCGGGGAGGGTGGCGACGGAGGAGGGTAGCGACGGGCGAGGCGCCGCGGGGAGCTCGACGGTGGGGAGCTGTGGCGGTGAGCGGCGACCTAGATCTATGCGAGGCGCTGTCGGATCTGGGCAGCAGGTAGGACGAGGGCGGCGGGCGCGGGCTTGGGGGAGGGCTGGAGAGAGAGGGAGATCGACGGCTCCGGGCGCGGACGGGTGAGCGTGGGAGGGAGAGGGAGGTCGGTCGCCGCGTAGGGAGGGCGTGTTCGCCACGGTGGCAGGGCGTGCGGAGCTCGACCGCCGCGGGGGAGGGTATGCGGAGCTCGGCCGCGACGGGGAGGGTGGCGGCGGCCTGGGCGGGTGGCGGCCGCGGGGTGGAGGGAGTGGGGAAGGGTGGTGGATGTGGGCACAGGGAGAGTTGGGGGTTCGGGAGGAGCGGGATGAGGATTGGGGATAGAAGAGTGGCAGTTTTTCTGTAAAATGTCTGAACTTCGAGGACAAATAGCTGGGTATAATAAATGGAACGATGGAGAAGCTCGAAAAGCCTATAGAAAATAAGGTGAGCTTAGAAATTAAGCTATAACTAAAAAATATTTTAGATTTAGTTTATAGCTTTTTTTTCACCTAAAAGCTCCTAGAAGCTGTTCCTAACGGGCTCTATCGGATTTCTCCCGGAATTGTCCCTTCCCACTACCAGTCTAATTTGGTCTTGTTTCCTTCCTCACTATTTCTTGCGCCGATGGCGACGGGGCACAACGCCAGCCCCTACTGCTACTGAAGCTGCGTGGATTGATTTCTTTCTATGTTGGTAAGGAACCCTAGCTCGATTGGATGGATTGTTCTAAGAGTTCGTGTTGCTTTTGCGGATTCTTTCTTTGCTGTGGCAGCGAGCAATCAAAATCGGAATGATTCTCTCTCCCCTTTGTGTTTGTTGCCGATTTGTTCGCTGCGTTGTACCCTATTAATCTAATGCAGCCATCCATGCCTTGATTAGGTTCTTCTTCTTCAGCGCAAAAGCTCCATCTGAGTTAACCCCGTAGGGCTTGGTGTGCAGGTGCGAGGGCAGCTTATCCCACAAACCAAACACACACCCCCAAAAAAAGTGTTCAACCGAAGTCTGTTCCTGATTATTGGTGCACTCGTGAATTTCAGGTTGTGAAGTTTATCAGCAGGAAAATGGTTCGACTCTTTCTGCAAGTTCCGGCGGATGGTGGTAGTGTTAATACAGATGCTGTGAAAGCGAGGAGATCTTTTCTAGACAAGGCTGAGTCTATAATCAAATCGGTTGTAAGGTCTGGAGGTCGGTATGAGGCGCGGTTGTGGCTATGCAGTACCATCTCATCCGTCCATTTGCTCGATCCACGTGACCAGCGGGACCTGTTCCTCGATCTCTTGGAGATGAAGGATTCGAGACGGGATGTCGCTGCTCGTTTGCTGCGGATGATTTTTGACAAGAAGCCTGAAAAGGCTGGTTCTGTTCTAGCAAAAAAATGTCATATGCTGGAGAAGTTCTTCCAAGGCAATTTCACTAAGAACTTGATTTTCTTCGTTATTTTCTACTGCTACTCATATAGCTTTGGTTTTACTTTATTTTTTCTTGCTGCAACTCACCAGTTCTATATTTGTAGTTAAACATATTTGTTTAAAAGATTCTGCTCAATATGTCATTAGTTCATCTGTTCAGCTGGATCATAATATAAGATATGATGGACTCAATTTTGATTAGTACTGTACTTAAGGGTTATAGTAACTAATGCCCCTCGCTTGTGGACAATGTATCAATAATTTAGAGTGTATATCGTGTAAGTAGCATAGGATGGTATTACAGTAATACACAGCCACACATTAAAAGAAAAATGAAATTATGTCTTCATTACAGTAACATTTTACTTGTTTCTCTGCCTATTTCTATGTGCCTTTAGGTAGTGATCACTTTTCTGGATGTAGTGTTTTTCTGCAGTTTATCAAGAAACATCTTGGAGTTACTAAT
Organism: Stipa capillata; assembly: GCA_019208055.1. Lineage (NCBI taxonomy): Eukaryota > Viridiplantae > Streptophyta > Magnoliopsida > Poales > Poaceae > Stipa > Stipa capillata. The sequence continues at coordinate 239,130 of JAGXJF010001177.1, forward strand.
AGGAATTGTTTGCTGCATATAATATATGCTCTTGTTTATGTAATTTTCTAACAAAAATAGTATGTTCCTTATGTTCTGCATACGCTTTACTCAACAGCTATGTACCTTGTTGAGTTGTTGTGCTGGACATCTTTAGTAAAATCTTAATCAAATTAAGCAAAACATGTTAGCGGTTAGGGCTTAGTTCAGATGCCGCTTTGAACATCTATGATCTATCCTTGCTTACATTAGTGGTCATCTATTATGATCTGCAGGAAACCCAGAGCGGATATTGCAATGGTTTAGCCACTTCGCTGCTACTGGGGAATCTGTTCATAAAAAAGGTGCTAGGGCACTTGCCCAGTTTGCATTTATGAATCGTGATGTTTGCTGGGAGGAGCTTGAGTGGAAAGGCAAGCATGGGCAGTCTCCTGCTGTTGTTGCTACTAAGCCTCATTACTTTCATGATCTTGATGTTCTCCAGACAGTGGAAAATTTCCTTGAGTATGTCCCGGACTTCTGGTCTTCTGAAGAGCTTGCTGATTCTATCAAAGATGGTGAAATACTGCAAATTGATACAGAATATTTTGTAGATCAATTTGTCTATTTGATGTATGAGGAGAATTTCAAAGATGCATGGCGAGTAGTTGAAGATTTTTTGATGGAGGAGCAGTTTTCCTCTCTTTCTCAGCATCTTCTTATTCATCTAGACGAAGAAAGGCTTATTGGTTCCCTAAAAACATTAGGGAAGCTCATCAGTCCGAATACACAGTGCAAAGAGTTAGCATTCCCATGCTGCTGGCTTGAGGTTCTTTTGTCAGCACATATTGATCACATATCTCTTGATGAACTTATCCTATTGAATTGTGTTATTGCCAAAGGTAGACAACTTTGGCGCCTCATGAACGACGAAGAACACGAGGAAGAACGAGGAAGGATGGATGAGCTTGTGAAGAGCACAGATCACTTGACTGATGCTGATCATTTTGTTCTCATAAAGGATTTCATGGGTACAAAATTCCCTGATGCACTTAAGTGGATAGGCATCCAATCCTGGGCAATTTTCTGTGATTTGTCAAAAGAATGCAAATCAGCTGATTCTTGTGAATCTTTGTTCACCGCTAACAATATAAATTTCCGCAAGGCTTATGATTACTCATTGGTTCAAAATGATGGGCATTCAATTCCGCATACTTCTGATACTGATGACAAGGATCTCACAAGAAGTAGTCATAAAAGAAGAAAGAGAGATAGGAAGAGAAGAAGTCATAGATGTGATTCTGATGAGGATAATCATGATCAGCTGCTTGAACTTGGAAGTTTCAACGGAAAGAGGGCTATTGAATCACAATATGGAAGCTGGTACCTGTCAACTGATGACTTTTCTGCTTCATGGGACATTGTATGCTATGTTCTGGCTTCTCAATACTGTTTCAATCAATTAAGTCACTGGATTACTCTTGTCAATTTTTATTTGGTACATTCATGGTTGTCATCTTACTCATGCAGGCAGACATACCAGATCACCTTTCTACTCATTATCTCAGGGTATGGGTGAAGTGGGCTTGCTTTAGATGATCCTCCTCCTCACCACGAGTGTATGGCAATCCTATCTTTTCAGGTGAAGTAATCTTTGAGCATGGAGCTGTATATACTTGCATTTTCCCACATCGCATACGCAATCTTCTGGTCATGCATCCTGATGGTAAGTGGTCACTGTCTCTACTTTCTACTTGTTGAATACCATCAAACTGATTTGTTCTGTGAAGCGCCCAAGTTCAATAAGTATGTAAAATGTAGAATCTGTTGTTTATGATTTTCGCAATATTGGAACAGTGCTTTCCACATTCATCTTATCCATACTTCGTCATGTAAACTGCTGTAAACTTCAACATTGTTTTACTTCCATTTGAAGCTGCGCTCACATTTGTCATGTTTTGCAGATTCATGCATTTTGGATGTGCTAACTGCACGGGTCTGCATGAGACCCAGGACTAAAATTTCTCCTCAAGTTCGTCACTGTAGATTGATGCAAATGGCAAACTTCGGCTGTATAGACATTGACTAGCTCAAGCTTTCCCTGGAAACAAGTTTAAATGCTGTTTTTGATATTATAAACTTCAGTGTTGACTACGGGATGGTAGAAAATTGGTCTGCCGTGCTGTCCTGATATGCCCCAGCATTACAGCGCAGTTTATGACTTGGCTTACAATATTTTGATTGAACTTGTTCTACATGTACACTTAGCTTTTCTGTGCGTCATGAGCATCAGCTAGGAATTTTGTACTACATCCATTTGTTGGTCTGTACAGGCTGCAGTTCCTGGGTGTGAAAGTGCCTTTGCAATGGAGCCTATATAAGTGATTATGAATTCAATTTTTACACATGGGTTTATTTTCACTCGAAAATGTGTTGTGGGAGTATAGCGAATTGGGCGTTCAACTCATATGACGTCTAAACTCTGAGCCAAAACAGACTCTCTGCACTACACCGTCGATAACTAGAAACGTTCGGAACGGTGGCAGGCCTGTCCTTGGGAAATACAATGAACTACAAAGGGCCCTGCCCAGCTACAGAATGTGCATATGCATACATTGAGTCAACGACTATTTCCAACTGTTTTAGAAATATTGAGAACATAATCGCATTATCTGTTGTTCTAACTTGGAATGTTTTCTTTTACAAATGTTTCAATAAACCAGAGACCCATTTCACCAGGATCTTAGTGCGTGCTCACCCCAGCACCTGTGGCTAGTGCAAGTATCTTGCAAGCAGTCAAGAGAACCCAAGATATCTGCTTCCTCATAGCCGGCGGTTGTGACATTGGTATCTTAGGCTGTGTAAAGAGATGCATATATCTCATTGGTGCTGACTTCTGTGATGATCTCTCCAGTCGAATTTGAGAATACTGTAGATATAGAATAAGATTAGCATGGACACCAAGGGTTGAACAACAGAGGTAAACTTAGAAGCTTCCGTTTGGCTTAAAACTTACCGAGTGGATCGTATGTTGGCAGGGTGATGTATCGAGGGCAATGCTTTGATTTTGATAAGTTTTTGTTCATTGCAGAAGTAGTAAGGCAATCGCGAGGCTGGAAACATAACTTCAGGTGAGCATTGTACAACATAAATGACATGTGACGTGAGAAATGTGGGGATTATACAGAGACCAGCATTTTGACAAGAACACTTGCAGATATTTCCAACTTTGAGAACAGGTTCACATATCTTAACTAGTTCGAACAAGTATCCAATAGTGAAATTTACACAACACCTATACACAATAGGAGAAAGCAGTTTCAAATTCAGACATGAAGAAACACAAGCTGAACAGCGTACAGACCATAATTTTCCAGACAAAACCGTGACTAAAATTTTGATTCCCCTTTTCTGTATAAGGATTTAGAGAGATAGTAGGGCATATATCTAGAAAGCAACATGCTTGAAAAATGCTTCAAATTTTAGAAGTGTAACTGTAACTGTCAGTCCTCTGGGAAAAAAGGATTTTAAAACGTGTGCCATGCCAATCAGTTTAAACTTTAAAACATGGTATTTTATGTTGATCACTTCACTACACAAATTGCAGGGACCTGTTCAAGGACAAAAGGGGAGCTGACCTTCAAATCTTTGGTGAAGCATAACCTTAGTTCTTCAATCGAGCCCTTCTTGCAAATGATCTGCGGTGAGGCCCCAAAAGCATGTTTGATGGTATCGATGACATTGCTCAGTGCATATTCTTTACCATTTGAAATCAGGATATCCCCACTCGCCAGCATTTCCTGCAATTACATTTCAATTTAAATATGGAGAAAAGGACAAAAATTCTAAGACAGAATTTAGCAGGAGTTAAATTCATACACAATACAATACTAGTGGCTCTAAGTTTGTTTTTCTTCTTCTGGAAAACGAGCTAGTTCGGAATAGAAAAGGTTCAGGTGATGTAGCCTATTAAAAACCGATGGCACGCTACAACTAACGAGTCAAAGCCCAGATGCTTACGGTAACGTTATATTTGAAGTAGAGGTCAAGGGCAGTAGAGAAGTACTGTAATTCTTCCTGAACAACAGGGGACGAGCACGTTCCATGCTTCTCTGCAAAAATGGAAAAAAGAAACTGAAGCTGAGTAATGGCAAGGGCCAAGGGGTGAATGTGAACTCCATGTTCTGCGTCATGCTATGCTCGCCAATGTTTGAACAAATGGAGTAAAACCAATAAATCGTCACTTATAACACAATTTCATTTTGTAAGGTCGAGTGAATTGAAGAACATTACCCCACTAAAGATAAGCCAAGATAAGCCGTGAATGATCGATCGAGCAGCACATGCCAATGCCATTATGCCAAACAGCAGGCAAGGAAACAGCACAAAAGGTCAGTTATAACTCAACCAAGGAGTAATTTCAGAGTCCAATCCATAAGTTCTAATGCTAGAATACCTCATGAGCCCAGAAGGGCCCCTTGCCACTGAAGCAAGTGGAAGAGGATGAGCAGTACAGGGACGGCCAGTACTTCTCAAGCGTCGGCTTGAGGGGCGATATCTACACCAAATCGACAATGACACGGTGTGACCATGCATCAACAAGGTTAGCACAAAAAGAATGGACGATCAGGACCTTGTCCTGTCTCCTCTACGGAATTGAACGAAGCAGGATCGATCATTAAACTAGAGCTAAGCTCTGCGGCCGGCTAGCACCTTGTCCATGTCGAAGCTGGTGTGGCGGCAGCACGACGGCCAGGTCCCGTCGTCGTAGTCTGGCCATAGCCCATCTGTTCCAGCAACGGAAATTCAACCACATCGTCAGCAATTCACATCGATCAGGGACTGAACCAACAAATTAAGCATACTCGCTGTGCACTTACGGATCGTGAACGTGTGGAGCGGCTCCGACCTGCAACGCGGAACATGGAAAACGAACGGCATGAGCACGAGTGGCAAAAGGAAACGAATCTTCGTAGGGCGCGCGCGCGTGCCAAAACCAAACCCCCATCCAAACCGACCGAACGAGCGCGCGCGCGAGTGGATGAGGCGGTGGTGGGGGGAGAAGGAGGAGGGGGAGAGGGGGCGGCAGCACGTACCGGCAGCACCCGTTGGCGGCGCAGCAGTGGCGGGTGGAGGAGCAGATTGTGCCAGGCCACTGCAGCGCGAGGGCGAAGTAGTCGAACTCGCGCTGGTGCCTGCCCACGGCGGCCACGGGCGCGCGGCCGAGGCCCGTGCCGAACAGATCGGCAGCGACCAGCGCCCAGAGGACCAGCAGATGCGGGGCGCGCGCGCCGGCGCCGGCCTTCCTCGCCTCCATTGCCTCCGGCGTCGGCGTGTCTAGTTCTCCTCCCCCTTTCTCCTTTCTCCTTTCTCCTTTCCCTCTCTGGGTGGATCGTGGTTAGCACCAGAGGCCAGTAGCTTAAATATAATAAAGTAGCTCGGGATATTGCCCAGGGGAATGTTACTGGCTGCGGTTAGGGAGGTGGTCGAGTCACAGGCAAGTGGGGCCGCGCCGTCGTATGAGGGACCAATTCTCCTCCCGTCTATTGTTTTTTCTTTCTTTCCTTTCAAAATCACAGTCTTTCTTTTCTAAAACACAAAATTACAATCTGTCCATTAGCTCTGCCGTTCAAAAACAGTACTGTGCTTGTCTACAAATGCGATGCGAGAAAAACTTGAGAAACTAATTCGGTAAAATTGCATAAATTATGTTATCATATGCTTGCAGTCTCGCGTTTTCATCTCATATGCTACGGAACGTAATAATGCAAACGCTTGTAACTTGGAGAGGGTGGCCTGAGATCATATCTAGGGCTACCATGGCTGTTATAAAATTTCAAGTTCTAATCCGATCTATAGATCAAAAAATGAAAAAGAGAAACTATGCTGTGAATAATAGCATCTTTGGCTATTATTCCCACTATAATTTCTCTTCTTTGTTTTGCAACTTGTGTATAAAATTTGTGTTTGAAATTGTGCCATGGTACATAAACATTGCGTCAGTCCACTTAATTTTTTCAAAAAAATTTGATGACTTTTGTGTTGTGCTACCATGACTTGAGAGCGTAATGGCGTCACAGACAATGGCAGCACTATATATATATTCTCGGGGTGGCGTGACGCTACATACTACCACATGTACCACCAGTCCCGTGGAAAATAGCAAGTTCAAGATAAGAGCGCTGCAGGATGAAGCAACCGGAGACTGACCATTTTGCCCCAGCATGTCCGTTTGATGCTCTGGATTCTCTTTTGAAGCAATTTGATGCTTTGGGTTCTTTTTTGGAATATCCTTTTTTGTCATTAACACAGCAGAAAGAGACAAGCAAAAATCTGATCAAATCCAAAGTAAGAGTATAGTACTTGCGAAAAAAAGAGAGTAAAGAGTGTAGCAACACGCATTCGATCCAGTTAGGGTAACAAACATAGCATTAAACGGGATAGAGCACGAAGGCTCGATTCATCATCGGCAATTTCTTTCAGATAGCCTCCAAAAGTATTACTACTACTTAGCAGTTAGCACATGCAGTCCGGAGAAAGACTGTAGTATAACTTAGCAATGGTAAACATCTGCAATTGGCCACTCTTGGAATGTTTTGAGGAGAGGAATTGCAGATATACAGAACTGCAGATGTTCACATGAAATTCCTGATGGCTGTCATCATCGGCATTTGCTCTATGTATGTTCCTCACGGCATATGGTTCAGTCGACAATGCGCAGAATTACAGCCAGCTGGTGAACGCCTGACAGATTTACCCGGCAGCGGCGTTTGTTGTACGACACTTCAGCCATCACCATGCATAATTATCAGGACAGTGTAACATATACTCTCCGTGAACGTGAGCTCTAATCGTATGCACGCGGCCCTTCACCGGCTTGGTTCCTGAATCCCGCCGTAGCATTGGCCAGCGCTGTAATTGCAACCAGAATTCAGAACATTGAATTAGCACAAGACAAGTTGTATTTTTCCAGACCACAGTGTTGCCATTGGCCTGAATAAGTTTCTGTTTCACACACCCTGTGCTCATTACATTCAAAGATGATGGCACAGTAACGGGACGGAAGAGATCTTACCAGACGGTTTATACGACGGGAGGGTGACATAGCGAGGGCAATGGCTCCTCCTGCTCGATGCATTGTCAGCCTCCAATGTGCAATCACGTGGCTGCAAAAGATATCTATGCTTAGAACCATCAGAGATTCATAGATATGGCTGAATGTGTTGGGTGTATGGAAACGATAACATTTCGCAACAACATCAGCTTGGAATAGCACGCTTTTCCGGAACTATGAATTATCTACTGCGAACATGACTAGCAGAAATTACTACCTGATAATCCTTGTGGAAGCAGAGCCTCATTTCTTGAACTGAGCCGTTTTTACAAACAAGAGATGGCATTACCCCGAAAGCATATTCAATAGCAGCGACGATATGCCCGACCATGTATTTTCTGCCATTTCTAGGATAAATGTGTGCTTTTCTCAGAGCTTTCTGCAATCCCGGGTAAGAAGTTTATTAATGTGCTGACAAGATGTAAAATCTCAAATACCAAGTGCAAAGAGAATGTATGCCAGGCCACTAGACCATGTTGCTCCCTAGCACTGGTGCTGGCGTTTTGATAGGTAGATAGTTTGACAGTTAGATAGCTAGCCCTTGTTTTCTTCTTTTCTGTTTACTTCTTCTTTTTGTTTCTTCCTTTTCTTCTTTTTGTTGTAACTTTGTGTTATTTTGACGCCCCCCTTCTAATAGAAAATGACACGAATTTTGACAAGTGCAAAGAGAATATCATATTGAGACAGGAGATGGTCATTCATAGCTTCGCAGTTATATGATGGCAAGCCAAATGCTCTCTACTTACTGTAACATTATATTTGCTGTAAAGGTAAAGTGCAGTAGAGAAGTAGTCGTATTCATCCTGTATTTCAGGGTATGCACATGTTCCATGAGTTTCTGCAAAAGAAATAAAGAAGAGAGCGTAGAATATTAAATATGAGCAAATGCGCAATTAAACTGCATCATCTGGCACATTAAAGGAAGTTAGTCAGTTACTAGAAAACTTGGTTAAGATTATGTATGAAAACTAGAGATCAACCTTTTCATGTAGTTTCAAAACTGATTGTGTCCAGGAATACGACATCATATATTTGTAAAAAAAATAGAGCAGTAAAAAACAATATGACATGCATGGCGTAGAGTGTTATTAATGGATGTATAGACAAAACTCTTCTCTCTCCAATGGTTTGAGATCTGGAATTATTCGTGGTATGGTGAAACTATGAATACAACAGGATGTTTTGAAACGACAGAAAATGCGAGTTTATATTTTTGTGTCCCTTTTGTAAGAAGCATATTTAGTCGAGGATATTGACTACTACTTCGAAAGGGGAATCATAATCAGATCACTCAATGGAACAACACTTCTACAACAATTATTCATAAGTGATGAAAATTTAACCAATTAGGAGCAGAACTGTCTTTCCGTCAACAAATTCAGAAATCACATACCCCACTGACAAAGGTCCATCAAAACATCAGCACATGCACAAAAACAAAATGGAACCTGTGAGTAGTTTCCCTTAATCGGATATCAAATGTTAAGACAACAATCACTACCTCATGCACCCGAAATGGTCCCCTACCACCGAAGCAGGTCGAAGAATTGCCGCAATACAAGGACGGCCAGTACTTCTCAAGTATCGGCGTCAACATTGAGATCTGATGTAAGTAAGTAAAACCAGAATTAGAGCATATTGACTTAATGTACTCAATTCTGAAAGAAAGGTGGGAAGTCGGTACCTTGTTGATGTTGAATGTGGTTGGTCTGCAGCATGATGGCCACCCCCCATGGCTATACTGTGGCCAGAGCCCATCTGTCCGAACAAAAGAAAACGGAAATGATATCGGCATCACTTGGATGCTGTTTTCCCGACCCAAATGATCGGTATCTGGAATCAATGTGCAACTCTTGTGCTGATTAATTTGTTTCTGTGCTGTAAATATCACTCAGATAATTGAATGAATTTCATGATGGGCAGAGTAATAAGCAAACAGATTGGTCGCTGCATTTTCTTTAGCATCTCAAATCAAACAACGGATCCATGGTCCTCACAAGAAAGCGGCAAACGATGGGATGATACTTACGAATTGTGAAAGATTTCAGAGGGTTCGATCTGCAGAATGCAAAGGGAAACCAAATGAACTCGCTCAATCGAACTTCTCAACAGCGACAACATGAGAGAAAGAAATGCGAAAGAAAACGAGGGAGAGATGAGGAATGGCACCGGCAGCAGGCGTTGGAGCTGCAGCAGTGGTTGGTCTGGCGGCAGACGGTGCCCGGCCACTGCAGCGCCAGCACGTAGTAGTCGAACCCGGCCCACCGCCGCTTCCTCCCCGCCGTCCGCGACGCCGAGGCCGAGGTGCGCACCGGCGCCGCGAGCAGCGCGCCCGGGAGCAGCACGGCGAGGCAGAGGAAGGAGAGCGAGAGGATGAGCTGCTTCCCGCGCATCTTCTTCTCCATTGCTCCCGTCGCGCACGCACGCGTCTCTCCTCGGCTCGATCGTGTCCGGATCTAGCTAGCTATCTACCACCATTAGCTACCTGTGCAAGATCTGCAACTCGCAATGGTGTGTTCTTCGAGTAGCTTGTGGTACATGCCAGCTTATGATTGATTGACTTAACATCGCATCGGTTAAGTAGTCTTGCGGATGGGTTGCGTTGCTCGTCGAGTAATACACTCCCCTCGTCTTTGGTTTTCCTCCTCGTCTGCTTACTTCCATGGAGGGTACAAGGAGTCAGAAAATCGACGTGCATTGAGTGACAAAGTTATACCATAGTCGTAGCAGCAAGTCACAGCTGTTGATCTCGTTTCCCTTCTTTCAGTTCGAGGGATCATCGAAGCACATTGTTCAAACAGATTGGACAACATGTTAACGCCTTTGCGTCAGGGACGGAGCTAACCTGTTCATGGGGTCAGGGCAAAATCTGACTATAACGATATCAGCTAACGTTTTTTCTAGAAAATGTTATCTCCAATCTTTATTTTAATATTAATTTTTAAATAAAAATTCGCCGGACGGGATCGACGTACACTCTAAAAAGAAAGACAAAAGGGATGAAAAGGGAGAGCAAAAAATAATGCAAAGTATGCAACTCGTCAGTTTTTGTGGCCCAACTGCTTGAGATCTACGCCCCAATCTAACGGTGGCCCAAGTAATATTAGGCCCACCGTTACTTAGGTGATCCCGTTCGCTGCTCTCTTCGGCACCATCTCTCCTGCCGCCGCCGCCGCCGCCCCCTCCTCCTCCTCCTCCTCCGGACACCACTCCACCACGGCTGCTTGACATGGCTGCGGCCCCGCCGGCCTTCACCGGCAACCTGAAGGTGAGCTACGTGTCTCTCTCGCTAATATCACCAAGGTTCCCGAAAGCTGCTGTCCTCCTCTTCCACATTTCGCCCCACGCTTAAACCTAACGAGACCTAGCTCGACGGCGGCGGCGTGGACGCGGTATCCGGAGGCATCGATGCGCTTGTGCAAGCCCCCTCCGCAAAGCCACGGTTGTGGGTGCGCGTGTTTTTTTGGAGGGATCGCCTACCAGGGCCTTCTCGCTGGCGTGAGCTGCCGCTGATGGACGCTGTGTAGCCTCAAGCCGCATCCGGAGGATACCACGAGTGGCATGCAGGAGGTTGGCTTTCAGGGGCGTGAGGCGAGGGGGATACCGGCGGTCAGGTGGACCGGCTGTTGTCTTCGGGAAAATGGGTAGTCCATGCCTCCATGGTAGATTCAGTTAGCTGCACTCGAGAGTTCAAACTCTCCTGGATATGGATCGATCTGGGCTGTAGATGATTGCTGATTGGCTTGGTTGATTGCGCATACTATTATTCTGGTTGAATATACATTTAGCTTTTTCAGAGGTACAGCCAACATCCATCCACTGCCGCCTCTATGAAGAACTACTTCTCGTAGTTTTCTGCCATTCTATACTGGGTTGTGAATTTTCTAGAGTTGTGTGAAGAAACTATGGTCAATGGCGCGCTGAAGGATAAAATGGAGCATTGACTACAATGGTTATATTTATGCATTATTGAGCTGCCTTTGCTAGAAATTTTGTGATTGCTGTTAGTGCACTCATCCACCACTGAATCAGCAGAACATGCTTAATAACATGATGATGAAACAGTGCAACGAATTAAGTTTCATTCTGATTATGTGTTATCGTGACAATAAAGCTTTATATAATTGTTGGAGAACGGTATGTTATCTGTGATCATATTACATTGAGTGAAAGAAGCCACCATCTTTTTGATTCTCCTTTTTAAAAAAGGAGTCTGCAATTGAAATCCTCTAATAAATACACAACACAAATCTTTTCTGCATCGAGCCTCTTATTTGATTTCTTAAGTTTCAACTACGTAGCAGTTTTTGAACCTGCGGTACCAATATGTGAAGTACTGGCATAGTGGCACTGACAGTTGTTTCCTTCTTGAACTGTGCAGAAAGCACTTGCAGGTTTGAGAAGAATCAACTTAGAGGGTTTGCGATGGCGTGTTTTCGATGCAAAGGGCCAGGTCAGGATTCTTCTGCTTGTTCAGTTGTGAGGGTTTACTCAGGGGAAATGGCTATGCGGTAAGCTACTTTGTCTATGTGATAGGTGCTTGGACGGCTGGCATCCCAAATATCTGTTGTGCTTCAGGGCAAGGACAAGCCAACCTATGCACCTCATGTGGAAAACGGGGACATGTGCATCGTACTTAATGCAAAAGATATCAGTGTTACAGGAAGAAAAATGACTGATAAAATTTACTACTGGCACACAGGGTTAGTAATTTCGAGCAAATACTGTTGAATTCCTTATTTGGTATTACGAGTATTAATTTTCTTCTGTTATGTGCATTTTTCAATAGGTATATTGGCCATCTAAAGGAAAGAAGGCTCAAGGACCAGATGGAAAAAGACCCAACTGAAGTGATCCGCAAAGCTGTCATGCGTATGCTTCCCCGCAATAAATTGCGTGATGTAAGTGAAACTTCATTTCTCTTTGTTTCTTTAATTTAGGATTGGTCATAGATTCATTCTATTTCTGGTTGAATACTTGATTCTAGCTTTATTTGCTACATACATACTCTGTAATTGAGATCACTATATGCATACATTTCTGAAGTAACCATTCTGCTTATGGAACTTTCAGAATTTGCTGATGTGGTGCTGTGACTAATTGTGGGGAGAAAAATAGACTTCTAGAACCGTGTATATTGAAGAAGAAATCAAATAACATAGCATAAGATCCATCCATCTTTTTGTTTGTGTGGTGACAGGTTGATATTCCATATGAAGTTGTATACTGATTACTCATATGCCATTGTCTATCCTTGTTATATGCTGTAGAAATTTGTAGTTTTGTACTGTCTGAGAAATCAAGTCCTTTTTTCCTTGCCACTCTGGTGTGATCAAGTACTTGGTCTAAAAGGCATAGCCTTTCCCTTTGTTTTCTTTTCAAATTGTCATTTAACATCTACTATCTTCATTATAGTATTATTCTCATTTAACATCTAATGTTTTGATTCTCCAGGACAGGGATCGCAAATTGAGGATATTTTCTGAAGGTGAGCATCCATTTCACGATCGACCTCTTGAAACTTTTGTGATGCCACCACGTCAAGTACGTGAGATGCGTCCCCGGGCAAGACGTGCACTGGTAAGGGCGCAGAAGAAAGAGCAAGACAGAGCAGCAGCGGCATCAACCAAAGGTGAAGAAGCTAAGAATGCCAAAGCTGACGTCACTGCATAGACACCTTCAGATTTGTGTGGACTATGGAGATCGATGATTTGGGTTACTACAAATCTACCTGATGCATTTTCTGAACGATCTGTGTATCTTTTCTTTGTTTGACATCTGTTGAGTTGAGTAGACAGAAGGCACTATCCAGTTTTATTGAGGTAGCCAAAGTGCTAACAAGCCTGTTGAGTTGAATAGGCACTAGATCCTGGAAATGCTCAAACTCACTCTGAATTTCTTTGCATCTTATAGCACGTAACTCAGCCCTTGTGTCGCACCTTCCTCTTAAGGAAATAAAATTCTCATCTGGTTTATTTCCCTTTTGCTCTTGGAGAACGCAAGAGGTCGATTAGAATACTGTCATGAAACAAATTTTACTTGTAGCAGGGAAATATCCAATGTACTATGAAGAAAGGTTTAGATTCACATTTATTCTGGAATGAAGATCATATTAAGCGATTACTTTCAGGATAGAGTAAAGAAAATTTACTACTTCTAACAACTAGTACTAATATTTATTTATTTTTGTTTGAGAATACTAATAATATTTGGTAACTTAATGAGTTTCATGATCTTCAAAAACAAACAAATAAGTTTCATGAGCCATCAATAATACATGATGGCCCAACAAAATGGAGAATATCTGGCTCAGCCCAGTAGCCCATCCAGGCCTTAAACCCTAGAGAAGAAACCTCCTCCTCCCTCCCCCTCCATACCTCCTGCACACAGAACAACACCTCGCCGCCGCCGCCGAGGACGACGACGACGATGTGGCGTTCGCGAGCTCGTGCTTTCCTCCTCCTCCGCTCCTCCATTCCCAGGTCGCCGCCGAAGGCAGCTCCACTTCAAACCTTAACCCGAGTCCCACCCCCACGCCCGTTCTCCCGCTTCCTCTCCTCCTCCCCGGAGCCCCTCCCGGATGCCTCCTCCTCCTCCGCCGCCGTATCTGCCTCGGCTGATCCCACTGAGGCTGGCGAGGACAACCTGGCCTCACTCTGGGAGGAGGATGCCGGAGACGCCGACGACATCTTCGTCTCCACCGCCTCCTCCGACTCAGCCGATTCTGTAGCCGACGACGAGGAGGTCGCCCGCGTCTGCGCCGTCGTGAAGTCCACTCCCGAGGATCAGATCCCATCCGCCATCGCCGACATGGTCTTGGACTTCACCGAGTCACTCCTCGCCGCTGTCCTCCTCTCTGCTGAGCACAGCTCCGGTAAGAAGCTGCTCCTTTTGTTCAAGTCTGCCGTGAAGAACAACCCCGATGCCAAGAGCCTTGCCAATCTCGAGATCGTCGCGAGCAAGGTCGCTGATTTTGATGAGATTGACAAGATGGATGCGTACTTGCTCTGGGATCTGGTCAAGGAAATGGGCAATGTGCCAGGATCAGTGAGCACTCAGGTGCTGAATAGAGTGATAGGAATGTTTTGGAAGCTCGGGAAGTCGAAGGCGGCGCTAGAGGTGCTTGACAAGTTCAGTGAGTTTGGCTGTACTCCAGATGGTGACAGCTATTATCTGGTGATTCAAGCAGCTGGAAAGAAGTCCATGGTTGGTGCTGCATGGGGAGTTTGTGAAAAGATGATTGACTCTGGCTGCTTTCCTGATGGGGAGAAGGTCGGTGAGATTGTTACCTTCTTCTGCAAGGGGAAGAAGGTGACAGAGGCACATTCAGTATACCTAGCAGCGAAGGAGAAGAAGGTCCAGATTCCAACATCATCCTTGGATTTCCTTGTTGGTGCTTTGGCGAGGAATGATGAGACCATCATTACGGCTCTGGAGCTGCTGGAAGAGTACCAAAGGGAGTCTCTTAAGCATGCAGGCAAGTCCTTTGCTGTGGTTATACATGGTTTGTGTAGGACAAACAATGTGAAGGATGCAAATAAATTGTTGATGAGGATGGTGAATCTTGGGCCAGCTCCTGGTAGCGCAGTGTTCAACTTTGTGATCACGGCATTGTCTAAAGAAGGAGAAATGGAGGATGCAAAGGGTTTGATTAGAGTGATGGAGAGTCGAGGGCTGCGCCCTGATATTTATACATATAGTGTGATCATGAGTGGCTACACAAAAGGAGGCATGATCGATGAAGCCCATGCTCTACTTCGTGAAGCTAAGAATATCCATCCAAAACTAAGCAGGGTTACTTATAACATACTAATTCGTGGTTACTGCAAGATGGAGGAGTTCGAGAAGGCCCTGGAGTGCCTAAAGGAGATGAAGGAAGATGGGTTGCAGCCAAATATGGACGAGTATAACAAACTTATCCAGTCATTATGTCTCAAGGCTATGGATTGGAGAACAGCTGAGAAACTCCTGGAGGAAATGGAGCACAGTGGCTTGTGCCTTAAGGGCGTTACTCGCAGCCTTATAGCAGCAGTCAAGGAGTTGGAAATGGAAGAGGAATCAAAACCCAGCCAAGAAGCATAGTTTCTTTAGGATACGCTTGAAGTGACACAGCTGCCAATCAATTTTGGGGCAGTGATTTCTTTTTGCTCTCTGCATATCTGGTGAGCTTATGTAACACACCATCTTTTGTACTTGTCTGTTTGTTGTTAGATGCTAAAATAATTTTGCATTTATATTTATATAAATGCCAGACCGACAGGGAATAGTATTTATTTTTGATCTAGAATTTCTGCTTCTTTAGAACTGAGAGGATTTCCGTATATCATTTGCCAACTGATCTCGTCCTTATTTCCAAGGGAGAACACGGACATGTTAGAAAAATATCAATGCACCTGCTGTAGTACCTGATATCCAAAAACATGCCTATATGCAATTGTTATGTAAAACATTGGAATGCCAGCGGTAAATTGTGAATGTGTTATTCATTTGCTTGTAGGCAATGATATCCGATTCAGAGAATGTAAGAGGATGAATATGGCGTAATGCGTTGGATGATTATATTGAGCTCGAGGGAGAGTACAAGACTTAGAGTACAATAAGCTCCTAGAGATAAAGATCGAATCACAACAAATCTTATCATATTTTGTGTAGTCTGTAACAACCGGATATACTCTAAGCGGGAGTGTCGCGGATGCTCCGACTGGAGTGAAAATCAACGAGTTGCTCGATGATAGCCTTTTATGTTGATGTCAAGGTAGCCAAGAACAAGGACGTCGTACCCGTGGTTGAGGTAGCCGTGCCAGAGGTTGCCGTGGTCGAAGTAGTTGTAAGTCGGGGTTGCTATAGTCGAGGTAGCCGCACTGGAAGCTGTGGGTGCAAAGAAACGCTATTAAGAAAGACAGTGATGCGATTGAGGCAGTTGTCGAGGAAAAATTCGATGCCGAAGACAATACAGACAAAGCACCATATTGGTTTGCCCAGAGTCGTGGATGCGTCGGGGACAAAGGCACACATCATGATAGGGACCAACACGTGTCATGCAACAATATCTGGAGGATCGTAGAAGTAGCAAGGAGAGCACGCGATGGCAATTGCCATGCGCAAAACAGTGAAGAAGATATCGCCGATGCAACCGGGCTACAGTGCGAAGATGATAAGAAGAAAAAAGTGCATGTTCTCACATGCAAAAAAGACAGATTGCTACACTACAAACACGTACGTGTTGGAGTAGAGGACGGATGGTAGGCGAGGAAGAGGTGATGACATGGCAGCGGTACTCAGAGTAAGCGAAAAAAACACCCGAAAAGCGTGACAAAGACCATATTGTGGTGAGTGACGCAAACCGACCTATGATCGGTAAACAAAAAAGAAAACCAATCAAGCGATCAGCGAGAAAACCCGATCAAATGTGATCGAAAAACAACTCTCCAAGGTAGCCGGTCGACGCGATCGGCAACACAAATCCTAATTTTAAGTTGTGAGGCCCCCAGGTGAGAGATCATGGAGATCGATCTCCCCGAGGACGGCACGGTGCGGAAACGTGTTATAGGCTAGGTCGAGGAACGAAATCCTCTGATACCATATAAGATAATGAATATGGCATAATGTGTTGGATGATTGTATTGAGTCTCGAGGGTGAGTATATATAGAGTACAAGACTTGGAGTATAAAAAGTTTCTAAAGATAGATTGAATTACAATAAATCATATCATATTTTATATAGTTTGTAAAAACTGAATAGAGGATGTTCTTCATTCATTTGGTGTTCTGGACATGAATCAATAGTTTGGTCTGCTAATGGAGTAAATTTATTTTCGAAATATGCTCTTGGTGATTTATTATTGTGTATTTGCTCATAACCCACCTATATGGCATTGTTAATTTGTGTGCAGTTACCTGTTAAGTCTTTTGAGGTGCACTATTTGAAGTATAATTCAATTGCATGACTAGAAATTGTTGTTTATTTGACGAGTTTACTGTAGACAATTCAGTATTAATATGGTTTCTCTTTCGTCTGTGATATGCTGAAGACGCATTTACCCTTTCATTTCACGAAGAGCTAGTGCCTGCCAGTTTTGTATTCTATGGTATTACTGCATTAGCTTAGTGACATAGGTAAACTCTTTTAATCCATTGTAGCTAGGACACTGTTCATTGTTTGACATCTTTCGTCTGTGATCTGCATCTGTTGGATGACATCCGCTGAGAAATTCCAACGCACCATCATAAGCAAATTTGCCAGAGTAATTTATCATGTCATTTTAGAGTGTCCAGCTAGTTTTTCAGCCTTCGTCGCTTCCCTCCAAAAAATATCAGCTATTTGGATGCATAAGATCATTGTTGCTGCTACTGTTATGCTGTCGATTGTTTGAATGTGAGCACCCTGATGGACTGATGGTGAAAGCAATCACAATCTGCATGCACCCCACAGGGAAAAAATATTAGCGTGATAATGTATTCAATTGCTGTGCACCCAAAAGGCATAGAAAAAAAAAGGCATCACGGATCGACACATACATGATCTCGGTCGTCTTTTCTAGGGTAAGCTAAAATGGAGTTATACTATAAAAATAAACAGTGACCGTTCATTGTGATGGTCAGAATCAGATACGAGTTCAGGCTACTGTCATTTATATTTTCCTGATGTATACTGTATCTTTGCAAGTGCGATTGGGCACCCAAAAAAGGGTTATTGCAATGGTGTGGGTTGCTCTGTCCGCTCGAAGATAAGCTAAAGTATTGCATCAAGACACCGACCTTTTTTATGAACACGACATAAAAAGAACAAGAAGATATATAAAAGTAAAGTTTCTATCAGGTTAAGGCAAGGATGTGCATACAAATGGAACATCAAGTTTTCAGATTGCCCGCCCGCAGTTCTAATTTTAACTGTAATGGCGTGATGCACATTGGGCTTGCATACTGCCTTCAGTTGTTTTTTTAACTTCAAAATAAGCTATCGAGACAGGCAAATAGAATATAAAAGACTGAAAATTATAGGCTGTTTAAATAAGGCATATGACATCCTTAGTTAATTCTAGGAAGCTCCCCTAATGTACGAGAAATGTACCTCTCTTTGAAGCAATTACCATGTCGATGTGGTATCTCTTACACAAATAGGTCACTACTTACTAGCATTTGCAACCTGTGCTATTTAGGCGACGTTTGTATTGTGGGATCTATTTTTCATTCGCGTGAAAAATGAGCTGATTTCTGTGAACTTTCTTGGCATTGCAAATAATACCCTTATGCCTTAAGAGCATCTACAACGTGCGTAGAAAAAATGGTGTCTTAAAGAATATTTTGGGTTTAGCCCCTAATTCTACAACCCTACACACCCCCAAATCATAGAAGAAAGCATAAATATTGGTTCATATCTAAGGCCCAATTACGAATAAAAGAAGGGGAGAGAAGAGAGTGAAGGGACCACGTGTCATTGGGAAGAGAGGGAGTGGGGCGTGAGAAAAAATGGTACCATGTATTGTAGAAATTTTTGTTTAGTTATATACTCTCTTCGTTTCAAAATAGAGGGACTCTCGACTTTACATGGTTTTTAATATGCAATGATACTTTTCGGACAAGTAACGTAAGTAAAATATTATTAAAATTTATATTATGAAATTATTTTTAATGATAAATATAGTAGTATTATTTGTACCTAACTAATTAAAAAATTTAATTAATTAGTGATATCGTTTACATCTAATCAATCAAATTATTTTTACTTAACGACGAGCCGGACCCCGACCGGCTCGACAGCGGCCCCCGTCCCGTGGCCTCGCGTGCCACGATCCCATTGGCAGAGAGCGACGTGGCCGGCGCGGCCCGCTCACGTGGGTTTCCCAGTGCTCTCGCCGGTCGGGCCAGTTCGGGGAGCCCTATATTTACGCAACTCAACTCCCCCGCCGCAACCCCACGAAAGCCCAGCGCAACTCCCAAAATTTGTCCACACCGCGCACCGAATCGAGCTTCACCGGCCGGGAATGGGGAGCACGGGGAGCGATGCGGAGGTGATCCGCGCCGACTTCCCTGACGGCTTCGTCTTCGGCGTCGCCACCTCCGCCTACCAGGTCAGTTGCTGATAGTAGCTAGGTTGGTGGTGGGTCGTCGCATCTCGCGTCCCCGTATCGATCGTTTCGTTTTTTAGGGTATCGATCGTGTCGTTGCCACTTGCGATGTCAGTGCTCAGTGGCTGCTGGGTTGCGTTTGGTTTCTGCTGTTGGCTGAGGGCAGCAAGACAGTGAGTTAGTAACTGCTTCACCAATTCAGAGAAGCTCATACTCTGTTTGAAACGGCACTGTTTGTCGAGGTGTTTGATACTCCCTCACTTTTACAAATACTTGTCATTTTGGACCGAAGCACGTATATTAATGAAGTAATGATTTGTTGTAGAATCGAATCAAAATACCCTCTAGTAATATCTCAAGCAGAAGAAAAAAAATCAAGGTAGCAAAGTGGAAGGTAATAATAGAGTTAATACGGGTACTTTGGGAGAATTTATTACGAATGGAGAATCGACAAGTAATTGTGAATGAATAAAGTAGTCAAAAGTGACAAGTATTTACAAACGGAGAGAGCAAGGAATATATAAGGGTAAGGGAACGAAAGGTTGACAGGAAATGATCTTTTCCCCGACTGGGAGAGAATCGTCGGGAAAAAAAACAATATACTGTTGGAATTCTCTGTGGGTGGTTTAAATTCGTTCCTTTACGTAGATGACAAATATAACTTTCACCAGTTCAGATGACAAATATAATTTTCACCAGTTCTTTTTCTCCTTTATTTCAACCAAAGAGAAACAAAAGGAGAGAGAAGAATCAGTTTCTGTTATCTATCCCCATTCCTTTTCTCTCCAACTAGAGGTGGCGTAAGCCATGAAGTGATGTCTCTTGGCTTTTCCTCTCTCTTTAGATTGAGGGGGCGAGAAAGGAGGGCTGCAAAGGCGATAGCATATGGGATGTCTTCGCGGATAACAAAGGTTTGTCTCATCTGGATTCCATTTAAGATCATTGAAATGTATTGACTTAATTAGATAGTTGACATTGAAATGCCTTTTTCAGAACGTATCCTAGATGGAACCACTGGAGAAGTTGCAGTTGATCATTACCATCGATACAAGGTGGTAATATAACCAGTCAAAGTTATTTATTTATTTAGAGAAATGATGTGCTTCTTTCTCTTGCTTGAGAGAGTTTATTCTAGCACCTTTATGTATTTGTACAATACTGCCTTGTCTCCTAGATCTATAATTCCTCGTTTAACTGTTTTGGGTACAGGAAGACATTGAGCTCATGGCCAAGTTGGGTTTTGGTGCTTATAGATTTTCCATATCTTGGTCACGGATATTCCCTGGTACATTTAATTCGGTGGATAATGCTTCACATATTAATACCTCTCCAAATTGCATTGCCAGAAGTCCAACTTTTCTCAATATGTGCATCTTGTCTATTATCTGACATCAATAATGCTTCGTGTGAGTTTATAAGTTTAAAATTCCTGCAGATGGCCTGGGGAAGAATATCAATGAACAAGGAGTTGCTTTCTACAATGACCTTATTAATTTCATGATTGAGAAAGGTGTTAAATGATTTACTAAGTGTCTTCAATGTGACTATTCATCTCGTTATTCACCACCCATCTGCCTGACTTCAGGTATTGAGCCTTATGCAACTCTGTATCACTGGGATCTTCCACATAATCTTCAACAGACTGTGGGGGGTTGGCTTTCTGACAAGATTGTGTAAGTCAATGCAGGCATCTTAACTTTGGACTGTGAATTTATAGATATAGATAAATGCTAACATAAAATACTACATGGCATGTTGATTTTAAGAACACTGCTTTATTACAGAGTGTTTCCAGTTTAATTTGGTGTTTCTATTTCTGATTGTCTTGGCTGTCACATTTTCCAGAGAGTACTTCGCATTATACGCGGAAGCTTGCTATGCAAATTTTGGAGACAGAGTTAAGCATTGGATGACAATCAATGAACCCCTTCAAACAGCAGTTAATGGTTATGGGATTGGAATATTTGCACCCGGAGTATGTGAAGGTGCAGCTGCTGAACCTTTCTTGGCAGCCCATCACCAGATCTTAGCTCATGCTGCTGCTGTTGATGTCTACTGGAAGAAATTCAAGGCCTGTTAAGTTTCCATTTGAAGTATCATCATTGCATCTGTTTGCATGCAGTATGGTTATTTTGCTAATGATTTACATATTATAGGCTGTACAAGGTGGTGAAGTAGGGTTTGTTATTGATTGTGAATGGGCAGAGCCATTTTCTGATAAAATGGAAGATCAAGCTGCTGCAGCACGACGCATTGACTTTCAACTTGGATGGTAAAATTTCTGCCCACCTTTTTCAGGGCAGACACACATAGTTTCACATATTTATTACCTCTTTTCCTAGAACCTATATTTTTGTTTTCGTTCCATGGAACTTGCATTTTAGTTGTATAATGCAGATGCATCTTCAGATGCATGGAGCCTATGATAGTATTTTATGCATGACTGCTGATTGTTATTCCTTTTTTTGGAGGTACCTGGACCCAATATACTTTGGTGATTACCCAGAAAGCATGCGCCAGAGAGTGGGCGATCATCTTCCAAAATTCTCAGAGAAAGATCGTGAATTGATCAGGAATAAAATTGATTTTATTGGATTAAATCACTATACATCAAGATTCATTGCTCATCAGCAGGACCCAGAAGATATCCATTTCTATCGAGTTCAACAAATGGAGAGATTAGGTACTATGCTTCAGCTATCCAGAACTTATCTTTTTTCTATGGAAAAACAAGGGCAGTAGAACCTGAAAGACACAGTGTTATGTATGAAAAATCTAGTACGTAGACAGTAGAAATGGCAGAAGTACTGCTTCTTGCTGATTAGGAACAATAGCCCTTCACCACCAAGCATAGAGTCTACTTACCTCTTCTGTGTCCTTCTTTACTCTTGGAGCATTGTAAATCCATATAGGCATGTAAGGCAGAACTACTATTCTTGCTGAAGTTTGGCAATCTGCACCCACTTTAGATATATGCAAAGTTGCCCTTGCAAGTTTTCCTATCTATACAGACTAATATCGTAATGCTGACACTTGTTTCCTTTTGGCAGAAAAATGGAATACTGGTGAAGGAATTGGTGAAAAAGTAAATACTTGACTACTTGAGCACTGTTCATTTTGTAGTTCCACCGATCTCTCCTAATATATCATCTCAATATTTGTGCAGGCCGCGTCTGAGTGGCTTTTCATAGTTCCTTGGGGTATTCGGAAAGTGCTTAATTATATAGCAAAGAAATATGGAAATCCGGTAATATATGTAACAGAGAATGGT
This sequence comes from Stipa capillata, assembly GCA_019208055.1. NCBI lineage: Eukaryota > Viridiplantae > Streptophyta > Magnoliopsida > Poales > Poaceae > Stipa > Stipa capillata. Next base: position 261,541 of record JAGXJF010001177.1, read on the forward strand.
AACCCTTCCATGCTTCTTAACATTTAGATGCTGCATTTTTTATTTTGGAGAATGAATGGAGAATTTTCATTAATCATGAGAACCATTACAATCCTCAAAATCAGAAACTTGCAAGTTTCTATACAAACACATATGCCATATCTGCCTACAGGATTTGAAGTTATCTTATTTCCTGCATATTTGACTGGTTGAATGGTTGAACCCTGTAGTAATGTACTTCATACAATGTAGAGTATATGGATGGACTTGATTATTTTTAGTTCAAGGTTTGCAATGGAGTATGTTTTGTTTGTACGTTTACTGAATATCTTATACAAAATGAGAATACATATTGATAGAAACATAAATTCATTGGTAGCAAATAATGCTCCTTGATCTTATGTTTTTCAAGAAAACTCCTTGATCTTATGTAAATCTGAATTGTAAACCAGTGCCATTATCCTTACCATTTATCAGGTTTTGTTCATATCTTTTTGTTTATCATTGTTTAGATATGGAAATTGGTTAATATGTAATGAATTAATAACCAGTGATGCTTTTCCTACTATTCCTTTTGCCATAAAAAGGAATAGTAGTGGGTGCATATGTAACAAATTTTGAGTTTTATTTTATGCCATATTCAAAAATGTAGTGGAGAGAACGGTGAAGTATATCTAAAAACATAAGAACAGAGGACATAATATACAAATAGTACTGTCGTACAAAATGCTTCAGAAAAAAGGCACTTGAATATTGTTATTTACTGTTAACAACTGTTATACTACGTAAAATGTTGCCTGATAACCAGCAAAACTATGCAACTTGGGAGGTTGTATGTACCACCTTAGTTGCAGAGATTTGGAAATAGACTTTTCCCCATGTTTATAGCATTTCACCTGAACGTGCTAGTTCTAATATGAACAACGAACACTTCTTCATCTTCTCTTGCATGATTTTTGAAAGAATTTCAAATTCCTAAATTTTACTGTGGATGAATATGGACAAAATAGAAACCAAGATAAAAATACTACAAATCAACTAGAACATGACATTGAAATTTTCAAAACTGACATGTATAACGTACCACTGCAATACAATAATTTTTTACATATAAAAAAGACATATCGCCCTGCTTTTATAGAAAGCAGAATACAATAATTTTTTTATATGGAAAAGGCTTAACACTCTTCTTTATGGAAAGCAGCAATGCAATAATTTCCTATTCTGTTACTTGGTATCCACCTAGCATACTTGTATTGTTTGTTTGACATAATATTTGCCAATCTGAATTCTGAAGTAACCAACCTTGTTTATGGATGATGTCCTCACATAGTTTATTTTCTGTAGGTATGGATGACGAAGACGATCAATCAGCGAGACTTGATCAGGTCTTAAATGATACAAAGAGGGTTGGTTACTTCAAAGGATATGTTGGTGCGGTCGCACAAGCAATAAAGTCAGCTTCTTTCTGTTTACTACGTTACTAGCACCTTGTAACCAAAACAAGTGATGCCACTAATTTTGGTGATTGTTGACATACAGGGATGGTGCCGATGTTCGTGGATACTTTGCATGGTCATTCCTGGACAACTTTGAGTGGGCTATGGGATACACCAAGAGGTTTGGGCTTGTCTATGTTGATTACAAAAACAGGCTCTCCCGACACCCTAAAGCATCAGCCATGTGGTTCTCACGCTTCTTGAAGGGTGACACTGCTGACAGCAAACCAGACACAGACTAAGCCCGCCTGCACCAAGGTGCTAAAATTACACCCTAGCTGTTTCTGTCGCTGTTGTATCTATCCAGTATTCACAATAACCTCATAACTATCACTCAGTTGTGCCATACCGTATGTATTTGAACGTTTGTTGAAATGAATGTTCAAAGAATCACAATTACTTACCAATAAGTTCTGAATTCATGTCAGGCAACACTCTATTGCTGATAACTCACCCCTCTAATCTGAACCCATGCTATCTGTGTTGCTATATTGTTGCTGATGCTGCTGTATTAATTCTGGAAAGTTCTCATTCATAGACCCCAGTAAGCAATTACCAATGAGGAACTTCGTTTTTGTTTGCAACTAATGCAACTAAGAGAAAATCAACTGACATAACTTGTTTGCTACAGGGATGGTGTTGACGTTCGTGGATACTTTGCATTGTCTTTCCTGGACAACTTTGAGTGGGCTATGGGATACACCAAGAGGTTTGGGCTTGTCTATGTTGATTACAGGAATGGGCCTTCGCGACATTCCAATGCATCAGCCTTTGGTCCTCACACTTCTCGAAGGGCAAGGCCGAGATGAACTGAGCCATCCCGCAGCAAGTAAATGAACATTACATAGTAATTGTTTCTCCTGTTGTTGTATCATACTGTAACTGCCAGTGTATCTGCTCATTATAATAATTATATTCCATCTCAGATGTGTTTTACGGCCTGTCATTAATCCAACACTTGTTCAGATGAATGCTGAAAGAATCAGAATTCTGAATTCCCTGCTAACATGTTCTGAATTCATGTCAGGCAACACTCTTTTTGCTGATAACTCACAGTTTTAGCCTGAAACAACCAATGCTACTTTTGGTGCTAGTTGGCTGCTCCTGCTGCATTAATCCTGTAAGCCCCAGTAAGCATTTACGAATAAGAAAGTTCATTTCTGTTTTAGTGAAGTTTTCACTACGGGACTTTAACAGTCTAGACTCAAGATCACTTTAACTTTGTTGATTGGTGAAAGACAAAGTGACATGTCATAATTGTCCCAATAGAACCGCTGAAATCATGGAAGCTATTGGGCCGCTTTCTTTTCTGTTGAGGGGCCTATTCTTGTAGGATTGCATGCATGATGCTTCTTTATTCCGTCCATAAGAATAGCAGTTCACTTTCCGGAGCCTCATGCCGTTGCGCTCCCGGCTTTGGATGTGACGTAGCATTAGGTCGGGAATCAGGCCGTTGCGATGGTTCATCAGAGATCATTGAGATGTCTTGTGATGCTGGTCCTGTTGATTGATACTCTTCTTCCTTTGCTTTTGCTCTCTTTCCCCTTCTTTTGGCGTCTTGGTTTCCTTTGTTGTTCGTGTTGTCCATTGTGGGTTTGTAGATGATCTGATTGAGCAGAGCACACACAACTACGAAATGTTTGGTTGCAAGCCTTTGCCGAACTTTTTTGTGCCAAATTGCGGCGTGCCATAGTTCTTGTGCCTCTGAGCAATAGCTCAATGGAGGGGGCGTTGTGTGCGCCTCAGCCGGCTTTGGGTTCGACGGGGGACGAATAAACCAGCGCTTCCCACCTCTTAACATGTGCGAGGGGATTTCCTCCCCACTTCGGTCAAAATAGTTCCTGTGGCAAACAAACCCATCACAATTGTGCCAAAAATTGGCAAGAGAATGTGTTTGTGACAGACAGGCCCTAAGCTTTTGGTGCTAACTGCTTAGGTCCAATGATCACATCCATCAGCAGTCATCTCCTGCATTGTATTGATCACTTGATTGCCTTTGGTCATGGAGAAAGAGAAAAAAAACTTAGCCTTTGATGGCAGCATCGAATTCTCCTGATTTCCTGATTTGAAGTATCGGGTCGTTCAGAGGCACCACAAACCCTTTAAGGATAACTTAGACAAGGAATACTTTGCAACTTTATCACGACTGAGCGCTAAAGCCATGAGGGGATCTCTACGGAAAGCGAGACACGCTGCGTAAAGCTTTTACGATTCGTGGCCTCGTGGGCATCTCGCTCTCACGTGACAGCGCATCTGCGATCTGCGTGCTCCGTGTTACCGATAGGATGGAGAGGCCTTTAGAGTTTAGACATGATAACTAGCCGGAATTCCCATGTATTTATATTGTATACTTGTACGAATAGTTCTTGTTTGAAAAAGGAGTCGTATTTGCTGTGTAATTGTGATGCTTCTGATTGTATATTATTTTTGCGTTTCTTATGCGACTGCAACCGTTTTGATGTATACATGATTAATCAACACCGTTATAATTTGGTTTCACTGATCAGAGTAGATCTTATTTTATTTTTCCAATTAATGGTGGAATTTCTAGCATCTCAGAGCTTAAAAGAAAAGTAGCTCAAATTAAAGTATTAGGTTTGGCTCGAAGAATGCCTCTTTTGTAGGAGCTGTGCTTGGGCTAAAATGGCAGTGGTTACCTGACAAGCTTCATTTTCTGCTCAAGTAATCCGGCAGGTGCAACCCTGTTTAGGAAAAAGTTAGTCAATTTATGATTCATGGAACTGATATTCCTTGCCTATATATCATTAATGTAGTTTCAGAGATCACTGCAAAAGTCTTCGAAGAACCTGAAAAGAATTCTGACGGACATGCAGTACGATAGTGCATTCATAGGATTCATAGCAGGGGAATGAAAGATTGGCGTCATTGCAAGATTGAGCAGCAGCCCAAGTGACCTTGCAGTTGGCTTCCGTTACCCATTGTGTTAGTCATTCACAAATCATGCTAACATCTAGTACCAACCATCATGTGTGTATGATGGATTCTCTCTTGTTCTCTCCCTCTCAACTTAGAATCTTGCTGCTGCCCCAGAAGCTTGCTATGGCTGGGTCCTCCCTACCTTCCATCTGCAACTACTGCCCCAGATCTAGTATCATATTCATATTCAGCCCCCTTTTCCGTCTCCTTAAATTGCCCATGGTTCTTAATCATGATTAATGTGTGCTTGAAGCCAAAACAAAGAAATTTTCTTGGTATTTGAGGTCAATGATTGAAGCCATTAGACCAAAGCATCCATAGGGTATAGGAAACAAAAGGGGGGCCATGTGGGGCTTGCAAAATGGCAAGAATGGAGTTTGGTAGGAAAGGGAGGTAGAGTCATGCCACAATGCATCCAAGGCAATGGTTGTCACGCTCACATGGGGACGGGGACCTAACGATGGTAGACAGCCAAACCACCACCGTGTCTTTCTCTCTCCATACCATACATGCCATGCCACACACACCCATGGAAACTCTAGTTTTAGCTGAGCACATGGCCATGAAATGCTCAGTTCGTTAAGCAACATGGCTCAGTGCAGATGCTCAAATTGGAAGTTTCTTGCGCCTTTACTCCATTCATGGCTTCAGTATATATTTTCTTGCTTCTGCTGAGACCTGAGAGGTTCAGTGAAACTTTTGCAGTTACAGGGTGCTCCTGAGTTCTGTCCTGCAGTAGATAAAATTCTTGTACTCTGGATGAGAGTGTGTCAGGTAAACTCTATGGTTGCATGTAGTGAGTATGTACCATTTGTGCAGGAATGTGATGACAGAACATTATGAGTACTCAAACACTATTGATGCTTTGTTCTTGGCACCACCAGAGTTTCATGTTTTTGTTTTCTTTCTCAGGTGCATAAACCTGAGTTTAGTTACCTTACAATTATGCAGATTCACCATGCTTGAAATAGTTACTGAATTGTACCCTGCGATCAAAATAAATCGACATCTGATTTACTACTCCCATGTCATGTACAGACTCAAGACCGCATACATACATGAACCGCTTATTTCCTCCTCTAATCTAAAGCTTTTATCCCTTCTTATATATCGAAATAAATATTTGCAAAAAAAATCTTGTACATTCTATGATCTACAGGTACAAAAAGTTAGGGAAAAAGATGAACAGCCCGCTACTATCAGTTCCCGCCTGTGGGCAAACGTCGGAAACAATTCCAGGGGTTGCTCAGCTACCTCCAAACCCAACTTAACGCCATGGCCGAATGGCTCCATCGGTAGATGCCGGTGCTAAGGGTTAACCACCCTCCGGCTGGCCGTAGTTCTGGGGCAAGGGGGTGCTATCGCTCCGGCTGCCCCCCTATTGGGTCCACCCTTAGTTCCTAACCTCTGGCGGTTTTCCACTGATAGCCCGCAAAAAAATCTGGTGGCAGACTACCGGTGGTCATGGCGACGACGCAGCTGAACTCTCGTCGTCAGAGATTCCAGCTCTCAGTGCATGAATCCTTGGGAACAACTGTGGCATCATTGGGTTGACGGGCACTGGGAAATGGCGCACGGAGCTGGCGATCGTGCGGTCATTGATCCTGCCAACTTCCTTGCAGACCTGATTAAGAACTGACAGGAAATCCCTGACGACCATGAAAATTCTGAATGGATGAGCCTCCTCTTTCGCAGAGTCGCCATGGAAGTACTCTGTGATTTCCTTCACAAGCGACAGTGCGACACTCTCCTGTGCTTGGACCCTGATGATTTCATCATCGGCCTTCTTCAAGAACTTCTGCATTGTGTCATGGAACCTCCATGCATCATCCCTTGAATTCAACTCTTCATTCAACCGCAATACCTCAGTGATCTTTTCTATTCCTCCTGCAAGTTTCGCAACATAGCTGCTTAGCACATCAGAATCCATTGCCGCTGCCTTCTTGACACTGCTGAGCTCGTTTCCAAGGCCAGCCACCACTTGGAGGCCAAGCTTTTTGCACTCCAGCTCATCTCGTAGAGGATTAGCGAGAGTTCTCGGAGTTGATTGGCTGCTGGCAGAGATACGGGAACCCTCCGTTCGGATGATCTCCTGAACGACAAAGTGCAGAAGGGTTGTCTTGCCATCAGTGCCTTTGACATCAGCCAATTTGAGTAGAGTATCAAGCTTGAACGCATGCGCATCGCCACGGTTTGTGCCAACATTCATCCTGTTGCCAGTCTTCAGAATAGCTTCAAGTAGCTTCAGAAATAGTCTGCTATTTCTAAGTTCATCGCAAGCAGCCTGTCAAAGGGAGAAGTTACACGCACTTAGTTATAGGTACGATGTTAAATTACTTGTTCAATTTACAAGATCGTTAGCTAATAAAATAGAGCAGCATTGGTGAGTAAAAGGGGAGGTCATAACTGCTGCTAACAGTAAAATGAGATTGAAAATGAAAGTTTGAAACTGTAACGCCCACCTCAAGGGTCTCAAAGTTGTTCTTCAGGTAATTGACCTCTGATTCAAAGTTAGCAATGTAAAGCATTGCATCTACTCTTTTGAAAGCAAAAGGGATATCAAGAACTGCCTTAAGGAACTTCTCAGCGGGACCAAGTTTAATAGGAGACGTCTCCTCTTTGAATTCTCTCAATTTAATCTCCTCTTCCTTGGTAGGGGCCATCTTTAGCAAGGTTTCCAATAACTCTGCTCCGAAGTTCTGTGTGTTACCTGTAGAACAGGCATGGCAAATTGGTAGCACATTAGCAAAGCCTGGACGATGGTAAGTGTGAAACATATACATTTTCTTAAGCTATCGAGTAGGATCCCTTATCAGTCGAGCAATCATCTAAAAAGATAATAAACATCCAGCGAAATGTAAAGTTCCCTAAAATATAACTTAGGAAAGATCAATCTCATTAGGCTCGACTAGAAATTACTTGAGCTCTGCAATAATGCAACTAGCTTGAAATGATTTGCACCAAAGCCAGGATCATGTGCAGTGAAAAAGGGGTTTTACTATGGTATGATAAAACATGACTCACGAGTGAAATGCATCCTACTTAATTGAATGGTCAGTAGTGACCATCCAGCTATGGCCAATTCAGCTAGCATTGAAACATCTCGAATTCTCAATCCAATGCCGAATGCAGCTCATCAAAAAATGACTGAATTTTAATGACCAGCGTGAACAGCATGAGATGAAGGTTTTGTTCACCTTCACAGAGCGCTTCACAGACCTCCTCCTTTGTAACATTCAGAGCACGCAGCAAGATGGCTATGTTCTGTGACTTCTTTGGATCAAGCACCTTGTTCTCTGCCTTTGGTGTCGGCAGCGCTGGCCTCTTTGTCGCCTCCTTCGGTGCTGCATTCGTCGGATTGCACATGAACAACGTCTCGATCATCTCCTCATTCACCCTACAAGAATTTAGTTGAACAGATCAACAAACCAACCAAGAAAAGATTTGAGCTGAAAAAGATGGGAATTTTGCAGAGCTCTCACTGGAATGAGCTGGATTTGAGCTGATCCCACACCATGACTCGGTCGGAGCTGGCCCGGACCTTGTCCCAGTGCAGAGGTTTCAGCTTCGGCCGCGGCGTCGTCTCCTCGGACTTGTCGGCATCGTCGGGTAGCCGGCCGGGGAAGGCGTCGGTGGGTGGGATGCTCCTGAAATTGGCGGCTTGGGGTGGCGGAGACAGCGCCGGCGACCTGGTTTCTTTCGACGTGCAGGGCTTTCGGACGCGGCTCTCCCAGTAGCCCACCGGAGGTGGAGGAGGAGGCGGAGGCGGAGGAGGTTGTGGGTGCATGCTTCTCGGTGGGGTTGGTGGCTGGGTAAATGGGTTTCTTGAAATGGTGTCGGTGGTGGTGGATCTGAGAGCTGACGTGTTCTCGAGGGGAGAGGAGGGTGGTGATGGGGAGGGTGGTTTCCGGCGAGGAGGAGGCGGTGGTGGCAGTGTCGGCGCGAATGGAGGAGGTGGTGGTGGGGGTGGAGGCGCCGGTGGGAGGCCAACGACGCCGCGTGCGCTCTCGGATCTTGACTTGACAGAGCGGCGGCCCGATTGGCCGGGGCTGGAGAAGAGAGGCGGCGAGGAAGGTGCAGGGGACGCCGTCGCTCCGGGCGAAGACGGGTACGACGGCGTGCTCACGGCAGACCCGGGCGAGCCGCTCCTCGAGCGGTCGCGCGCGGCTACGGCAGCCTGGACGGCCGCGGCCAGCGTGCGCTGCGAGCTCGACGTCTTCGATGATCCCCGTGGCGAGTAGAATTCCTCCTCCCCGGACGACGGGGAGGACCCACCGACGCCGGGGCTCCTCGACCCCGCCGGCCCGCATTGCCGCCCCAGCGGCGGCAGCGGGCGGAGCTCCGGCGATCCGCCGGAGCTCCGTGACTCCTCTTCTCCGGACGACGTCGTGTCGCTGCTCTTCCCGTCCTCTCTACTCGCCAGCGTCCCCACGTACAGGAACTCTGCCGACGCAGCCGCCGCCGGCGCGCCCCTGCCGCTCCCGCCAAACTCGTCGCGGGCGAAAAGGCTCGCCCTTTCCGGGTGCAGGAACTTGCTCTCCCCGCCACCGACGCACCCGCCTCCAACCCCGCGGCCAGCATTGCTCCGGCGGTGCTTGAAGAAGAACCCGATGGACAGCCCGAGCACGGCCACGGTGAGTAGCGGCAGGAGTATGGCCGGGACGAGCTTGGACGAGCTCTTGGACCGGTGCGAGCCCCCGCCGTCCGGAGGCGCCGTCGACGCGGCTCCGGGTTGGGTGTTGGGGAGCACCAGAGCAGGGTAGGTCGGCTGCTCCGGCGAGGTCGTCACAGTCGGCGGAGGCGGCACCTGCAGCGTGGGGAAGAACGGAGGCGCCGGCCCCGGCGGCGTCGGAGTCGGCGGCGCGGACTGGTCCGGGAAGAAGGGCTGGTGAAGCTGCCTCCTCGCGGCGGCGGGAACCTCCACAGCGTTGGCGCCATTGACACAAGACGCGAGCAGGATCGGTAGCAGCAGCAGCAGCAGCAGCCGCAAGAATCGATGAAAAGATAGCATTCTCGTAGACGAAGAAGCACGAGCAAGTGTAACAGCTGCGTGTGTGTGACAGATCTTAGAAGAGAGAGAGAGAGAGAGGAAGAGAGAGAGAGAGGGGAGAGAGAGGGGGGGAAGGTGGAGGAGTGAGAGGTGTGGACGCGGTGGTGGATACAGCTTTACATGGACGGAGGTGAGAGTATTTTGGATTTGTCCTCTCTCCTCCGCTCAGTCTCTAACTACTCTTACTCCCTCTCTCTCTCTCTCCCCCTGCCTGCCTCTGTCTTGCTCCTCTTGTTGACACGATCTTTTGATAGGGTTCCTCCGTTTTAGCCTAGTCAATTAACCATTCCCGGGGGTTGGGTTGGTCATCAGTGCTAGCTGGTTTTAATTAATTAGCGAGTGGTGGTTGCTGCTGCTGGTGCTGCTGCTTAGCTCGGTGTGCGCTTGGTTTGTTCTCATTCTTTGGCCGTGTCTGGTTGTTTAATCGGAGAGTAGTTGGACTGTTGGAGAGGAGTGCAGGAGAGGAAAGGCAAAGTGTTGTGTATAACAACAAGCACCAGTAGGCCGAAATACTACAGTATATACGAGTGTTTTGATTTTTGTTTAGCTCTGAGCTACTAGTTGCAACTCCAAACGTGTGATTTCTCAGCAGTTAGTTAGAAGTGTTCTTAGGTTTTGAGTTAGCAATTGAATACTTCTCAATAAAGAGCCATTTCCACAAAAGTAGTAATCCCAGAATCATCATTACGGACAGATAATAAAAATCTTCTATAATGAGACTTATTGTATGTGATTTTTATCAAAATTAACATCATATATAATTTTCAAAAAGTTGTTTGTGATAAAGTAGATTATTATAGAAGGTTTTTGCTCATATGGTTTTTAGCAAAAATCACATGTGTCTCGATCCGATCTATCAGACCCAAGAAGGTTGGCTATATAATGCATCGCTCTTGCGCCGCTCCCATCCAAACCCGTAACATGTGCGTCACCCCCGTCTGAAACTCGCCCCGGTCCCGCCTGCAACTCCCTCGCTCTCCTTGCCCTCCTCAAGTCCTGGCCTCACTCTTCTCCTCCCCTACTCCCCTCCCCATCGGCACCTCAGGGGATCATCTGGCTTGATGTCGGTAGCTGAGCTTTATTGCTCCAGCCCAGTGAGGAGTACGACGAGCGAGGAGCCCTGTGGTCTGCCGCGTCAGCTTCGTCGTCTTCGTCGCCACCCACCGCACCCCTTTCCCTACCCCTAATTTTCGTAGGTATGCCGTGCTCCTGATCGAACTACCAGAGTTAGATCTACGCGTGCTCATTTCACTAATTAATTTGTTTTTCTTTTCATGTACTCTACCGGATCGGGAGTGCGATGTCACCTTCAACTTCTTCAATAACACTTGGAGGGACGCCGCCGCTAAAACCGAGGTGCACAAGCGCGGTGCATGCTCATCCTCGGGAGCACGAGGGCAATGACTTCGTTTGTGGGCAGACGACCGTGGCGGCGTCATCCTCTCGTTAGACTTGCGGGAGAGGTGGTACCCAATAGAATTGCTTTTTAAATGGAAAAAGATTATTGCAGATGGTTCTCATGTCTGATCATCTGCGATGCTTGTCTATCATAGATAGTTTAAAATCTGTTTATAATGCGATATAGTTATTACAGATTTATACGGTTCAAACAACCGTAACCGTATGTGATACGGTTTTTTAAACTGGTTAAGATATCCATTTGTACTGTAGTGAGTGCTACCACTAGGCTTACTATATTCAGGGATGGTGCCACGGCTGATGCTCTGGAAAGCATGGAGTGATCGGTGGGTAGCTCGTTCGGTCTCGGCTGCAGGCTTGTGCATGTCAAATTTAGGTCCGTACCGAAGTGCTGAGATGTGCGCTAAGCATGCCAGCACGCACAGCCGAATTAAAGAATTGACCGGGTGTGAGTACATAAATAAAGAACGGAAACAGCAAACTTGATAGAGAAATGCATGATGGTCTTTTGTTTCTGGGGTCGCAAGCGCATGCACTGCATATCTCGGTTGTTACAGTTTCACTTCCTCTTTTCCCTTTGAAGACGCATACGCTTTTACGAGCACATACTCCTGTGATGACCGACGTAGGAGTAGGACGTAGTAAGTAGCAGTTTACTACTGCTGTGAATCGCGAGTTGCAGCAGGGGAGACGTACGTCGACCCAGACCGCCCCTGCAGGCTGCAACAGCCTTCCGATCGTACGCTGAACGTGGGACGCGTGAAAAAGCCGAGCGTGGCGGATTCTCTGCATGCAGCCCGGACAGTGGAGACGTACGATGGCGCGCATGCGATGGAGACGGAGGTGGGGTGTGAATCTTATCACCTGCCTCGACGTGTTGCTTTCCCTGCCTTTTTTCCTTCACGGCTGGGTCTGATGAGTTGGAAAGCTCAACGGACACTCTCCTCTCCTCTCCTCGGCTTCTTCTAGATGCTGCAGAGCTCCAAAAGGCGTTGTTCACTCACGCCACCTGCAAATTCTCTTCCCCTGAGACTGCCTTGGACCCGGAGGCAGTTACTACTGCTACTGTTACGTAACCCTGCGTGCGTGCCAGTAAGTACTGCCACAGTGCCGTATACTCCCAGGAGGCGTTCTCCTCGTGCGCGCTTGGCAAACACGTTGATGGTCACTCTGCGATCGACCATCTTTAATTCGTCCCAGCTGATCACCCTGCAAAAAGTGTCTCGTGCTGCATGTCCATATCTTGCATGCCTCTTTAAAGTACGTACCAGTAGTGTAGATGGCCCCCGCACATATACAGAAATACATCGTGTGACATCCTGGTTAATAGGGTTGATAGATTACTCATATTAACAAGGTGCACTTTCTTTTTTGAAAAATCATCTTATGTAACATTCTGGTTAATAGGATTGATAGACTACTCATATCAACAAGGTGCACCTTCTTTTCTGCAAGCTCATCTCCAAAAAAACCTTTGAGTTAAACGTGTTTGGCTTGGAGCAATTTGGGGATAGGTGACTGACTGGGAAGTACTTCCAGGATGCACACGAGGGAGCACAAAGTGCGCAGGAAAGACTAGTGTTGGTTTGTGGAGCCAGTCTGGATCCCAGGTGATAGCCAGACGTAACGACTGCCGATTTGGGTGAGAGACCGGGGTGTTACACGTCGTGTATGTTTACGTAGTACGTGATATGCCATGGATACGCAATCTACTTGATTACTGTAACAGCTCGGTTAAAAAAAAATTATTTCTCTGCTGACGTCAGCGGGGCCCCACCCGCTGACGCCAGCCTCGCCCACCCCGCCTCCCGCCCCGCGCGCGCGCCACGCGTCGCCGCGCCACCGCCGACGCGTGCCGGCCGCCACGCCATCTCCCGCCACGCCCCGGCCTCCCCTCCTCTCTCCCCTCCTCTCTCCCTCATTTTCCCCCGCCCGCCTCCTCTCCCCGGCTTCGCTGCCTCTTTCGTCGCTCACCGCCGCCACGGCGTGCCGTCGCCGCCGGAGCTCCACGCCGCCGCCACCCCCAGTCTTCTTCCCCAACGCCGACGTCGTCTCCTCCGCCCCGGCCGCCGTCTCCTTCCCCGCCGCCTCTCTCTCTCATCTCCCCAAGCGGCCCAACGAGGCCACCGGCCCCACTCCTCCCCACCTGCGGCCCGGCCCCGCCTCCTCACACAGCCCGCAGGGCCGGCAGCGCCGGCCGGCCCGCTTCCCCTGCTCCCCCGAGCCCAACCCGAGAGAAAAAATAAAAAATAAAAATAAAACTGGGGCCTAGGGCCCACTGTCAGTGGCTAGGACTAGATTAGGGTATGTATAAAAAGTATTTTTGGTATTTTAGCATTTAGAAAATTCAGAAAATGACTTAAAAACACTGAAATCTTAGAAAATTCACCAAAAATTCATATGAACTCAGAAAATTATAAAAATTTTATATTTGGAATCAGTGCAACCTGTAGTACACACTAAAAATAATTTTGGCCATGCAATTATACTGAAATTTCCAGAATTTAATTAAATGCATCAGATCTTGCATAAATAGCTATAAATTCAAGTTTTGCCCAAAAATTATAAAAATTTACCACCATGACCAGTATAGCAGCACCTATCAACCAAAAATAACTCCATGATATTTTGATGACCAGGGCACCAATTAATTAACAGAAGTGGTCAATTAGGGTTTAATCGGTCGACAGAGATCGCTAAAACCCTGATTTTCGACCCTCGCCCCCAAAGGACCCGAACCTTATTTTCAAACGGCTTTAAATTGTAATGACTAGTTATTGCGGTGCATTTCATATAAAATCCATGTAATATCATATTGAATTCTTATTCTGTATTTTTTGTTCTTTTCGTCGTCGTTTTACAAAACCCTAGAAACCGGCGACGAGGGAGTGAAGCCTCAGCAACCCGACTTCCAGGAATCCGAGGAACTCCCTAGTCCAGACAAGCTGAGATTGCGACATTGCTATGCTACTTTAATGTTGTTACTTCATTATTGTATGTCATGCTTATTAATTGTTGGTCTCGGATGAATATTTGTGATGTTATTATCATGTTGGGGATTAATTTGATGATAAATCAACGTGAACCCTTAATAATGAGATGAGAGACGAGGGAGCATGGTTGGGAGAGCGTCTGTACATTGTTGGGGTCGCTCGAGCCCTACGTCGAGTTTTTCGGAGGTACAGTACGTGAACCCTCCCTCGATGTTCCCTGAAAAGCCGCAAGGCAGCTGGTTGTGTTGGGGACCATAGTTGATGTCTGGTTGGGCCCGCTCATGGTGGACTGGCTATCCTCATGAGCCAGACCAAAAGAATCTTTATGGGGTCATCGACCAATCAGGGTCTCTTTCTAGTGAATTGATCTGAATGATGGTGATCTGTTGATCTAGTTTATGAATCCATGTTGTATATCATGTTGATTGGTCAATTCTAGGTAGATCCACTCATTGATGTTATTTCGGTTTTGTATCATAGAAAACTTACATTATTTTGATGTTGCTCCAACCTACTAGCATGGTAGGGCTGATGATTTTCTTCCTGTTAACATCATATGAATGTCGTGTCCAAGCACTGCTAAGTCTTGCGGGAACGTTTGTACTCATTGGTAGTTGTTGTTGCATGCTTAGAAACAGGTGAACCCTCCCTCGGTGACTATTTTCCTGAAGATGTTTGAATCGGTAACCTCTGCAGCTTTTCGAACTTGGGACTGATGTAGGGTATTTTGGGTCTTTTGAGATACTAGCTTGTATCTCTGGGTAAAACTGCTTGTTTCCACTGTTCATCTTTTGTACTTAAGGCATTCGATGCCAACTGTCTGTAAATTAAGTAATTGCCCAAACTTAAAGAATGTGCACTATCTATCTGGTAATCCTTCCTGTAGAGTTTGTGCAACGATATGCAAAGTTGTCTACCACGGCTCTTGGTGCATAGTGTGTGTATGCTTGAAGTGTACGAAGAGACGGTAGTGAGTTGGTATGCGTCTTCGATACGAGGTTTGTGATCACGATTCGAGTGACCCGCCAGCTGTGATGCGATCGCCGGCTGGACAGGGTATGAACGTCAGTGTCGGGCCTTCGGGTGACCCACCAATTTGTGCTACGGCCGATTGGGCTAGGGTGTGAACATGGACGTCGGGCTCAACTTGTGATTGCGATTCTCGTCGCGGAAGCCGGGTATTAACCCACTACAGGGTTTCGGAATCTTGATTGGCTTACGGCATGGTACCCGTTTCTGGCCAGCTAAACCAGCAGTGAGACATACGACCAGGTGGTCGGGTGGTGTTCGTATGCAGTGCTGGTTCGGTGTCGGACCCTTAGCGATGTATGCACGCGAGGTAACGTGTATCCATATTAAGCGGTTGCTCGATCTTTAACGACGTATCGTACGTTAAGCCAGATATGATTCCGGGTCCCCACAATTACTCTATCCAAAATTATCACGGCAGGACACTCGTTGATTAACTTTAAGGATGAATGATAGCACGAGGGACAACGACTCTCATCAAATGATAACAGAGCGTGCTAAAGTTGTGGCAACGGTAACACCGCACAGCCGGCCGGCACGAGTATTTCCCACATCGGGCGCGTTTGGGCATGCATCGATTGTATCGTACACCTACCCAGATCGAATTGAAGACGAACCATGAGCTGAAAACGAAATTAAGTGCGGTTAGAACGATGACAAGAGTCACATGGTACTTACGTATTACGTACATGTATTCAGCAGTCCTGTCTTGGTTCAAGCTGAAGCAGTGTCTCCTTGCTTTCCCACTTTGAGTTACGACCGTTGCGGACAGGAATCTGCATGCATGCTTTCGGCCAGTGACACGTGGGTCCAGCCCCAGCATATACATCCTCTGCTTTCATTTACTGAAGACGTACACAAAATGCATAGCATTAGCAACGGTCAAATTGTAAAACCGACAGGCAAGAATGAAGCAGAAAGCATCTCGTGATATTCAATCCAGCCCTTTCTCACCTTCATCCGATGCCCCCAGAGCGCCTTGAAGCTCAGAATACTGTTTCTGATATACTCGGATATTATAAATACAGATGGTGTCACGATGTGAGGCAGCCAGGCCAGCCACAGAAAGAAAGGAAACAAGGCAATGAACGTCCTTCCTCGTTGCTTCCTGCCCATGTCGATGTCGGCGCCTCTCGAAAGCGGTGACCGTCTGACGAGAAGACGTCGTGTGGCGTGCATGGTGGAAAGCAACGCGCTCTCGGGTGACGCCATCGGCACGTAACGTTAATCAACTCACTGCTACTAATCCGTCTCTCTGCATTGACTCCTTGCAGAATGGTAGTAGACTAATCTACCTACTTACGTACCCTGTCAGATGCATGGAGACTCGTGAACTGCAGGTAAACGTAGACGGATGCCGTGTTCCATCCGCAGGGCAGGGCGGCACAATTTCACTACCTTCAGTCCTACTACCGTACTAGTTCACTAGTTTACTGCTGCTACATCTGGCACGTGATTGTTTGGCACCGGTAAACTTTGTGTACTGCTTTGTGCAAGGGTACACACATCTTTATTCGCAAAGTCTGGTCGTGCAAGCACATCTCGCTTGCCTCTATCTGTACCTGTTTCCTACTGCGTGTAACTCGTGCTGCAGCTGAGAACCCGGCACTCGACGTCCGGGCAAACCGATAACCATGAGAGATAACACGTACGCAGAGATCAAAGCCAAGTAGCTGTACAAAGCACTGGTGCTCGGTACGTAGTCAGAGATGCGGCACCACAGCTAATCAGCAGAGACAATCCAGCAAGCGCGTCCACTTGAGGAGCCCTTGGGAAAAGTGTCCGCCTCCTTGCGAAACGGGCAGGAAACACCGTCATCATCCCCAGGCATCTTCTCTATATGATTCCATGATCTCTCCCTCTCCTCGCTCGTGTCGTGCGCGCGCCGACGCTGATCGAGCCGACCTCGGGGACCCAATGTCCTGCCGCGCGTGCCAGTGCCACCGCCACCGCCACGGATACGCGTCACCGTTCTTTTTTGCTGGGCGCCCGGCACTAGGAATTCTGCGCGGCTGCGCCTCTGGTTCCCGTGTACTTTTCTACGGGCGTTGCTAAAAATTACCCGTACATACTTTAGTTTTATAGTATACATATTTGTTTTTAGTTACATGATAAAATAAATAGTTAAAATTACATTTTTGTATTACAGAATTTATCTCTTGTATATATTTGAGATTGCTTCCTTGTATATGACGCATCCGAGTTATGTTTTATAAAAACAATTCAGCATGATATAACAAGTAATTTAAGCAAATGAAATAAGTAATTTGTACAAAACTAAAAAGACAACTCGTCTGTCATGAGGAATCGTGCGGAGGGCGATGAGGGAGAGGAAGTCCACCCATTAAAATAGGCATGGTACCTCATGTTTGAACAGTAACTAGCGAGAATTTTTTCAGTATCCCGGTACTCCCTAAACAGTTACAGGAGTACCAAACAAATCCAACCGTTCATTCAAAGGGTTAATTTTGACTTTTTGACTTGCTGCTTAAAGATCCAGGCTACTTAAAAGTTCTCACTGGTATTTTAGATAGGAACTATGACTGTCTCAGTTGGTAGTTGGCAAGGCCGCTAAGCATGTGGTTGTGGGTTCGAAGCCTACGGTGCGTGAACTTTTGATTATTTTTCAGATGCATTCTCCGTTGGCTATTTAGGTATTATGCCTGGTATATTAAACAAGAAGCTAGTTGGTAGATCGGTAAGGTTGTGAGTTCAAACCTCACAATTGCATGATTTTTTTAAGGACGATGTGCGCCGCCTCGTCCTCTGCCGTGGCAAAATGTAAATTAGGGACTTCAAATTGGGGATTAGGGTTAGGGTTCTACCGTGGCAAAATGTAAATTAGGGATCCCAAATTGGGGATTAGGGTTCTACCGTGGTAAAATGTAAATTAGGGATTCCAAATTAGAGATTAGGGTTAGGGTTTGAAAGATGTGAAAAATATATTCTAAAATAACTATATAAAAATAGATTAATTATATTTTTTATTCCGGTTTTACCCCTAATATAAAGGTATTCCTTAATTTTTAAAAGTTTTTAGAGGTGATACTTCTTACTTTAGTATTAGAGTAACAGATAATATTAGCCATTAGATTAGAATGAATGGATGATTTATAGTCATTCTGGGTACCGTAAAAGAGCTCCAACGTGACATGCACTTGTGCTAGTGCCAACACCTGCACGCGCGGAAAGAAAATTTTCCGCTCTTTTATGGTCGCGCTTGGTTCGATTGGGTTTCGACTTCTTGCCGATGGAAGAGAGGGGGAGAGGAGGTTCGCATTCCAAGCATAGGATTCTTCGGACGTCGCATGCGTGTTGAACCTTGTCTCGGCTACAAGTTTTTCGAAGTACACGGAACGGACAGTGGGACGCTGGGACACACCACACGCACAGCTCATTGATGTTAACATGTACATGTACGCGTTCGCCATATACGCTGGGGATTATGCGTAGGCTCTTAACGCTAGAAAAGAAAGGATGAATAGCAATAGGTATGTCCTCTGGTGTCGACCGTATCGGGAGAACATGTAAAAGAGGACACAGGGTACGAGCAACTACCGTCAACCGGGCCATGAGATTCATTGGATCACCAATCAATGACGAGGCAGATGTTGTTGGAAGTATGCTGGTGATAGCAGAATCTATTCAGCACTTTCCGGGTCCAGCTTTTGCGAAAGCCTTCTGTTTTTGGCTCCCCTTTGTCGCGAAGGGCCCTTTTTCTGCAGTGGATGACGCATGGAGCATGATGTCGACCGCCAAACCGAAACACTCGAATACTCGACCTATCTCTGGCCTGATCTTCTTCTTCCCCTTGCGTTGTAAGCAAAACAAAAAAGAAGAACGAGCAGCTCCGGCATTAGCGTTTGTCGTTGCGTGCATGGCTGTTCGTTTTGTTGGGTTCGTTTGTTTGATTGGACCATTAACGTACTGCTCTCTGTGGATTTTGTTAGGGATCACGCATGCCTAACTGTTGTTTCTCGGTCATTTTCACGGTTGAGATTCACAAAAAGAAGTGTTGCTCTCCATCGATCGTAAGCACATGAAAAGGGGAATATCATGGTCAAATATAAATTCATAAGTTCAGACAAAATTGTCAGCTTGGCGACATAGGAAGGTAACCAGCTGATAAAACGCACTGATCAGAAGGGCTCGACAGCCCCGGCCGTGCTCCTTGTAGCTCCTCCTGTGTACGGTGTACCGGGCTTACAACTTGGTTTTCTTTAATCATTCTGAAACCATAATTGAAGAATGAGAACAATGAATATCATGGTATAGTCATGCGTCAACCAGCAACGAGGCACGGCATCGATCACATGCCATGTGCGCCTTATATATATGCCGAATAGAATAACAAGGTACACCTCACGGCTGAACTTTCTGCATCTAATCATGCCTGCACATATGTACATAATTGCATATCAAGTGGGAGACGGGAAAAGGCAGCAAATTCTAGAGCGGAAACCGCAGTCGTATACCTGACCTGATCTCTCCACTTTAAGCAAACACTTGGTTCCCTTTCTTTTTCAGTTAACCTTCTGAATCTGCAAGCTCTGACTCTTCAGGAGTGATTTAACTGCACAAGCATGACACTGCAGTCGACAGACGATTTAAAGCAAAGGACATTGAGATAATTAAGAGACAAGAAATGAACGCACCGACACTCGCTGAGTGGAGCGTGCTGCTGGTTAGGTTCAGACACGCCAATTCGTGTGGCTGGCTAGCTTGTTACCGAACTATATATCACTACGAGCTAGCCGTCCGATCACTTCGCCTGTGGCATGGGGTACGATACTGTACGAGTACTGCCGTGCACCGGCAGGTGAGTATCAGTTGTCCTGTCGCAGGAAATTGAACCAACCGTTCGGCGACCGCGTCGTGAATCACGGTGGTGTATACGCGGGTACCATGTGGGTCGTGTGGAACGGAGACGCCGGACGCCGGCCGCCGGGGGTGCCGCCGCTCGAAGAGCTAGCCTAGCGCACGGCGCGCTTTCCTGACGCGCATGGAGCTCCGCTGCGAACGTCCATGTCAATTCGCGCGAGGTAGCAACGGATGGGTTCTTCTGCCTCCTCAACGCCCTTGCCATGTGACAGAGAGCTCGCAGTCGCTGCTGCATGCGCGTCGAGGGGCGTGTGCCGTGCACTCAGGCTCCACACAACAGTTTTTTAGTTAATTACCTTCTACATGAACTCTCCGTTTGGAAATTGGAACAGCAGGACTGGAAGTGGGGAGTCCGTGAGTATATCCATTGGCTTATATATGAACTAGCAACTTAGTAGTATATGAAATCTGAGCATTGACTAGTGAAACTGTGACTGGCACGGTGAGGACGCTACCAGTGGCCAGTGCTGGCTAACTAGTAGCAGCAGCTAAGCCAAAGAACCCAAACAGTTGTGTAGACATATGGTACCAAAAAAGGAACGCTGTAGCAGTTGTGATAACATAATTTTGGCACCGACTTTTGCTGCGACCCGTTCTTTTCTTGGTCGCTTTCTCTCTCTTTCTTTCTTGAGTGGTTTTTTGTTGCTTTCCGGTGTCCTTTGTTCAAGAGATCAAACATGGTTATGACCAGTTGCCTGTCGTCCTCCCATCAATATAAATCCATTATTCTTTGCTCGTTATACTTTATATTCCTGTTTCATGAAAAAATGCTTTATATTCCTATCTTGCATCTACATCGGCCTTTTCTTTTTCCGAGTATAGTGAACTGTCACTTTTAAGTATGATGCTACTCTTATGGTTCAAAAGTCGCTTTGCAAGCCCACCCTTTTACTAAATGAAAGATTACAAGAGCAGCAGTACGCTGGCAATCTTATTCATGGGTCATGTTCGTCGTAGTATTTTATTGAATTTTTTAAGATGCTCATAAATTAATTTAGATCATCTATTCCTTTTGATCTAAGGGTCTAAATTAAATATGGTGACCTATTACCTATTAAAAGATAGTAGGCTACCCATAACTCCTAGATA
Source organism: Stipa capillata (assembly GCA_019208055.1). Lineage (NCBI taxonomy): Eukaryota > Viridiplantae > Streptophyta > Magnoliopsida > Poales > Poaceae > Stipa > Stipa capillata. The sequence continues at coordinate 282,417 of JAGXJF010001177.1, forward strand.
AGTGAGAATATTTGATTTGCCACAAAAAATTATCCAGTTCTAGATATGCCATCGAAATTTTCCTTATTCCCGATACGCAACTAAAAATTTGTCTTGATTTTAGATTTACCATTTCCTCAGTTGACCGCTAAGTCACCCATGAAAAGACCGTTTTGCCCCCAATGTTATTTGGACTACATTGGAGGTTGTCATGGACATTATGGACTACTATTTCATTCTTATGGTCTTACGGACACGATAGACAATTATTTTTTTGTTATGATCACTATATGTCAAAAATTTGTTGTGTGTTCAAATATTGCCACGATACAGAGGAAATGCTGTCAAAGTACTGCCGAGATGCTGTCAAAATACTTAAGAAAAGAACAAACAGAGAAAAGCTGATCTCATAAAAGAAAATAAAAAAAAATAAAAGTTCAGGCTCCGTTTTCCCCCACTTAAAGCAAAAGGAATAGCCATAGAGAATGATCAAGAGAACAATTGGATTGTGAAACTTTAGAAACTTCAAGTAAATAGACGAGCATCTCACCAGAGGTATACAGTTCTTAAGGATTGTCAACAGAAACAACAGGCAATAACTTCGAGCTGATTCTATCACATTACATAATAAACTTTACAGGGGCTAATCATATATACACTGAATAACCAAGATGGAGTACAACACAATCCTCTACTGAACCTTGCTAAACACAGATTAGTGCGGAAGATACTACAGAGGGGATAAATTAAGAACAACAAACAAAAAATGGTAGGGTCATGCCACCGCCGCCGCCATCTGTATGTTGATGGTAATGTGACAGATATGGTAAGATGTATGTATCACGCCACACTAAGTGATTATGATTTAGAAATCTGACTTCAGGAGCTTTGGTCCTGGCTTAACGCTGACAAAATCGAAGGGGTGCTGTTGCTCCACATGAATGTAGTCCTTTGTCGACAGAACCTGTAAATGGAACAGAGCACATAAGAGATATGGTTCAAACAAAGAATTTAGGCACAAGAGTCGCGGATCTAGTTTGACAGTAAGTACAACAGTAGGTTTGATGGTAGAGAACGAGATTGTTCAAAGAGATGATGCTAGCAGCATGTTTATAGAAGATATTAGCTGTAAAATGCAATCTTAAATGGAGATATAACTCTAAAATGCAATCCTAAGTGCCTAGAGACACAAGTGCTGAAAGCTGGTACACGTTTCTTTGAGAATGGATTAAAAAACACAAGCATAAGAACCATCAAGCAAAATAACGCATAAGAACCGTGAAGCAAAATAGATGGCATACCAAAGTCTCAAAGAACATCCTCGATGCTTCCTTCCGAGTCTTTCCATTTAATAGATGATCAATGGCAACATTCTTTCTCCCCAGACCAGACTCTTCATCAAATAAAGTCTTGAGATATCTTGCAACACCCCTGCACAGAAATTATAGCAACATACAATAAAAAGATCTGGAAAAAGTATGAATGTTGAACTCTGAAGGAAATAACATTAAGTTCATCTGTACCTAGTACGAGAAGACCAACCACTAAGTGCATCAAGAGACTGGAATTCATCAGGGTTTGGCTCGTCATTATTTGCCTCATCAAAGTCCACATCATCGTCATAGTTCAGAAAATCTGAAACAATGGACATAAAACTATGATAGAAGCTTAATAAATATCTCACATCACAAGACCAAAAGTAAGCGCATGATCAGCAAGGACTTGCTGTGTGGCGTTTGGAGTTACCGTTCACAAAATTTGTGTATGAACAGAATACAATCAGGAACAAGGGGAAAAAAGGTCATGAAGGCATATGGACATGTGCGTTTTCAGCTACACATCTACAAACATTATCTCACTAATGCATCCACACCACGCTAGAATACAAGTCAATGCTTTGTATCAGAACAGAAGGATTACCTGTGTCAACACCATTAATTGCACTGCCAAAATCCTGTAATTTAAACAGAATACCAATTATGATATGTCCTTAATGGGAACTGAACAAAACAGTGCATATACTTGTATTGCAACATGTGCCCAAAGTGGCCAGTAAAAAACATGCTACATTTAACAATTATAAAAACACAAAGCATTTGGTAATTGTCTGTGTATATAAGTAATGAACTTCTTCGTGGACTTACACTGCATTCTTTCAGCGCAATGTCATGCCCCATATTGTCCAGATCCATAAAAGACCCCACGTTATTTTCTTGCAAACCAGAATTTTCTCCCATGGCAGACACAGCATTCTCATCCTCCGTTGGTTGCGGAAAAGCAGAGGCATTTTGAGTGTATTCCAGTCCGGTAATCTCAGAAGCAGGCATGTCCTTATTCTCAAACGCATTAATATCACTGTGGACAATGTCACTGAACTCCCCTTTCATATCGTCCATTGCTTGTGCACAAGCTGGGCCAGAACTATCCAAAACTGCATCCGGATTGTATGTTGCCCTAGTGGCGGAACCATCAGTGATGTCATCTAGCACAACCAGAGGTGTATCGGCATTTGTACTCCTCCGCAAATCTGTTCGAACATCTTGAAGGTAGTCCTTATCCAATGTATCAACTTGAGCACTGATGTTCATTTCAGCATTTATTTGGTCAACAAGTTGAATTTCTTTCTCATCACCAAGCAAAGGTTCAGTTACGCCTTCAGTGTTGTTAATATATTCGTCAGATGGTATTTGCAAACCAAAAGCAGCTGTAGCGTCTGATGCATCTAGCGCCATATGAAGTTGGTGATCAAGAGTTGCGCTGTCCTTTGCACCAGAGATGCCACCATTGTTGATATCTGCTGTGATAGTTTCAGACATGTCTAGTTGCCCTTGTAGTTCGATGTTATGAACGGTGAGGTGAGCAACAGTCTCATAGGTCCGGTAGTGTAAGTCGTTTAGCTCCTTGCACATGCCTAGTGGGATAAAAAAAATCCATGAGTAAAACTTGAGCATGGAATTAACATCAGTTACACCCAAACCGCTACTGAGACGGTAAGACTTATATAATTAATTTCTGCTTCCTATTTGAAAATAATATTGATGGGCACAGAGGAAACAGAAAATCAAAGACAGTTTAGAGAACTTACAGGAAAATATGGGCTCATGGAATATATCATCTTCTAGTGAACCTTTCTCAATCATCCAAATTTCAGAACGGGTACAGGGAGCCTTTTTACGAATGCGCCTTATATCCTCAGTACTAATCAACTGCTGACGTATAATACTGGAGAAGAAGGGAAGAGTATCAGTAAGCTCACACTAGAACATTACTTGGAAAAGAAAACATAGTCTGCACTTTATACAGAGTGTACACTACAGATGTTACAGTGGAACCGTACAATAAGAACAACGGTACAACACATACATACAACAGTAGCATGCTTCTAAAGGTGCAATAGTTTGGCAATAATATTTCGCACTAGACTAATAATCTCAAAAGCATGCAATTTTTTCTCTCAGCAATGTTAAATGTGAATGAGAAAGTACAAGAAGTAAAATTAGGACCAAGAACTACCCTACTCATCCAATACCAGGAAATATCACAACAAAGCAAACCTTTAAAGGAAAGTGCAGCGTATTCTTCTTTAGAAGGACAAAGGCACAAAATTTCTATGAAGAAATTTGTTGCAATGGTAAAAGAGCGTACAAGAATGGACAGGTAACAGTGTTATACTTAAAAAGTAAACAAGTTAAGAGGGAACGGTTAATGCTTCACTAACAATGCTATATGTTGTACCATAGCTGGTTAAGACGAGTGAAATCAAGGAACTAGGGATCCAGAGCAAGATTATCCTATTCATTTCTGATCAGGAGGAAAGTGACAGTAACAATTAAAGGAATATAGTCACATGGTTTCCGTGAAAAGTTCACTAGGGTTATGAAAAAAAAAGCATATACATACTCAGCATGTATAACCATGGCGTCATCCATTTGCACTTTTCTCTTTGGTGTCGGGGTCTTCAAAGCCAACCTCGGGCGTTTCAAAGATGATGCCTTAGGTGGCAGTGGTGTTGAACCAAGCCTCAATCCAGGGGTCCTCCTACCAACTAATACAAGGTTATGTAATTAGATAATGCAGAAACATCATGCAACAGAAATGCTGTGGATTAAATCATCTATACCTAAAATAGATGCCAGTAAATCGTCATCGTCAGGAATAGCATCAATGGTTCTTTTACCACGTGGTCTGCTAGATAACTTTTCAGTAGTCCCACTCACTGGAGCTGGTAAGCTATCCTCGTGTCGTTTTCTGCTAGTAAGGCTACCTATTTTGTTACTTCCATCAGATTCAGTGGTTCCTTTTTCTGCAGTTATCTGCCCCAAGTCATTTGCCTGGTAGAATTCAATATCTGGAGCTGACAGCATTTTCTCACGTTCTGGGAATTCTGAGATTGAAGGGTCATTTGGTCTAACATTATATGACATTTCTTGTGGCATTGCTTCTACATTCTGTTGGAAATCTGCACTTGATAATGCATTAGACGCAAGCAGATTATCCCCTGCCAAAAATAAATAAATAAAATCAGATGATCTCAAATTTGTCAGACTTAAAAGAAAAGGTAAAAACATGTCATCTTTACCTTGCACGGCAACTGATCCATCATTAAACTGTGTAGGATTCTCTATCATGGATGGCTCAGCAGAACCATCAGCGCATGGCTCTGAAGTATTTTCAACCAAGGGCACACCTGCCATGGTTGCTTTAAAAGCTAGTGTTTCACCCGATACAACTACATCATCAGTATTTACCACTGACTTATCCACGGTAGCCTGCAGGTTTGAGATTTGAACTTCGGGTGGCAAATCCTCAGTTGCACATTGTTGCCTTAAAGAATCAATCACCTGTACAGCACCAAAAGACTCATTTGCACAGGCTCAGCCAATCCAAGTTCAGTTGTCTCAGCACCCACAGCATCATTAACATTTGCTGCGGCTGAATGGAGAAAATCTGAGGGCGGAGCAGTAAAATTGTCAACCTTTGCAGTTTCATCATTGCTTGATGGTGAAGCTTTCCGTTGCGGACTCAGAACAGGACTTTCATGCACTCTGGAAGGAACTGTCTCTTCCATTAAGCCAGGTGTAGCCGGGGCCTGAGCGCTTACAAACTCCGGTGATGCAGGTTCTTCACAAGGGAAGGGACTAGGTTGATAGTATGAAGCCGATGGCCCTGCATTATCTTCATTGTGCAATAGCATATCATTCAAATCAGGGGTCTGCACATTGTAACCAGACCAATTAGGAATATTATTTCCTACTAAATCATCTGCATTCAATGGATTTAATTTGCTGTGACTAGAAGGTCCATCATCCATGTTGTTGTATCCTCCAGCGCCTTCATCTTTACTTGGGTTATCGTCAACATCCATATCAGTAGGATGAAATGATGATCGGCCTTGAATGATGATGCTGGAGATGCACAAAAAGAAAGACACAAGCAATGTAAATGTAGCAAATTATGGGTACAAAGGCAAAATGCATTTTAAAAATGGCATGGCAACAAAGTAGTATTTTCATAATACAAGTAAAAAATCATTGAACGCTACCATTCAGCAGTTAATATATATATATGGACACCTGGACCTCAACCAGGACTTAGTAAATGGTCTTCTCATAGTAACTGGTTAGAAACCAAAATCAAAATATAAACAGCCTGGAGAAACTTAAAAACATTTCTAGAGAACCACAGAAGTTAACCCTTTGGATGAGAGCAAAGATACAGATCATTGCAACGAGGCAAGATAATATAGATCAAATTTCCAAGAAAATCCAATAATGTAGTCTTCAAAAGACAAAAGATGTTATTTTACCCATCATCAGACTCGAGTTGAATTGAGTGATCCTTCGTCAGCATAATTCCTGAGGACAACATCAGCCCTTGAAGAGGGTAGAAGTTTTAAAGTTGGTACTACATGGCTCAGGCTGCTCTTTTATTTATTAAGTCATAGGAGATAAATGACAATGGATTAACAATATTTATAGGGCTTTCTTCGATCTGCAACATACGCAAACCAGCTGTCACCTTATTTTCAATGAATTAACAATTATAATATGTAATAAACCAAAATTACCACAAATACAGCTCGAAGACAAAAGAGCAGATAATTTCAACAAGGAATCAATATATGACACACTCATAGCCATTGCCCAATGTCCACCCTCTAAATGGTCTTCTACAACTCTAAATGACTTGTCTTCTGCATTATCTATGTGTTCCAACCATTATGTTCTAATCCATATACACAGATAGTGAAAGAACATGCAAAGTTGATGTGAAATATACTTTCAGTGGAAGTTTACCTCTACAATAACATAGGAAATACCTCATTCAATTAAATTAAAAGAAATCTCAAGTCTTGACAGTATAGACAATATTAATACAAGATGCAGACCACAAACATTTGCAATGGCTACATGGAGAAAAGTTAGATAAGTTGAGATTACCTCCTCCAAATCCAAACCAATATGTGAAGAATTGCCATCACCAAATCTTTCTGCACATTTCGATATGCTTAAATCATTAAACGGATAACTTCAAATTTTGAAAAATAGAAGATCTGAACACATAAAGGACCAACCATCTAAGCCAAATTGGGATGTTGGATATCCTGTTCTCTCTGGGTTGTCTTGCAAGGTGATCTGTTCTTTTGTGCTTACATGATGATCAATGTCGCTGCATCGTAGTCGGAAGTCTTTAGAGAGCTGAAGAGTGCATCTTTAAATAAATGAACTTATCACAACAAGAATCAAGTCCTTACCCCTGAAATGCAGCCTCTGGTAATTCAAAATCATCAAGATGGAATGTCTCAGGAAGTGTAATAGAATGATAAGGCGCAGTTGATTCTTCGGGAGGGAGATCAACAGCAGTGGACCTAAACGCTTGTTTTATCTTAAGCAATGCTTCACTGCAATCATGGAATAGGTAGTTGACCTTCCGAGAATATATTCTGACCACGCCTACCATAAGATGACTTGATAACCGCAGTGCAATTGGAACCTCAGGGAATATAATTGAATCTGCAGAAACAATGACAATTAGCACTCGGCTCAAAATGGGAGAGAACATATGATAGAGAAATGAGCAATGTCAAAAACAACATTTATATGAGGAAATTCTTTGAATTGCCATAGAGATTGTTCCAGTGATGGACAGTGGGTCACGCTGTCCAACTGACTCAGGCAGTCGTATGGTAACAAACTAACAATATGCTCCGATAGTACCTTCAAGATATTGAGTACCAGGCATAAACTGCTAAAAGGAAGTAGTTCATGAGTCCAGGCTGTATGGAAACCTTCCCCATGAATTACCCACCAAACTGTTGATTATTTAGAAATATTAAAGCCATGTGAGACATCTTTATTTTCATCTATTGGGAAATCAAGATGAATGTTTTCACCAATTAACTGTCTACGCTGATGTTCTTGTTCAATGATGTTGTGCTAGTGATTTGTAGTCATCTATGCCATTTCAATGACGTTAGTTTGATTACATACATCAAGGAAGTAACTAGCCAGGGGTACAGCAATTTATGGAGCAGCATAGCAGCGGAACAAAATGATAAAGCATACTGCAAAGCATGCCAGAATGTAGCAGCTGCATAAGGCCAAAGGCATCCTCACGTGCACTGAGCCACTTGACTCATGATATGGTAGAATAAACTATCACACATAAAATTCCTTTTTTCATTAGAGGAAGTTACAGACTATCAGTTTTGTTTTGTTTTATAATGATAATTGACAATACGCCAATACCCCTGGACATCAATATGTATGTGCAAATGTGCATGCTCACAAGCAGGCTCTAATGAAATTCCTATGCTAGCAATAAGAAAAGAGGCTAGGAAAACAAATATTAATCGTAAAAGTAGGACCATAAACAGCTAAAAATTTCCACAATAATTGTAAAAAGGGATAATACAAAATTCCAAATTGATAGGAACAAAATGGCAAGATAACAACAATCCATCTAACAGACCAAAATCATGGCAGCTTGATTTTTTTTTCATATGTGAACAAACTGTGTTTTATCCAGTCAAAATATGTTTTATTTGCCAGTGAGCCCCACAATGATTCACGGCTGTAATTTATAATTCATGGCACATAGTACACGTAGGCTCAATTCTTTACAAAATCTTCTAAGTAAGAACTAAGAAGACTACACATGATTTGTTATTAGAAATTCCATGGTTCCATGTCGCTTTTTAAAACATGGAATGGTGTTGTGGAGTGGTAGAATGGTAGACCCCTCGATTTATGCATGGCATGAACACAATATAGTATGTTATATGGAAATTGGAATATTTTTCATATTGCTATTAGTCTTAGTTGCCTTAAAAAACATTACCAACTTAGCCTGACGCTACTTGAAAATAGCAGGAAAAACTAGCCGAGTATGTTTCTCAGGCTTGCTGCACAGCGCATAGCTAGATGAAATTTGCGTGTGTCATCTTTACTGCCTAATTGTTTAAATCCAAGGTTCCTCATAATATAACGCATTATGCATCATCAGTCCATCACTGCCTAATTGTTTAAACTCCCATGGTTCCTCATAATATAATGCATTATGCATCATCAGTCCATCACTGCCTAATTGTTTAAACTCCCATGGTTCCTCATAATACAGAGCATAACGTGTTAAATGTCATACTTTAAAAGGATAATAAGATGGATTAGTTGATACTCCTTTGCAGCGTTATTTTTCCTATATTTGGAAGTGTCACCTTTTTATTTTAGCAGGAGAGCATTTGACATGAAGGAAGTTAGTGGGAGTATTATTTAACTGGGTGTACCTCTTCGTGCAATTTGATAAACATAAATTGGGCAAGATCAAGGTTTCATAATCACTGAGAGATACAATCCAACCATTACTCATAACTCACAACAATAATACAGTTGTGAATTTAGCTCATGATATACCTCATATACACTCAAATATTACTTGAAAGTTACTATCTGAATGATGCTTTTGTAACTTTTCGGCTTTGAAGCAATAATTTAATAGGTGTAGATATGCACTTGCTGTTCAGTTCCTTAACTTTCTATTCGTTGGCTTTTATTTCCAAAGCATCATCTCATGTTCTTTGTCTGGATTTAGAGCACAAGCTCCTTCCATTCCATTTTCTTTAGAATACTATTTATACTTACTGCATTCTCTAAAGGATCATAAGTAGAAAAAGATTATGCGTCAACGGATACAATTGCATACTGGAAGTATTCCCTCTCACTTTATGCTTCATTTTAGTATATGTACAAGGAAGAAAAGGAATTCTCCATGTCAAAAAAAATAAAACAAGTAACCATTAGTGATTGCTAAATTTGAAATGGCAGATGTTTAAAAGAACTCGCATGTGTATGTTTTCAAACATGATCCTTATAGGTGATTTTTGTAATGTAGCTGATCATTTACCGTGAGAACATGTATGTCTCCAAAACATCCATTCGATTTTAGTGACTTCTTTATGCAGACACATGAGTGGTTGCTAATATAACAGAACCTTAATGAAGTGGTTACAACATTGCATGGCCATGACACTCCTTTCCCCTGTTAGCTCTATTGTAATTAAAACATTCAATCGTAGTGCCTTTATGTACAACATGCATCATATAGTGCTTCTGCTATTCATTACAGGTAACACAAATGCATGCAATGTAGAGTAAGACACCTAAACAGCATCAGAAGGCAACCAAATCAGATGCTACACTTAAGCCAAGATTTGAGCTGTGTTTCTCTCTATCCTCGTAGAGCTATTGAATTCTTCCCCACTTAAGCCAGGATTTGAGCTGGCACGATTATGTATAATAGCAATAACAATACAACAACTTTAAAAAGTCATCCCTCTCTACTGGTATAGCAATGATAATCATATACGAGACTACTGGTATAGCAATGATAATCATATACGAGACTAAAACCAGTCAAGGAGTCGTCTAACTAAGAAGGTAAACTATATTTGTTACGCCATAGCCCATAGGCATTAGACACACCTAGAGTCCTAGAACCAGAGGAATCAGGAAGCTGCTAATGTTCTCAAACTAATAAGCTTTACTTAACCATCATGACTGACTTTGCAAGTCCACCAGTCATAAGGAAAGTTGCGGTAAAATACAAAAAACCTAAGATCGCTGTAACTCTTGGTGATCTAGTGACTTGTGAGGATCAAGGTGGCATTTTCTATTGCCCCAAAGCGCAAAAAGCATGAATTATTTTTACGTAACTACTGACAGTGTGCGGAAATGCTCCCAGACCATTAACATTAACAAACCAACAGCTCAAAGAGGTTGACAACTTTTGCTATTCAGACAGTAAGAAGGAGCTAAATACCATGTTAATCCATAAAGGGGTGTTTTCCTGACTACAATAGTGATAATCCAGCAAATGAGCAAATATCAAAGAAAAGAATAAACAGCTCATTGGCATACTGAAAAAGGAGGCAACTCTGCTAGCAAGATGCTAGTTAGCACCAACCATTAAAAAACTAACATTTTTACTAATCCGCTAGCAATAACTAAGCAATAAGTACACGGCAAAACCATAAATAAGCTAAAAATAGCATTTTTTTATGAATCGATAGCTACAACAACAACGAGCTTTCGCAAAACAACATTTTACCACTCTATATGTCAGGTCATAACATGCACACACTAAATTACAGAATACAAACCCTAGATCAAAAACAGCAGAATCACCCACCTACAGAGACACCGATATCCGTATCTGTGACCTGGTTCTTGCGCAGCTTCCGCTCTAAGTGTGCAGCGATCCATATCGTCCCGAGGGGACCTTTCTTGGCCAAGATGAACTGCGAGTAGAACATTTCCGGCTCCCCTCCTCGCACACAGCACCAAACCCTAACCTCAGCTCAGCTCACCGAAGCTCCCCACAGCCACGAACGTACCCCGAGCAAGCTCCAGCCTTTTATCCCATCTCTGCGCCGAAAATCCAAGTCCCAGGACCCGAAAAATCCCAGCTTCCCGCGCCTCGCGCACTTCTCCGGCTCCAATCGCCCGGACGCGACGCACACCGCAGCTCACAGAGGCCGAAACGGGAACCCTAATTCGGGCGAGCTCTACGGCCGGAAACCCTAGAATTGCTTCGAATTGGAGGCGAGGAGCGGGGTAGGAGTTGGGGATCTGGGGATTCGGCGACGGCGCGAGCGATTGAGGCGTTCGAATTGAGGCGAGGAGGAGGCAAAGATTTCGAAGTGGGTGAAAAAAAAAGGAATCTTTTGGGAGCGGGGAGTCGAACTTGACAGTGTGTGGACTCGCAGTTGCAGCGACTTGGCGAGGGAGGGAGGGAGGGGATAGGCTGCACACCGAACCAAAGTACAACACGGTTCGTAAAATCGTACTCCAGCCCCTGGAAAGTTTCATAATTACGTATAAGCCCTCGCGCAGGCGGAGGGGGGGAGGGGGTAGTGCGATGTAAAATGAGCAAACTTTGGAGCGTGGTGTTTTTACCGTGGATATGCCCTGCGAGAAACCGTGCGATAATATCGAGCTGTTGTGAGGCTGCCGTTGGATCGGAATGTCGTTGGGCGATACGAGATATCTTGGCCGTGCAATCGTCTCGTGAGATGAGATTTTACCAGGTTAAACTGGGTCAAACACTCGACGTGGGGTGGGTGTTCGCCGGGGCACTGTACGAATCGGCAGCTAAGCCCAGCGGCCTCGTGCCGTCGAAGCTTACTCATCAGGCAGTCAGGCTTGAGACGTTTGTGTTCATGATTGGTTCATGCTAATTGCGTACCCTGGTGACTGGTGTCAGTGAGAGCTAGTGTCAACGTCACACTGGCCCAATGTAAGTGTGGCACGTGATCTTTTGCAAAGTTAGGACAGGTTAAACCAAGGCTTTTTCAATGATTTCTACTCATAAAGACAAGTCCTTCATGGCAAAATTAGGTGCTGAGGGCTCTGCTCTCGCATCCAGTGCAACATCGTATCTCTTTCGTGAGGCTACAAGGACGCTACATTTTGTGTCTGCAATCAACGAGAAAATGATTTAGATAGATATGTAGATATAACCCACTTAATACTAATATTTAGTTTCTATGTTTTGTGTTTATTTATTTTTTCACATGGCATGTTGAGAGTGGTAAGAAGTCTACGAGAACACTAAAACTATCTTGGTTTTTCTAATTCGGTGGTATCTTGTATGAGATATAATGTTTCTATCTCTTCTTTAACTCTTCGTTCACATCAGATTTTGTCCTATGTGAAATGTTTTAGATAGTACTGAAATGAAGCATGGGACTATCCTAAGGATCTCTTATATGAGCCTAGAGAGGTTTCCGAGGCATTGCTCTTAAGAGTCCGTCTAAGTAACCGACACGACGAATTATACAAAGTGAAATGTGGAATGGGAGTTGGTGCCGGTTCAAATAGGTCATCAAACTTCCATATGCATATATATACACTACTAGAAATCCTCATTTTCCTTATGGTTTAAAAACCTTCCCTAGCAGTGGAACTGTAATCTAAGGGGAAGTACCTATCCCTGGGTGAGAAAAAATCTAGAAAATAAAATTGTTTCCTACTGTTTCGATAAATTATTGGGGAAAGATAGAGAAGAGAGAAATGAGTTGTATCCTGTCAGCGCCGCGGTGGCAAGTTTCCCTGCTCAAATGGACACAACCGCATGGAACTTTTTTTCGATTTTGCCTCCAATTATTTTAGGCTCCCCGCCAACTTATTTTGGTTGCGGGCTTTACTTCTTTCTTTTAGCGCGGCTGCATCTACTTGCCTCCCACTCAGAACTATGACTCCCCAAAACACACATTATTTGCTCATACTACCTCCTCAAATCCCCAAATCCCAAAATTTCCCAAACCATCTCCACCATGTCCCTCACCGGAGTTGTTGGCCACCGTCCTCAAAGACTCGAGCTGCTTCCTTTCCTCCCAAAGATCCACTTGTTCCTGCTCTCTTCCCCGCATTCCTCTCCTCCTCCCTCCCCCCACCCCCAACAACATGATCTAGTCAAGCATGGGCATCACCCCCTTGCAAGATGCACCGTCCCTTGCAATATGCCGCCCCCAGCAGATCCCTCCACCTCGTCCTAAAGGCATCACAAAGGAGCCTACTGCCCTCCTCCCCTGCCCCCATCACGACACTGTTGTTGCGCTATGAAACCCTAGTCCATCGAGTTTCTTCGTCCAACGCCACCTGCTGACCACACTGCCAGCCCAAGCTTTGTATGTCCCTGTGCAACTATGGTTTTTAGTTATGATTCTATTTTGTGGTTTCTTTGACCATTCAGTCACAATTTTTGTTCTGATTTCTCCATTTTTTATTGGCTCGATGGATGTATTTGTGCTGATCCTCGGGTTGGAGAAGAATTGAAAGAATATCCAGGGAGCGAGAGAAGGTTGCAGACAAGATAGAGTGGAAGTAAGTAGGATTCTTGTGTTTTATAGAGTTTATTATGGAGGGTAAACAATCACATTTTCATTTGTTGTGGTGATGGAGCAGGGTGTCTGTTGTTTCCTGGGTTGCAAAAGAATCACAAAACACAAAAGAAATACATATGCTGACCAAAGAAGCTTGAAGTGAGTGTGCTTATCTCATTCCTTCCTGATTGCCATGCTAATTTTTTATTGTGCACTTGTGTATAGTTTTTTTGGTTTTTGAGGTAGTAAAATTATAAACATGGGCCTACAAGCAATCGAAGAACAAGATAAAAGCAATCAAAAATTGCAAATAGAGATGAAATATTAGATAAGTTAGGGTTCCGAAAGAGGTCTTGACAGGTTGTCATTGGACACAACTGAAGGACACAAAGTTGCAACGTGGCTAACTTTTAAGTAAACAAAACCCGACTAAACCTAGGGGGTTCGACATGTATATAAAGGAGGGGGGCAGCAAGGGGGTCGACCAAAATGTTGAGGACAACTAGGACTCCTCCCCCCTCTCGGTTTACATGGCCCAATGCCCAATAAGGCGGCACAACACCAATTAGTTCAACTTAAAATATTACCAAGTCTGATATTGGCTGAAATAATTGATGTAGACTTTATATATGGTTCAGCCAAGTTTCATAGCTTCATCATAGTTGCATCAATTGATTGTAGAAGGCTGCCAAAATGTTATCATCTTTATATAATCTCCTGGTCTTGATGCTTCTAGGCTTGACCCTTGTCTTGATCATCATGAACTTGTATCTTGAAATCTTAATCACACTCTTACTGCTCCATATATTGTATTGAGCTTGGTTCTTGACTTGAGAAAGGGCGGCACTAGTTGTGTCCGAAGGGGTCATGTCCTCATCACAAAATATACAATCATAGGTGGTAAGAAAGCAAAGCAATTTCTACACAAGATAATTGCACAAGTATGAATAGCAAGATATGGATTGCAAGAAAGTAAAAGAGATAAGAGACACAAATAATGTTTGTTTTCGAAGTGCGGATATCAGCCGATATCATTCGTCTCTGTCGAGGAAGCTTGTCGTGACAAAAAGCTGGCTCTGAATCAAGCTCTTCCCTCATAGTTAGGCAAGAACCACTTAATATGGATAACTTCTTCCTCCATTCGGAGATGGTGAGCTCCACAACCACTCAAAATCATCTGATCTCTTCGCAATCTTCTAGAGGAGATCACCGAGCTCAACTCCACCAAACCGTCTAGTAGACGATGGCCTATAAGAGTAACAAGCTCTTGGCCACTAGAACAAAATCGACACGAAGAGCTCAAACCGATGCAACCAATGCAATCGCCAAGTGCAAACACAATGCACAAACTCCTCTCACACCTCATCAAGAGCAACATATGCCTTACAGACTATTAAGTGGGAGGGGGCAGCAAGAAGGACCGAAGGCTTCAGGGGCTGCAACTCACTCCTCAAGCCAACCATTGTGGCTACTTATAGCTCACCCTAAAAAACTAGTCGTCCGAGCAACAGCTAAAGAATTCGAAACTTTTCACATGGAATTCGGAGGTTCCAACATTTCAAGACATTGACTACTTTCACTGTCCATAAACGGATCTCGGAACTTTTGACACAAACTTGGAGGTTCTGTGTCATACCCTATTTTTTCGAAACCTGAAAGTTTGGCTTACAATTTTTTTTTGTGCTAATAATAATATTCGTGAATAAAACTTAATTAAAACCTTATCGTCTCTCTCATATTCATGTCATCATCAGTCTATATCAACCATGTGAACTCTTTCTTCTCTCGACACGTGTGGTTCAAACCCTTATCATATCTATCTCCTCACCAATTCAACCTTGCATCCCTCGACGTAAGGTAGCCTCTGTTATCTTTTGCTTTACCAAATTGCTCGTTGTCCGTAAAGGCATGCCTACAAATCCTTACGCACATATACCCATGTATATACGTGTGTATGTATGCCTATTTCGATCATCTTCATGTATATGCATATGTCAACCTAACTGTGCATATATGGATATACATACATATCCCCACAGGCACCTCTACCACCTTTTCTCTCTCTTGGAATATACACCTTCGTATACCCTCTAATGTTTTCGGCAATCTCCTCTCCTGTATCTGTATGGTCCAGTGAGCTTGGACACTTGCGTGATGGCCTTCATTTTATCCTTGTCTTCAAGAATTCTGAATACTCGACCTTCTGTCCTTGCCGGTCTATTTAACCATAGGTAAATTTTCTAACCAAAATGATTAGGAAAATATTCCTAAGATGCTTGCAATATGAGCTCTCACCTATTTTTCACCATTTTAAACTCTTCAAAAATAAAACATGTTCCATCGTGACTTTATACATGGAAATTACCTTCTTTGGCATCATACGTGTGTTAGTGACATGCCCTTTCTAAGCATTTTCTTCTCTCACGTGATGAAGTCAGCAAGCTCGAGTATGTACATGATTATAATCATATAGGTAGCCTTAATTCATCCCATCTGCCACACCTTCCCACGTGAACACCTTTTAATCTAGTAGGAATATAAATGTGCACATACACATGCTACACGTGTATAGGAATCCTAGCCCCTTTCCAACCAACCAAAGTGAAAATTTATATGTAATCTCTACATATGAAGCCCCTCTACTATTTCTCTGACAGTGCCACAAAATGTCAGAACCAATTGTAGCTCCTTGCACCGTGAAACACGCTTCTCTTTCATGTAAAATAACTTTCTCAATTGCTAACAATACTCTAGCGTACCAACCAACTGCCCATATATCTCACTTCCTCATGGACCCTGGCCCCACCAGGTAGCTCCTCTCTCCCCCTTGTACGTCTCCCTTTCTCTCCTCCATTAATGTGTCGAGCTAACTCCGCTTTCAACAGCTGCCGGTGCCCCCTTCTCTGCACTCCTTGCCACCTCACATCCTCCTACAGCACCTGCACAAGCCAGCCCTGCTGCCATTAACACTACCACCTCCAAGTTCTTGCTCCCTTTGGTCTCTGTATAAGCACTGAACCAAGCACCATAGCTCTTTTTTCTTCACCACCTTCACAACCGAGCTCAGCCTGCTCGAGCTCCCCGTCGCCTCTCTGACTTCCCCAAGTGCTCCCGAGCTACCCAAGCATCCTAGCTCGCTCTCTGTTCTCCTCTTCTTCCCTCTCCAATCGAGCCGAGCAGCGCCTAGCTCCCAACCTTCTCTCCCTGAGCCTCTCACTCCTCAACCACTTTCCCGTCCTACTCCGACCGAACTCCCTTTTCCTCTGAACCCGAGCACCCAATTCTCCTTTGCTCTTTCTCTAGGCCACCGAGCTCCCACCTGCATCTTTCCTTCTCCTATTGTTTCTTCTCAGGACAACGCAAATCAGCACCGTTGCACTTCCTCCTTGCACCTGGAGCGCGCGAAGACCTCACCTTAGCGCCACCGTTGCCGACAGTGAAGTAAGTCACCCCGCCATCGATCCCATCCAGTTTCCCTTTGTTCTCTCCCTCTTCACGCCGCCCCTACAGCTTCGTCGGAGAACCAACTTCTCCATCAGATGTTGTAGCCACCCTCGCCGCCACGGGATAGTCACCACTTTGCTCCATGCACCGCAGCGGCGCCATCCTCCCGTCTCAAAAATTGCCGGCGGAGCTTCCCCCTAGATCCACCCCGGGCGCCAGCATAAAATCCGCCGTCCTCACCACCGGTCCGGTCACCATCGGCTATAGCCTTCCTACCGCGGCCACCATGCTCGGCCTAGCCGCCATGCTCAGCAGCGTGCCACCACCATGCTAGGCAAGCCCACCACATCCCCGCCGTTCCTCCCAAGTAGCCACAGACCAGCTCCTCCACCAGCAGGCTCAGACTCCCTACTTCTCTTCGGTTCCTGCTGCCGCCACCGGCAAGTCCTATTCTCCACCGTTGGTGAAGTCCCTCCCGGTCGCCGCCGTCTCAGAGCTCTTGAACCGCCACCAAGATCTTCAGGTGCCGATTACCCCACCTCCTCACCGCTGGTTCTATCACCGACGATGTCCGCCTACACCACAAGACCACGCCCAGGTGCCGCTGACCCCACCTTGATGGCTGCCTCCCCACCCCCGCCGATCGGCTGCCGCCAGCAACCGCGGTAGAGGTGAGCAGCTTCGCCATCTAACTCGTCTAATCCCGCTCTGCTTACAACTCTAACCGTGCATGCTAAGCAAGTGCCCAATGACAACGCCTGCTGTCAGCCTAAGCCCATTAGGCAGTAGAGTGGAAGCGTAGTCCCTAGAGTATGTCTTCCCTACAGGAAGGCACGCTCTTTCTACTTCCTATGTCAGTTACACATTCTTCAGTGGAAAACGTACTTATCCCAAGGCTATGCCTGTTTTTATCTTCCCAGCGCTGAAGACATACACCTTGATTTCCGCCTCCGATGTCACCTCATCTACAGCCCACATAACCTTTCCTCCTCTGATTTTCCCTCCCAGCATTTCTTCAAAATCCCGTATCTCCTCTAATATAAGTCCGAGTGAGTCAAATCCTTTTTCTTAAATTTGTTCAAACTCAAAACCTACCCTCCGGTACAAATTTCACAATTCTGAAATTATTTGGGATTTAAGATTTAAATGTATATTCAAAGATTCATCTTGTATATGTTGCTCCTTCATAACGGCACGAATCAGTCGATTCCTTTTCTTAAAAATTTCCCTTAAATTGAACCTAACCTTTTAACTCCAGTAGAGCATTAAAATCCCAATATTTTATGTTTCAAAACACGAAACCCTAAAGTCCCGCTATCCTTTAAAATGAAGCATTTTACTATACTACTTTAAATCTTGCTCCCCAGAGCTTTTGGTCTACATTTCTAGAAAGGTTTGAAACATGTTGTTTACCCTCCAAGCCAGCTTAAATATATAAAAAACCAAGAGCACCCTAAATATGGGCAGGATGTAAACCCAAAGATCTAGCTTTGCGAAAGGCCCTACTTCATGTAACTGGAATTCTTGTCCCACCCTCTCAGGAACCCTAATATACGTCCTAGTCCAGAACGCATATTTTAAATGTTTCATGGGTATACATTGCTTCTATTGGATTTCTCTCGCACAGTTAATTCATTCGATGACGTTTACAACATGTAGTTTCGACGTTACAACGTATCACGGGGAGGATTCTAGACAAAGGTGTACAAAATTCAAGACCAAAACAGATGCCAAGGAGGCTAGGCAAGCATTCGCACCTTGATCATGTTGAATCCCACACCCACCTTGATCATGTTGAATCCCATATATGTGAAAACTTAATTACTTTTGTTTGCAACTCTGCATGCTATGTGAGTATCAACGATATTTTATGCTAGACCTAGCTACACCCTGTAGTTGCATATGACTTAGGTCTGGTAAATCATTCCTTGTCACCCTAGCAATACTAGCCGGTCATCGTGGTGACCAGCAGATTAGTAAGGATATAGGTGATAGCCATGCTTAGCCCTGCTATAGAGAAAAACTTGTTTTTATCTGATTCACGTGAACCACCATTTGGTTATGTGATTAAAACTCTCGGGAAGGCGTGTACCTCCCGAGGCGATTGTTTGGAAATGATGTTTGTCAAAACTCCAAAATAAAATGGAAGATGATTTTGATTTTGGTGAGAATGGTAAGGGGAGGTCGGAGGAATGGTTATAGCATGTAGGGACATGGCTAGGAGGTGAAGATGTGCAGTCTTGCTCGAATCAGTTAAGGACCGAGCCTAAGTGCCGCTCAACCAAGTTCACCTGTATGTCCGCATGTCCTTTGTGGGAAGGACCTAGCTAATTTCCCTGTCGAGTACTAGTGTCTGGACTCGCGAACAGTAAGAAGAGAGTGTTAGGTGGATTCGAATCCCTAGAGGGCCTCCGCGTGACTATGTAGGGAGTCGTTCGATCAAAGGTAAGTCCACTTCAGGTTGTAGGTCGGGAGTCACCGAGCACAAGCGGAGACTGGGTAGATCTTATCTAGCAAGTCCAGCACCAGTGTGAAAATGGGGGAAATGTCTCGTTGTAATAACCCTGTCGGCACCCATCATGAAGAGTGCCCGTTTAGCCATGGCAACAAGGGGGACTTACATCTTGTGGGTAAAACCGTCCAACCTCTGCAGAATGTTAAAATCTATTCGGATAGCCGCATCCTCGGTTATGGACCATACCTTGGAAATGCCACACACTGTTTAGACTAAGTTTTTGGTTACAAAATCTGGGGAATGGGATTAGGACGTGGACATGATGTGTCCACAGTGTGCAGTTTGAGCTACAGCTAGTAGTGAGGAACTACAGAAGTGAACCTAGCCCGTGCTGCGAGGCGGTAGCACGGTTAGGCTTTAAGGATTGCCTAAGGCGATACATAGGTTATCGACCTCTAGTTAATGATTGTCAGAATGTAATGTCTGGCACCAGGTACTCACCCGTTAGAGACGGGCTTGTTTTTTCGAAATGCTTTTGAATCTACGACTATCATATTTCGAATAAGAACATACTTTTACGCTCACCAATCGACTTAGGGTAGAGCCGTCCTCTTGAACAAGCCTTGCATGGAATATGTCTATTATACTCTACATGCGGGATGCTTACGAGTACATTTAATGTACTCACTTGGCTTGTTGATTTGGCCAGACGCAGAAGACATCGATTCCGAAGATACGACTGTGCTCGCAAAAGTTAGGGCGTAACCCCAGTCAGTTGCCTGTCAGGTATGGCATATTGATGGCTACACCATCGCTTGATTTTCGCTGCAAGTTTCTAGCCGTTGGCTACAGGTATAAGACTATCGACCTTGACAGTCTACTTACATGTTGTATGCTGATATATGCATGTATGACAATGGTATACAGGTTAACTTGTGAGTACTGACTACTAATCATGGGACCAGTACCGAAAACACAAGGGGTTATCCGGCCTTAAATCCGGGTACGCCACATTCTGACCTTCAGGGAATAGGACGGAAGTAGATGTTGGTGGTTCTGACTTTGAACCCATACACTCTAGGAAATCGAACAACCTCGATGAGGCATAGACAGAACCAATTCCAGAGGTTTTGACATGGCACTCAAGCTTAGGAGATTTCAAGGATTCTCAACAGAGGATGGACATAACTCATTCTTGGATGTTCTGACATTCTGACTCGGATATTCCAAGATTTCATGGATAAGTCCGGAATAGATAAGAACAATTTCAATAGTAAGAAATTTTCCCGCAGCTCCAACATTCAAAACAGAGGAGTTAGACATTTTCAGGAATGAAACTCAGAGAGTCCAGGAAATCTCAATGTTTTGACATCCAGAAAAACAGACATAAGGGCAATTTGGAGGCTCCAAGTGTCACGCCCCGAATTTCCGGAAACTGAAAATTAGGGCCAACAAAAAACTTTTTCGTTAATAATGTCAGCTGAAAGTACACTAAATTAAAATTTTTAGTTCAAATCGTGATAAAGCTAAATACCAAACATGAAACCTTGTCTTTATCTCTATCGATCTCCGTTTTGCCCAAAACCCTAATTCCTCGAAGCTTCCGTCCGACAACGCGGACAATTCCGTTCAACACCTGACTCCAGAAGCGGATACTTACTCTTGTATTCCCGCCACACTGCACCTCCGGCATCCATCCCTCTCCTCCCTATTCGGAATAACTTAGACCGCAACTACGGCTAATTACCACACGATACCCTTGCTAAATTTAAACATATACATACCCTAAACTTGCTCCGACGACATGATCTTTGTCACCTACCTCACCAAGCCATATTGTGAATATATGCACATATATACTGTTTTTGGTTTAAGCATTAAAACCCTTAAGCAAGAATATTCTCAACTCAACACCTACGCTGTATACGTCGATACGTCCGCGACACCTGGCATCAGGCCAGCCTTAAACCAAGAGAAGACTCCTCGAGAGTTTCCATGACCCTTCTAATCCTTACCGTACCCTGGAACCCTAGTTCAAGCCCGAACCTTTTAAATTCCCAATTAAGTCCGAATCCTTCCGAAACCCTGATCGTGAAGCCTAGCGACGTTCGGCCCTCCTAAAACTTCTAAGAATTTTTTGGAACATCCTATTATTATCCACAACTCAAATATGCAAGAGCACATTTGTGGCATGATCATTGCCCCATGCCCATGCTTCTCTTATTGTCTTGTATACCTGACCAGAAAATCATACGAGCATATACTGCTTTCGGTATACGCGTATATGTGACTCCAATTCTCTTTTCCCCATGCACATGGGATGGCTCTCAAAGATTATTCCACGACCACAAATATTCTTCGGTACGTCATTACTCCTGGTGTTGCCCAAGTCATCGCCGTGTCCTAAATAAACCTTGGCTCCTTGCCCTAACCTTTCGAACTCCTTTTTCCTATGAATTGATATCTTAACCCTCCCAAACGATAGCAAAGTATCCAAGTATGATAAGAAATGATTCCCTTCCATCTTTATGGCTCCACACATAAATTTGCCCAACTGCATCTTTTCAGAAACTTCTAATATTTTAAAACCCAAGCTCTAGCCGATCAGGAGCTCGCTGAGTTCCAGCCAGATTAATTAAAACAATAACATGCAAGCTTGTTATGGAACACCAACTTCATCTATCTAGTTCCTTTCTTAAGTAAAGAATCCTCTGTATCCAAACAAATCCTCCATAGCAGAAATCTATTACGTCCAGGCGAAATATCTACCCTGTTCTCTGTTGCTCTTTCTTGTTACGTGCGGGCTTCGCAACAAATGCATCAGTTGTCTCATCTCAGCCCTCTGTCTGCTACACCTTTCTTTGCTAGGAGCACTAAAAAGCTACCAACCGACATGCAATCCCATTCCCTACCATGTGGACCCATGGCCCACCTGCCATCCCTCCTCCCCCATCTCCTTCTTCCTCAAGCAGCCTTCCTACTCAATGGCGACAGTGCTTCCCCCTGTAGAGCTGCGCCACCTCCTCTCCATCACAGCAAGCGGCGCCTACTCCCTTTGTTACTGACCCTGTGCCGCCATTAACCCACACCCATTATCCTCCCCGGCCAAGACAAGCTTGAGTCCCTTCATCCTTTCTTCCTCATCTCCTGAGCACTTCACTCGAGCTCCTCTTCGCTCCACTTTCCTGCTCCAGGCAGCTCAAGCTTCACCTCCCCTGACCGGCCGCCGGAAGCTCTACTCCGCAGCAAGCCGTGGGCTCCCAGGACGCCGGCACCTTGCCCCTCCAGGAGTTGCTCCTCAGCTCTTCCCCTCCATGGACTCCGGTTCCTAGCTCGCGCCCTCCTCTTGAACCTGGCTCACCACCGCCTAGTCGAGCTCCACGCGACCCTCAAGCCACATTTCTCCCCGCCACTCGTCGCCCTCGCTCGGCTCTTCCCGTCTGACTTGGGCGCTGTCACCAAAGAGGAATCCAAGCTCACCGCAGCACCGCTCGCCGCGCTAGCTCACATCTCCTCCGCCGCTATTTCAGTTGCTTGCCAGCCAAGGCCATCTCGCGCCGCTACCAGCTATCCGCCACCCGGATCCGCCGCTAGCCTCGCTCCTCCAGGCCGCGCCAGTTTTCCCTCGCCGCACCTCCCCCAAGACCCTTGCGTTGGCACGGGTTCCTCATCTACCTTCCTCTTTCCCCTCTGCCGACAGCACACCAGGGTAAGCTCGGTGCCAGCTTAAGTCTAATCCCCTGATTAGACTCTAACGCAGGTGCTAATAACGGCCTCGCCGACCTATTCCTCCTGGGTAGTTATAGAAAATCAAACGAACCTTTTACGCAGACTCCGAACACTTGAAAAATTGATTTAATCAGTAAATGTTGAAGGTATACCTTTTTGAACTAGTCCGATCCTTCATGCCTTTTCCAGAAACATACTTCATCCAGTCCGTATATATGTCGTGTCCCGCAGCATGTTGAGTACAAACAAACGCAATTGACTTTAGGTAATAAAAGTTAAGTGCTCCTTCCTTATGACATCTCAAAAAACCCCAGCCACGGACTAGGGAACATAAGCGCCTCCTACTCCGAAAATTTTAGATGCAAACACCAAAGGACTCATAATATTTTATACCACATGCTTTACAACCTAGACATTACAGTCAAAACTGTTTTTGGATGGTTCAAAGTCCTCATGATGACCCTGTATATCGATAGCCATCCAAATCCTTGAGACAAAAACTCTTAAGAGCGATTGGAACACCACTGTTCCCAAATAAGCAACCAGAGGCCTCAGTGTACTAGCCACGGCCACCCTGCTCCACTAACGGAGGAAGATCCTGTTTCATGTGATGCCGATTCGTTTCGCCTCCTTGAAAACACTAGCAAGCATCTAACGTCCAGGGCACAATCTTAAGTGCCCAGCAGGGATGACGGATTTCCTCACATCATTACTTATTGTTATTTTCTACCACAAGAATACCAACGTTACGACAACTTACCCAAAGGAATCTAGTAGAATGGTGCCGGAAGTTAAGACATACGGAAGAATGGTCATGTTAAACATGATAAATGCGATGTAATAAAGCATTAGTTCATGTTCACTCAGCTTGGTTAAGAGCTTTTCATAACCTAAGTCCATTTAAGCTATCACTATTTCATGTAGAGACAATTCTTAGGGTTCACCTTCTCCAAAATCGAAACCCTAGTTGTGTCCTTTAGACTTACTGCTAACAAACTAGTTATCCGAAACCCTAAAAGGTGTTACACGTATACCACCCCGGACAACCTAACGACAAACGTAATCGTTCACCTCTCGAGAGACTACACCCTAAACATGCACTCATCACTCACATTATTGCAAACCACGCATGCCGTAGCGACATCATCCCTCGTGTGCGCCCCTGATTTCTTGGCTTTTGTTTGGATCTTTCGTGCTTGCGTCGTTACTCGATATTTACGTGTAGTAGACGAAATAGGACGTACGTCGCAATAGAAAGCTTATCCTTTGGAGCCACCGCCATCTCAAGATCGGACCAAGAATCGCACGGCAAGCTCTCTCTCTCTTTGCTCATGTTGAATCCATGATGCGAACTATTATGCTCTTGTTTACATACAGCATGCTAGGTGCTCTGATAGAATAGTCGCTATTATGTCAGCAATAGTTCATCCTTCCCCGATACTAGGTAGAAACCTAGACCGATCCCCGACCGTCGCCGTACAGGATAAATGTT